>JAXCHL010000053.1:0-38004 GCA_034195605.1 Santalum album
GGTGGAGGGATGAGTGACACGTTCTGAGAGAGCGTGCATCATTCCCCACACGTGTAGGCTCCTTCCGTATGAGTCGGTCAGTCGCACTCGTCCGTCTTTGCGCGAAACATTTGCGCATCTCCATAAATTATTGGATCCGGATGCCCCCGTCCTCTCCTCAGTTCATGATACATATTTTTTAAAACTTTTAAATGGTATAATTGGTAATAATATTTAAAAATACATATACCTATCAATTTCAAGTGATTTGAAAAAATTGATCCCAGTATCTTAAGTATAAAAAATTATAATATTTGTTTTAAGTTTAAATTTTTTGTGATTTAGATAAATAAATGTTATATTTTTAAATCACTTGAAAATTAACATGCATGTGTATTTTTAAACTTTATTTTTATTTATACTACATAAATTTTTTAAAAATATATTAAATGAAAAAAAATAATACAAACTATATCCTAATCTGGAGAGGGGAAAGGGAGGGGATTTGTTTCCCAGATTCTTACCCTCTCCCCCATTGATCTTATTCATGTGGCCAAGCCAACCAATCCATCCTCAATTTTGTATTTATTAGCTGTACTTTTCGTCGAATTATAAGATTAATAAAAGTCAAAACTTTAATGGTTGCATAGTTTTTCTTTTTTTAATCTTACTCCTGCATCTAATACATGGTAAAGAATTTACGAATTCCCGCAAAAACAATGTCGCTATGCAACGAGTCGTCTCATTGCTATTATACGAATTTCAAATTTTAAATTTTTTGCCGGATAGTCATTTATGTTTACATCTCATTGAATCTTCCATTACTTCTGACCAAAAATAAAATAAAGTTCGAGTTTCATTATATTGCCGTTCTTAATATTTTTTCATATACATATATGGGTGTGTATAAAAGGGTAGTAATTGCTCTTCATCTATCAGGGAAAAGAGTTTTTAGCATTGTACAACGGACAAATCCGGCAAATCCCAGAGAACAAAAAAAAGATTAAGGGTGTTTTTCGATTGGGTATTCATGAATACCCCAAAGTTGTCAAAAGATGGCTCTGAAAATTAGTATTTACAAATTTTGGATTTCCAAGTCTTCCCATTTGGATAGGACTTTTTGTCCGAAGATTTTTCAAAGCTTGAGTAATCAAATTTAAAAGTTTAACCACTGAACTGATATTTTCAAAAAGTGAGGGACTAAGTTAAAATTTTTCAGCGACATCCTTTCTAAAACTGATAAAAGAACCTTTTAGAGGTTATATCTAGAGGGAAATTGAGAGAGTGTAAATACCCTTTCAAAATCTCATGGATTTTCAAATCCCTCTTTATGAGATACATAAATGGAAGAATTTGAAGAGATGTATTTTAAATATATTCCTCAAATCAAAACATTTTCTAGAAGTACCCTATCCAAACCCACCCTAAATATTATTGAATAATCAAATTAAACTGTTCGGTAAAATATTAGAAATTTTTTTAAACACCATCGTTGTTTGACGATGCTATGTGATATTTGAGGAAATCCGTTGAAAACACTTGTCGCTATGCGACAGGTCTTCTCATTGCTGTCATAAAATTTTAAACTTCTCGGCACATAGTTATTTATGCCTACATGTCATTCAATCTTCAATTAATATGACAAAGAAAGTTCATTACTATTTTATAATAGTTGTTCATATATAAAGATAGTAATTGCTCACCTTCTATATAGGGAAAGGGTTTTTAGCACGGCACAATCCGCAGATTCGGCAAATATGAAGAAAACATTAAGTGTATATTGGGTATTGATGAATATCAAGAATTTGTGGAATGTAAATCCTATATTTACAAATTTTAGATTTTCAAGTCTTACCATTTGGATTGGAGTTTTTGTTATGAAGATTTTTCAGAACTCAAATAACTAAATTTGAAAGTTTAGGGAGTGAACTGAAAAAGTGAGGGACCAAGTTGAAATTTCTTAGGGACATCATTTTTAAGTCTTTGAGGATGAAAATAAAAATTATTTAAAGTTTAAAAATCAAATTACAATTTCCAAAAACATCTAGCAGCCAAAACGCAAACTTTAGAAGAATGAGCATGGGAACAATTTTAAAACAATACATTTTAAAGGTAATTTGTGGAAGGAATTATAAAGGTATAAATACCCTTCCAAAATTTCCTATATTTGTGAGATAGCTGGATGGGTGAATTTAAATAAGGTATTTTTTGTAATATCCCGAAAATACCTTATAATTTTGGTATATTTTTGCATGAGTGTTGTTTATAATTTAATAAATAACATTAAATACTAAAATGTGTGATGTATTACAGTTATGGGTGCCTTATAGCAGTTATGGGGGAATAGCGTTTTTAAATTCGAAATTTCGCGGCAAAAAATCGAGTGAATTGGTAGACAAAATAAGCAACTAGGGAGAGAGGGAGTGGAGAGTCACATGGGTGGGGCCCACCCACGTGATCTCCACGTTTTGGGAGATTTCTTCTCCCACCAAACGGATTTCTCCCCTTCCCCCCTACCTTTATGTAATAGTAATTATTGATGGCAATTATTGGCTTTATATATATATATATAGATGGGTTTTTTGACTCTGTGTTACAAAGAAATAGAAAGGAGGAGGAGAGACTTGAGAGAGGGTGAAGAAGAGACGTGAAAGAGAGTTAGGAGAAGTAGGAAGGCTTTGTATCACTAGAGGTAATTTTTTCACACCTTTACCTTATTTTGATGTTCTTTTTTGATAAATTCTTAAGGGAAGGTTGGATTCTCTAGATTATACTTGTGTTTGGCTCCAAAGCATGTTTATGTGGTGACCTAGACTATAGCAAAGGGCTAGTTTTGGGTTGTTCATCAAGGATGTTGCAAAATCTTATATTTTGACATAAAGATATGATTTTAGAGTTTTATGCTTCTGATCTTAAAAGGAGGTTTCAAAATCACTTTTTTATGTTCCTAGAAGTAAATACAACACTTTTCGTGTTGGTGATTTAGGCTGAATATGCACATAAAATTTTCTATAGTTTTTACTTTCAAAAGATCATATTGTACATAGTTCAGAAACAGCCCTGAAACGTAGCCCTAGAGACCGAATTGGACCTGGACTATTAGAGACACTTTTGTAGAGGACTCGAAGACGGAGCTGTAGGAACTGAAATTACACAAATCGGAGTTAAAATGTTCCCAGATCCTACTCAAAGTAAACAGACAGAATCTAGAATGAAAATGGAAGAGGCCAGAAATTGGGCTTCTTTGCTTGGGGCTGTTCTGAGCCCCTGTAGGCCTATAAAACTGATTCAAACTAATTATTTGACTGTATTAAGTTTCAAAGTCATGTGTTTGGCTTGATGTCCCGATTAACCCTAAGTTTGAGCACAGTTGTGGAGGGTTATGCATAGAGACTTATTATGAGTTTTATGTTGCAAAATTGGTGAATAATTGTGGTGTTATTAATTATAAATTATAAGTTGATTATTACTTGGAATATTTTCAAGGGAAGCATTGCAAGGTAAGTTTTGCTACCTTCTTGTGAAAGATATAAAATGCCGATTTGTTGTGGGATACTTCCCTAGTTCTTGGATGGAGTCTTCTTTTGACTCAACAATTGTTGATATTGATGTTAATATTATAAATACTTGCTGATTTTGGACTGAGCATGAACAACCGTCAAAGACGGGTTATGGGTGAACTCTAGTACTAGAATAAGTATGATGAGTTGTCTTGGATCCAAGAATATGGGTGTTTAATGCAGGTTCATCGGCTTTGTTGCCACTCAGTCAATTGTATTGATGTATGCTTAGTGATTGTTGAAATGCTGCCCTATTCATATACTTGCTATATATTATTGTTTATTGCCAATAAATTCCGCACAGTACTTGAATGCAACCCTTACTGAGTACCTTTCGTACTTGCTGTTTGCTGCGGTTGTTGTTTGAATTGCAGGTGAGGATTTTGGCCGTCCCTTAAAGGACAAGGGAAAAGGGGTAGCATACGATTAGGGTGTTTAGTTGGAAACACCTTTTATTATTTTATTAAACTTGGGTTGTAACGAAGCTATAACTAATAGTGTGTGGCTGTAATATTAACTCTACTACCTAGAACTTAGCCGATATTATTTTACTTTTAATGATGCTAATTTGTCGTCCGGTTAGGCACTCTCCACCTTATTCTTCATTTAAATTAGTGTACAAATTTAAATGAGAGGATGAAGTGGAGGGCGCTTCCGATAATGCCTCCAATTTTCGATGAAACCTTGAGAGAAAAAAATTGGGGCCGTTACATTTTTATTACCCCTTTTAAATCAAAATCCCTTCCAAAAGTATTCTATTTAGACGCACCCAAAGTATTATCAAATATTCCAATTAAATTATTTGATGAAACGTTAGGAAAATTTGTGAATACCTCTGCTGTTTGACGATGCTGTTTGGTATTTAACGAAATCCATTGTGGACACGCGGCGCTATACGATGTGTCGTTCTGTTGATATTATACAAATTTTAAATTTTAAATTTCTTGGCGCACAGTTATCTGTGTCTCCAAGTCATTGAATCTTCAATTAATAGACAAAAAAAAATTCAAATTTTCATTGTAATACCATCTTATAACATTTGATCATACATAAGGATAGTAATTGCTCACCATCTATAAGGGAAAACAGCTTTTAGTGCAGTACAACCGACAAATCAGGCAAATCTAGAAAAAACATTAAAGGTGTGCTTGGATTGGGTATTCATGAATATCAAAAATTTATCAAATGATTTGAAAAATTATGTATTTACAAATTTTGAATTTTCAAATCTTAATATTTGGATAAGAGTTCTTGTGGCCAAGATTTTCCAAAACTCGAGAACACTTAGAGGCTTAACTGAAAATTTCAAAAAGTGAGGGAGTGAATTAAAAATTTTTATTGACATACTTTCTGAAACTTTACAAGCTAAATTGAAAATTATTTAAAGTTTAATGACTAAATTGTGATTTCAAAAAACATCTAGCTGCCTATACGCAAACTTTACAAAAATATCCATGAGAGGATTTCAAAACAACACCCTTTTAGAGGTTATTTGTGGAAGGAATCTGAAGGGTATAAATGCCCACTTAAAATGCCCTAAAATTTCAATTTCCTGAAAGGGTAATTCAAACGCCATCTTCAAATCAAATTCCATTCGTAAGTAACTTATCTAAATGCATCTTGAATGTGATCAAATATGCCAACTAAACACTTTGATAAACCATTATGAAAATTTGTAAATACGATTGTTGTTTGACAAAGCTGTTTGTTATCTAACGAAACCTGTTGTAAACACCATCTCTTCGCTATTTTACAATTTTAAATTTTTAAATTTCTTGGCACATAGTTATTTATGTCTACATGTCATTGAATCTTCGTTTATTATGAAACAAAATTCAAATTTTCTTTATATTACCATTTTATGATATTTGTTCATATATAAGGATGGTAATTTCTCACCATCTGTAAGGGAAAAGAGTTTTTAGCGTGGTACAACCAAACAAATCCGGTCAATCCAAAGAAAATATTAAGGGTCATTTGAATTGAGTATTCATGAAGATAAAAAATTTGTCAAATCCTGGCCATTAGAAATCCTATATTTACAAATTCTAGATTTCTAATCTTACTATTTGGTAGGAGTTTTACCTCTAAATTTTTTTCAAAACTCGAATGATCAAATCTAAAAGTTTAGGGACTAAATTGAAATTTTTAAAAAGTCAATAAACAAATTAAAATTATTTAGGGACATACTTTCTAAATCTTCATTTATTCTCCCTTCTTTCGCAAAAGCATTTTTATTTTTTCTTTTCTTCCTTTTTCCCCTTTGTATTCATTACCTGATTTCAAAAGGGAGACAAATCGTCTTCAATTTTTTACATAGACAAAAATAAACGGAATTTATCAAAAAATGGAAAATATTTTCCAGTTGCCTCGTTTATTCTACTCGGGTTGGTTTTTTAGGGTACTTTCTTTTTCTTAAAAAAAATCGTAAATGTTAGGTATTTGTAATTTTCGTAAAAAAGAACAAGTTGATACATTTTTTAGAATCATGCTTAGAAAAAGGCAAGAGGGATTTTTTCAAAACAATTCTGTTTCCAAACTATTTTCTGAAAATATGATCCCATTTTTCCGCTCATTATTATTTTTTTCTTATTTTTCATTTTTTTTGTCACATGCGTAAATTTCAAAAAGGGCAAAAAACTCTCGTAGTTTTTCCTAGAGAAAACGGGAAAACCAAAATTTTAACACAAACGAAATGTGTCTTTACCAACTTTGAAAACCTCATTTTCTTATTTAAAATACTTTTATTTTTAAAACAATGGAGGCAGCATTTTTTTTGACATAACCCTTTTTTTTAGCGCCCACCCACTTAACTCATCGCGTTTGTCGCAATGGGGGCATTACGAGCAAATTCTATTTTTCATGCCAAACAAGTTCGTGCCGGTAGCTGAAGCGAGAAACGTTCTAGAACGTACGAACTCGTGAAACGCAACAACCACTTTTTTTAGCGCCCACCCACTCAACTTATCGCGTTCGTCGCAATAGGGGCATTACGAGCAAATTCTATTTTTCGTGCCAAACAAGTTCGCGCCGGCAGCCGAAGCCAGAAATGTTCTAGAAGGCACGAACTTACGAAACGCAACAACCCCTTTTTTTAGCACCCACCCACTCACCTCATCGTGCTCGTTGCAATGGGGGCATTACGAGCAAATTCTATTTTTCGTGCCAAAAAAGTTTGTGCTGGCATCCAAAGCAAGAAACGTTCTATAAGGCACGAACTCGGGAAACGCAACAACCCCTTTTTTTAGCGCCCACACACTCACCTCATCGAGCTCGTCGCAATGGGGGCATTACAAGCAAATTCTTTTTTTCGTGCCAAACAAGTTAGTGACGACAGGCGAAGCCAGAAACATTCTAGAAGGCACTAACTCGCGAGATGCAACAACCCCTTTTTTTAGCACCCACCCACTCACCTCATCATGCTCGTCGCAATGGGGGCATTACGAGCAAATTCTATTTTTCGTGCCAGACAAGTTCGTGCCGGCAGCCAAAGCGGGAAACGATCTAGAAGGCACGAACTCGCGAAACGCAACAACCCCTTTTTTTAGCACCCACCCACTCACGTCATCGTGCTTGTCGCAATGGGGGCAATACGAACAAATTCTATTTTTCGTGCCAAACAAGTTCGTGCTGGCAGCCAAAGCCAGAAACGTTCTAGAAGGCACGAACTCGCAAAACGCAACAACCCCTTTTTTTAGCGCCCACCCACTCACGTCATCGTGCTCGTCGCAACGGGGGCATTACGAGCAAATTATATTTTTCGTGTAAAAAAAGTTTGTGCCGGCAACCGAAGTGGGAAACGTTCTAGAAGGCACGAACCCGTGAAACTCAACAACCCCTTTTTTTAGTACTCACCCACTTAACTCATCGCACTCGTCACAATGGGGGCATTACGAGCAAATTCTATTCTTCTCGCCAAACAAGATCATGTCAGCAGTGTTGTTCCCATTGAAATGTTATGGTGTTGTCATTGTTGGCAAACCTAAATGAGTGTCCGCATCATCGGAACATCATGCATATTGTCTATATATGACCTCATAATGTCAGAAAAGCATGGAAATGAAGAAGAAGCGGTGACGGAGTGAAATATCCATATACGGCATAAACAAGTGATTCTAAGCTTGTTTGAGCGCGTTTTGGAGCTATTGATGAGATGAGCATCTTCGGGCGATCCGATAACCATGGGAAGACACCAGCAACCATATTATATCATGGTAGAGTGTTACGGATGCTTACGGCACAGCAAAAATCGTTTTGGCTATATAGGTCTCAAACAAGCGATTCTAAGCTTGTTTTAACCTAGTTTGGAACGGTTATTGATTTGAGGCACTCCGGGTGATCCGATTATCATGGGGAGACACCAGCAGCCATAATATACCATAATAGAGTGGTATGGACACAAACGGCGCAACGAAAATTCGTTTTGCTCAGGACGTCATATTGGTGCTCGGTTTTGCGCAATTGGACCATATACACCGTTTTGGGCTTACAACAGCTACTTTGAGGTTTGTGGGCTTCAATGAAGTTAATATGGAACTAATGGGCTACAATGAGCCCCAAAATAAGCAATGGGCTTATGAAATTCGTGGTGGGCATTTGGGGACATCACTTTGGGCCTAATTGTGCAATGTGAAGGATTTGGGCCAACTAATGGGCTTGGCACACAAGTGCAACAACTAATCAAGCCCAATGACACTTGGAGGAGCCCAACCACACTTGGACCAAGTCAAATTCGTGGGAAGATGCCATTCCACTATTTGGTCCACCATTGGTGACAAAATGCCTTAATTTGTGGTATGTTGTTGGAGCATCCAAGGACATCTATGCTAGATGCCTTCTTTTGGCATGTGGAGACACAATAATGAGTCTCCCACCCCTAAAACATGGATCATGTTTGGAGGAGGAATAATTTCCACCACTATGCCATGTCTTGGAGACTTTGGAGGGCTATATAAGGAGGGCCTCTCCCTTGGACGAAATCACACCTTCCTTGAGCATTGAGAGAGCATTTGAGTGAGAGAATTGAGAGAAATTCTCTTAAGTTGGTTGAAGAGTGCCTTGTTTGTTCTTGAGCACTCTTAGGGGTTACAAAGGGTTGAGTTGTGTGAGATTGGGAAACACTTGTGAGAATTGTGTGTAAAGCTCCCAAAATACATTTCCGGCAACCCGTGGTAGCATTTCCGTGGCTGGAGAAGGTGGCAGCCTTGGTGCATATTCCGGAGCTTCTTCGAGTACTTTGCGCTCTTCGTGCGACGACAAAGCGTTTGGTTTCGTGAGTTGCTCTCGTTATCCTAAATTTTTTATTGTTGAAGCATTGTAAGTTTGTCAACCCTAGTGAAGGGACGACAACATTTTTATTGGTCGGTGAGACCGTTGTATCGCTCTAGTGAAGGGCTCGTACAATTTTAGTGAATTTGTTGGTGACGGTAGTGAACCCGAACCAGCCGTGGACGTAGGTTGCACACATTGTGTAGCTGAACCACGTAAATATTGTGTTTGCGATTGGTTGCCTTGTTTACTTGTTTTATACTTGCCGTAACAAGTAAATTCTGAAAAGACATACGAATTGTTAAAGTGCACTGATTCACCCCCCCCTCTCAGTGCTTGTATTGGGACTAACAATTGGTATCAGAGCTAAGTTGACATTGAAGGGCTTAACAACCTGTTAGATCATTAGCTCACAACAACAAGGCGAGACATGAACTACTCCGGCGTCGGCAAGATGGGTGTCCCTTTGTTTGATGGCTCCAACTACTCAAGTTGGAAAAGTCGAATGACAAAGCACTTGGGCGCTCTAAGCATTGACATCTACGACATTGTTCTCAATGCTGGCTACACTCCCCCGGCTAGTGGTGCGGTTTGGACGGATGCTGACAAGAGGGCATTTGAAACCGATGCTAGAGCTTCAAATGCAATTCTGTCCGCCCTTAATGAAGTTGAGTTCTCGAAGGTGAAAAATTGCAAGACGGCGAAGGAGATGTGGAACAAACTCGAGAACATCTACGAAGGTGACAGCAAGGTCAAAGAAGCGAAGCTGCAAATTTACCGAAGTAAGTTCGAGCAATTGAGGATGAATAACGAAGAATCTATTGAACCTTATTTCAATAGGGTTATAGAGATCGTTAATTGCATCCGTGGATATGGTGAAGATATGACTGATGCTACTGTGGTAAAGAAAATCCTAAGATCTTTACCCGAGTCATATGATGCGAAGGTTTCATCTTTAGAAGAAAGAGACTTGAACACACTCTCTCTCGACACGCTGCAAAGCATATTAATTGCGTATGAGATGAGACGTGCAGCGGCGAGAACGACGAGTGATTCTGCATCGGCTAAAGAGGTTGCATTCAAAGCCGTGAGCAATGCAAGTGAACGAGGAGATTCTAGCTCGTCTCAAATTCGTGCACCCAATGAAGAAGAAGATAATATAAAGGCGTACATCTCAAGGAACTTCAAGAAGGGAACCGGAAAATATAAAGGTAAACTTCCTTTCAAATGCTTCAAGTGTGGTAAAATTGGCCACTATGCTCTGGATTGTCCAGAAAATATTAAAGATGGAAGTGACGATGAGAAGGAAGACAACCACAAAAAGAAGAAGTTCCAAAGGTATAAAAAGAGAGGCTATTCTTCGAAAAACGTCAAAGCATTGAAGAATCTCCTTAGCAAAATCCTAGAAGGCTCCAATTCATCCAGCGAAGGCGAATCCGACGATGAATCTGAAGATGAAGAGCATATCGCATTCATGGCCTCCGAGGCGCAAGAAGATTCTGCGGCAGAAGATGATGATGCTGAGGTCGACATGCAAGGTGAGATTGAAAGATGCATTGTCGTTGTTTCTCAGCTTGAAAAAGAAAAGAAAGCGTTGAAGCGTGACAAAGATGAGCTAGTCAACGAAGTGGGAAGGCTAAAAATCCAATGCGAAGAACATTCAAAGATGTGTGATGATCTTACCATCGAGCTAAATGGAAAGGCTGCCTACATCGACAAACTTGAAGGAGAGCTTTGCACCGTCAAACAAAAGGTTAGCGAACAAATGAAAGCATTCAAAGTGAGCTCTTCTTTTGCTTTCAATGATGGTTCGAGCTCTAGTAATGCCATGCTGAATGATCAAAACGAGGCCACACGAAAGCTCAATGAGTGTCTAGCATTGCAAAGACCTCACTCGCTTGGAAGACAAGGGGTTGGCTTTGAGGAAAGTAACTCCAAAACCTCAAAGACCACTACCTTTGTGAAGGAGAAGATTGCAAAGGAGCCGGAGGTTCGAAGAAAGATTCCTACGACGCTTCCCAAATTCGATATCTGCGGCACCGAACCCGACGAGTTGCAACAACCGAAGCTTAAGCCGAAAATCATTCATGCGGCGGCATTCAGAGGATCTTGCTACTCTTGCGGCATTTACGGGCACATGGCGAGAAATTGCCGGAGAAGGATGACAGCAAGGCCTCATCAACGTGATGTACATTCTGTTCGGCCCTTGAAGAATGGACAACGCATAACTCCTCCTCTGAAGCTGTACAACCGATTCCAGGTACTTGAACAAAAGGAGAGAGTTGTTTGCCATAGATGCAACTACATGGGGCATTACGCTCGAAATTGCATGACATTCATTCCAAGTCCCTACAAAATTGGAATGAATGGTCAAGTGCAGCAAAGTACGCAAAAGATGCCAAGACCAGCCAAGAAGTTCAAAAAGAAGGCCATCGCGGTGGAACTATGTGAAGAAGCGAACGTGGTGGAAGTTGCACTCAAGGCAACTACAAAGAGTTCACGTTGGATCCTCGATAGCGGATGCAGCCGACATATGACGGGTGATGCAAAGCTACTCCAAAGTGCTTCTGATGCGGCAAGTGGAAAGGTAAAATTTGGCAACGATGACTCTTTGAAAATTAAAGGAAAAGGGGTTGCCAAAATCGATGGGGCAAAGTTTACATCTAAGGAGGTGCTACTTGTCGAAGGCCTCAAATACAATCTATTGAGTGTTAGCCAACTATGTGAATCGGGTCATGAAGTGACATTCACAAGTAAAGGTTGCACGGTGAAGAAGGCCGGAAGCGCAATCGTGGTGGCAAAGGGCTCAAGAACGGAGGGAAATTTATACCAACTGGGAGACAAAGACGATGCCTGTTTGATCGGCGTGGAAGATCAAAATCAACTTTGGCATCGACGACTGGGGCACATAAATCAAAAGAGCATGAGAGAATTGTCCACACAAAAGGCGGTCAGTGATCTTCCAGAAATGAGACGGGACAGAGAAACCGTGTGCGAAGCATGTCAAAAGGGGAAGATGGCACAATTCCCTCATCGAGTGAAAGAGCATAATTCGTCCAGCTTGCTGAGCCTGGTACACACGGACTTGTGTGGACCTATGCGAAACAAAGGTACAAATGGCGAATTATATTTCATGTTGCTGATAGATGATTATAGCCGCATGACATGCATTGTACATCTCCGTCATAAGAATGAAGCGTTTAAAGGCTTCAAAAGCTACAAGAAACGGGTGGAGAAACAATTTGGCAAGAAGATCAAAGCATTAAGGTCCGATCATGGTAGCGAATTCACATCCAATGAATTCGAATCATATCTGGCAAACCACGGCATCATGCATCAGCGATCGAGTGTGAGAACACCTCAACAAAATGGTGTTGTCGAAAGGAAAAATAGAGCCGTTATTGAAATGGCGAGGACGATGCTGATCGAGAGCGGTGTTCCGGTGAAGTTTTGGAAGGAAGCTACCGAAGCAGCGGTGTACTTGCAAAATCGAACTTTGTTGCGGCCTAAGTCTAGCAAGACTCCGTATGAGATGTGGAATGGAAGAAAGCCTACCGTGAAATACTTTAGAGTATTCGGGAGTCCTTGCTTCATCAAAAACAAGGATGAGTCGCTCGGAAAGTTCGAGGAAAGAGCTGACGAGGGAATCTTTCTCGGCTACTCACAAAGAAGCAAGGCATATCTATGCTACAATCAACGGCTTAAACGGACGGTAGAAAGCTGTGATGTCAAAGTTGTGGAGAATGACCCCAATTCGGCAAATGAGAGGTACGTTACTCCTTTAGATATTCCATCAAAAGGGGATGACGTTATAAATAAATCACGTGACGAAGAAATCACGGAAGAATTGAAGATTGCTGATGATTCGGGGGATGAGAGTGACAACATCACTCAAGTACCCAATGTTAAAAATGCCAAGAAGTCCAAAGAGAATTGGACTAAAGAACAAGTCGAGAACTCGAGGAGATGCGAAATGGGAGACTTCCACATTATTGGAGATGTTGATGCACCAATTCAGACACGACGAAAGGCAAAGAATATAAGAGCAACATCCCTAATCTCACAAGTCGAGCCCAAAAACGTGATTGAAGCTCAAGAGGACGAGCATTGGGTAAAGGCTATGAATGAAGAGTTGGATCAAATCGAGAAGAATTGCACGTGGGAACTAGTGCCTAGACCAGCCGAGAAGAACATCATCGGAACTAAATGGGTCTTCCGGAACAAGTTGAACGAAGACGGCAAAGTTGTTCGCAACAAGGCAAGGTTAGTATGCAAAGGCTATTCTCAAATTAATGGAATAGATGTTGATGAGACCTTTGCACCTGTGGCAAGACTTGAGGCAATTCGGTTATTCCTTGCTGTGGCTGCACAAAGAGGATACACCGTGTTCCAAATGGATGTCAAATCGGCATTCTTGAATGGAGACTTGAAGGAAGAGGTGTACATTGAACAACCCGATGGCTTTGTTCTAGGCGATGACGAGAACAAAGTATGTAAATTAAAGAAGGCGTTGTATGGCCTCAAGCAAGCACCTCGAGCATGGTACTCAAGACTTGACACATATCTTCGCAAGCTAAAGTTCAAGAAGGGAAGCGTTGATAGCAACTTGTACGTGCTGAACAGTGACGAAGGGCAATTGGTCATTGTCGTCTACGTCGACGATATCATATTCGGAGGAGATAAGGTAAAGTTATGCCATGACTTTGCCTTGAAGATGAAGAATGAGTTCGAGATGTCTATGATTGGTGAACTCTCCTACTTTCTCGGTTTACAAGTCTCTCAACGGAATGATGGACTTGTAATCTCACAAGTCAAATACATCAAAGAACTTCTGAAGAAGTTCGGCATGGCGGAGTGTAAACCGGTGAGTACTCCTATGCCTACTGCATGTAAATTGAGCAAGGATGAAGATGGAAAAGGCGTTGATCAAAAGGAGTATAGAAGCATGATTGGGAGTCTTCTATATTTGACGGCTACTCGACCCGACATTCTACATTCCGTGTGTCAAGCAGCAAGATATCAAAGTAATCCCAAAGAATCGCACCTAGTAGCCGTGAAACGAATCCTTCGATACATTCGAGGTACGTCGGATTTAGGGCTATGGTATACTAAAAATGATGGTATCAAATTGATTGGGTATAGTGATGCTGATTGGGCCGGCTGCACCGATGATCGACGATCCACCTCGGGCGGTGCATTCTTTCTTGGAAAGAAGTGTGTTTCTTGGCTCAGCAAGAAACAAGACAGCGTATCATTGAGCACAGCAGAAGCCGAATATGTGGCGGCAACATCAGCATGCACACAAGTCATATGGATGCGCCGACAATTGCTTGACATGGTTGATGAGGTACGGTTGCCTATCTCCATTATGTGTGATAACCAAAGTGCTATCGGCTTGGGCAAAAATCCTATTCAACACTCAAGATCGAAGCACATCGATATTCGTTATCACTTTCTTAAAGAGAAGGTTGAAGAAGGAGTGATTCTGATGGAGTATGTGCCCACGGAAGAGCAAGTTGCTGACATCTTCACAAAACCATTGCCAACAGCGACATTTGAGAAGCACCGATTGAGCCTCGGAGTTCAACCCATTCCATCCAACTAGAAGGGGATGGGTTCGCACAATGATTCATTGCTCTTACCTTCCTTTGAAATGGTTGTCAAAGGGGGAGAAAGTTGCTGATTTTGGGAGATGACACAAGAAGAGCATAGAAGAGTGCATACATGAAGGGGGAGTAGCGATATTAATTGCGCAGCGGCTAAAGGGGGAGTTCATGACCTGAAGAGGTAAGCATCACTCAAGGGGGAGTCTTAATTGAAAGAGGACCCCAAAGATATCCCAAAATACATGTAGGTTGCCAACAATTCCAAAGGGGGAGATTGTTGTTCCCATTGAAATGTTATGGTGTTGTCATTGTTGGCAAACCTAAATGAGTGTCCGCATCATCGGAACATCATGCATATTGTCTATATATGACCTCATAATGTCAGAAAAGCATGGAAATGAAGAAGAAGCGGTGACGGAGTGAAATATCCATATACGGCATAAACAAGTGATTCTAAGCTTGTTTGAGCGCGTTTTGGAGCTATTGATGAGATGAGCATCTTCGGGCGATCCGATAACCATGGGAAGACACCAGCAACCATATTATATCATGGTAGAGTGTTACGGATGCTTACGGCACAGCAAAAATCGTTTTGGCTATATAGGTCTCAAACAAGCGATTCTAAGCTTGTTTTAACCTAGTTTGGAACGGTTATTGATTTGAGGCACTCCGGGTGATCCGATTATCATGGGGAGACACCAGCAGCCATAATATACCATAATAGAGTGGTATGGACACAAACGGCGCAACGAAAATTCGTTTTGCTCAGGACGTCATATTGGTGCTCGGTTTTGCGCAATTGGACCATATACACCGTTTTGGGCTTACAACAGCTACTTTGAGGTTTGTGGGCTTCAATGAAGTTAATATGGAACTAATGGGCTACAATGAGCCCCAAAATAAGCAATGGGCTTATGAAATTCGTGGTGGGCATTTGGGGACATCACTTTGGGCCTAATTGTGCAATGTGAAGGATTTGGGCCAACTAATGGGCTTGGCACACAAGTGCAACAACTAATCAAGCCCAATGACACTTGGAGGAGCCCAACCACACTTGGACCAAGTCAAATTCGTGGGAAGATGCCATTCCACTATTTGGTCCACCATTGGTGACAAAATGCCTTAATTTGTGGTATGTTGTTGGAGCATCCAAGGACATCTATGCTAGATGCCTTCTTTTGGCATGTGGAGACACAATAATGAGTCTCCCACCCCTAAAACATGGATCATGTTTGGAGGAGGAATAATTTCCACCACTATGCCATGTCTTGGAGACTTTGGAGGGCTATATAAGGAGGGCCTCTCCCTTGGACGAAATCACACCTTCCTTGAGCATTGAGAGAGCATTTGAGTGAGAGAATTGAGAGAAATTCTCTTAAGTTGGTTGAAGAGTGCCTTGTTTGTTCTTGAGCACTCTTAGGGGTTACAAAGGGTTGAGTTGTGTGAGATTGGGAAACACTTGTGAGAATTGTGTGTAAAGCTCCCAAAATACATTTCCGGCAACCCGTGGTAGCATTTCCGTGGCTGGAGAAGGTGGCAGCCTTGGTGCATATTCCGGAGCTTCTTCGAGTACTTTGCGCTCTTCGTGCGACGACAAAGCGTTTGGTTTCGTGAGTTGCTCTCGTTATCCTAAATTTTTTATTGTTGAAGCATTGTAAGTTTGTCAACCCTAGTGAAGGGACGACAACATTTTTATTGGTCGGTGAGACCGTTGTATCGCTCTAGTGAAGGGCTCGTACAATTTTAGTGAATTTGTTGGTGACGGTAGTGAACCCGAACCAGCCGTGGACGTAGGTTGCACACATTGTGTAGCTGAACCACGTAAATATTGTGTTTGCGATTGGTTGCCTTGTTTACTTGTTTTATACTTGCCGTAACAAGTAAATTCTGAAAAGACATACGAATTGTTAAAGTGCACTGATTCACCCCCCCCTCTCAGTGCTTGTATTGGGACTAACAAGCAGCCGAAGCTGGAAACATTCTAGAAGGTACGAACTCGCGAAACGCAACAACCCCATTTTTAAGCGCCCACGCACTCACCTCATCGCGCTCGTCACAACGGGGGCATTACGAGCAAATTCTTTTTTTCGTGCCAAATTGTTGTTCCCATTGGAATGTTATGGTGTTGTCATTGTTGGCAAGCCTAATTGGGTGTCCGCATCACCGGAATATCAGGCCCATTGTCTATAGATGACTTCATGATGTCGAAATAGCAAAAGGAAATCGGTTTTGCTCGAAGCGTCATAATTGAGCCCGATTTGACCTAGTTTGGAGCGGTTATTGATTTGACGCACTCCGGATGATCCGATGACCATGGGAAGACACCAGCAGCTATAATATACCATAATAAAGTGGTATGTACACAAACGGTGCAAGGGAAATCGGTTTTGGTCAAAGCGTCATAATTGAGCCCGGTTTGAGCCCGGTTTGGCCTAATTAGAGCATATGCGCCATGTTGAGCTTAAATGGAGCTTGTTTGGAGTTTTTGGGCTATATTGAGGTGAATTTGGGCTAAATGGGTTGCAATGAGGTCAAGGAATGGCAGTGGGCTTATGAAATTCGTGGTGGGCCTTTGGGGTGACCATTTTGGGCTTAAATGTGCAATGTGACGAATTTGGGCCAACTAATGAGCTTGGCACACATGGGCAGCAACTAAACAAGCCCAATTACACTTGGAGGAGTCCAAATACACTTGGACCAAGTCAAAATTCGTGGGCAGCAGCCATGCTACCATTTGGTCCACCATTGGTGACAAAATCCCCTAATTTGAGGAATGTTGTTTGGCATTCAAGGACATCCATGTTTGGAGGCTTCTTTTGGCTAGTGGAGACACCATAATGAGTCTCCCACCCCCCAAAACATGGAGCATATTTGGTGGAGGAATTTATGCCATGTTTTTGGCTAGTGGAGACACCATAATTAGTCTCCCACCCCTAAAACATGGAACATGTTTGGAGGAGTAATTAATTCCACCACTATGCCATGTCTTGGAGCCTTTGGAGGGCTATATAAGGAGGGCCTCTCCCTTGGACGAAAATCACACCTTCCATAAGCTTGGAGAGAGCATTTGAGTGAGAGAATTGAGAGAAATTCTCCTAAGGTGGTGGTTGAGTGCCTTGGTTGTTCTTGAGCACTTTTGGGGTTTCAAAGGGTCGAGTTTATGTGAGTTTGGGAAACACTTGTGAGAATTGTGTGTAGAGTTCCCAAGATATATTTCCGGTGACCCGTGGTACCATTTTCGTGGCTGGAGAAGGTGGCAGCCTTGGTACGTGTTCCGAAGCTTCTTCGACTACTTTACGCTCTTCGTACGTCGACAAAGCGCTTGGTTTCGTGAGTTGCCTTTATCATTCTAAATTTATTATTGTTGAAGCATTGTAAGTTTGTCAACCTAGTGAAGGGACGACAACATTTTTATTGGTCAGTGAGACCGTTGTATCGCTCTAGTGAAGAGCCAATACAATTATAGTGAATTCGTTGGTGACGGTAGTGAACCCGAACCAGCCGTGGATGTAGGTTACACACATTGTGTAGCTGAACCACGTAAATATTGTGTTTGCGATTGGTTGTCTTGTTTACTTGTTTTATACTTGCCGTAACAAGTAAATTTCGAAAAGACATACGAATTGTTAAAGTGCACTGATTCACCCCCCCTCTCAGTGCTTATATTGGGACTAACAATTGGTATCAGAGCTAAGTTGACATTGAAGGGCTTAACAACCTGTTAGATCATTAGCTCACAACAGCAAGGCGAGATATGAACTACTCCGGCGTCGGCAAGATGGGTGTTCCTTTGTTTGATGGCTCCAACTACTCTAGTTGGAAAAGTCGAATGACGAAGCACTTGGGCGCTCTAAGCATTGAAATCTACGACATTGTTCTCAATGCTGGCTACACTCCCCCGGCTAGTGGCGCGGTTTGGACGGATGCTGACAAGAGGGTGTTTGAAACGGATGCAAGAGCTTCTAATGCAATTTTGTCCGCCCTTAATGAAGTTGAGTTCTCAAAGGTGAAAAATTGCAAGACGGCGAAGGAGATGTGGAACAAACTCGAGAACATCTACGAAGGTGACAGCAAGGTCAAAGAAGCGAAGCTGCAAATTTACCGAAGTAAGTTCGAGCAACTAAGGATGAATAACGAAGAACTTATTGAACCTTATTTCAATAGGGTTATTGAGATCGTTAATTGCATCCGTGGATATGGGGAAGATATGACTGATGCTACTGTGGTAAAGAAGATCCTAAGATCTTTACCCGAGTCATATGATGCAAAGGTTTCATCTTTGGAAGAAAGAGACTTAAACACACTCTCTCTCGACACACTGCAAAGCGTATTAATTGCGTATGAGATGAGACGTGCAGCGGCTAGAACAACGAGCAATTCTACATCGACTAAGGAGGTTGCGTTCAAAGCCATGAGCAACGCAAATGAGCGAGGAGATTCTAGCTCGTCCCAAATCCGCACACCCGATGAAGAAGGCGATATAAAGGCGTACATCTCAAGAAACTTCAAGAAGGGAACCGGAAAATACAAAGGTAAACTTCCCTTCAAATGCTTCAAGTGTAGTAAAATTGGCCACTATGCTCTGGATTGTCCAGAAAATATTAAAGATGGAAGCGACGATGAGAAAGAAGACAACCACAAGAAGAAGAAGTTCCAAAGGTATAAAAAGAAAGGTTATTCTTCGAAAAACGTCAAAGCATTGAAGAATCTCCTTAGCAAAATCCTAGAAGGCTCCAATTCATCCAGCGAAGGCGAATCCGATGATGAAGAGCACATCGCATTCATGGCCTCCGAGACGCAAGAAGATTCTGCGGCGGAAGATGAAGATGCTGAGGTCGACATGCAAGGTGAATCAGTGCACTTTAACAATTCGTATGTCTTTTCAAAATTTACTTGTTACGGCAAGTATAAAACAAGTAAACAAGGCAACCAATCGCAAACACAATATTTACGTGGTTCAGCTACACAATGTGTGCAACCTACGTCCACGGCTGGTTCGGGTTCACTACCGTCACCAACGAATTCACTAAAATTGTACGAGCCCTTCACTAGAGCGATACAATGGTCTTACTGACCAATAAAAATGTTGTCGTCCCTTCACTAGGGTTGACAAACTTACAATGCTTCAACAATAATAAATTTAGAATGACGAGAGCAACTCACGAAACCAAACGCTTTGTCGTCGCACGAAGAGCGCAAAGTACTCGAAGAAGCTCCGGAATACGTACCAAGGCTGCCACCTTCTTCAGCCACGGAAACACAACACGAGTCACCGGAAATGTATCTTGGGAACTCTACACACAATTCTCACAAGTGTTTCCCAAGCTCACACAAACTCAACCCTTTGAAACCCTAAGAGTGCTCAAGAACAAACAAGGCACTCTTCAACCACCTTAGGAGAATTTCTCTCAATTCTCTCACTCAAATGCTCTCTCAATGCTCAAGGAATGTGTGTTTTTCGTCCAAGGGAGAGGCCCTCCTTATATAGCCCTCCAAAGTCTCCAAGACATGGCATAGTGGTTGAATTGATTCCTCCACCAAACATGCTCCATGTATTGGGGGTGGTAGGCTCATTATGATGTCTCCACTAGCCAAAAGAAGGCATCTAACATAGATGTGTTAGTCCCAATACAAGCACTGAGAGGGGGGGTGAATCAGTGCACTTTAACAATTCGTATGTCTTTCCAAATTTACTTACGGCAAGTAGTAAACAAGGCAAGCAATCGCAAACACAATATTTACGTGGTTCAGCTACACAATGCGTGCAACCTACGTCCACGGCTGATTCGAGTTCACTACCCTCACCAACGAATTCACTAGAATTGTATGGGCCCTTCACTAGAGCGATACAACGGTCTCACTAACCAATAAAAATGTTGTCGTCCCTTCACTAGGGTTGACAAGCTTACAATGCTTCAACAATAACAAATTTAGAATAAAGAGAGCAACTCACGAAACCAAACGCTTTGTCGTCGCACGAAGAGCGCAAAGTACTCGAAGAAGCTCCGGAATACGCACCAAGGCTGCCACCTTCTCCAGCCACGGAAATGCTACCACGGGTTGCCGGAAATGTATTTTGGGAGCTCTACACACAATTCTCACAAGTGTTTCCCAATCTCACACAACTCAACCCTTTGTAACCCTAAGAGTGCTCAAGAACAAACAAGGCACTCTTCAACCAACTTAAGAGAATTTCTCTCAATTCTCTCACTCAAATGCTCTCTCAATGCTCAAGGAAGGTGTGATTTTCGTCCAAGGGAGAGGCCCTCCTTATATAGCCCTCCAAAGTCTCCAAGACATGGCATAGTGGTGGAAATTATTCCTCCTCCAAACATGGTCCATGTTTTAGGGGTGGGAGACTCATTATTGTGTCTCCACATGCCAAAAGAAGGCATCTAGCATAGATGTTCTTGGATGCTCAAACACCATTCCACAAATTAAGGGATTTTGACACCAATGGTGGACCAAATAGTGGAATGGCATCTTCCCACGAATTTGACTTGGTCCAAGTGTGCTTGGGCTCCTCCAAGTGTCATTGGGCTTGATTAGTTGCTGCCCTTGTGTGCCAAGCCCATTAGTTGGCCCAAATCCTTCACATTGCACAATTAGGCCCAAAGTGATGTCCCCAAATGCCCACCACGAATTTCATAAGCCCATTGCTTATTTTGGAGCTCATTGCAGCCCATTAGGTCCATATTAACTTCATTGAAGCCCACAAACCTCAAAGTAGCTGTTGTAAGCCCAAAACGGTGTATATGGTCCAATTGCGCAAAACCGAGCACCAATATGACGTCCTGAGCAAAACGAATTTTCGTTGCACCGTTTGTGTCCATACCACTCTATTATGGTATATTATGGCTGCTGGTGTCTCCCCATGATAATCGGATCACCCGGAGTGCCTCAAATCAATAACCGTTCCAAACTAGGTTAAAACAAGCTTAGAATCGCTTGTTTGAGACCTATATAGCCAAAACGATTTTTGCTGTGCCGTAAGCATCCGTAACACTCTACCATGATATAATATGGTTGCTGGTGTCTTCCCATGGTCATCTGATCGCCCGAAGATGCTCATCTCATCAATAGCTCCAAAACGCGCTCAAACAAGCTTAGAATCACTTGTTTATGCCTTATATGGATATTTCACTCCGTCACCGCTTCTTCTTCATTTCCATGCTTTTCTGACATTATGAGGTCATATATAGACAATATGCATGATGTTCCGATGATGTGGACACTCATTTAGGTTTGCCAACAATGACAACACCATAACATTCCAATGGGAACAACAATCTCCCCCTTTGGAATTGTTGGCAACCTACATGCATTTTGGGATGTCTTTGGGGTCCTCTTTCAATTAAGACTCCCCCTTGAGTGATGCTTACCTCTTCAGGTCATGAACTCCCCCTTTAGCCGCTGCGCAATTAATATCGCTACTCCCCCTGCATGTATGCACTCTTCTATGCTCTTCTTGTATCATCTCCCAAAATCAGCAACTTTCTCCCCCTTTGACAACCATTTCAAAGGAAGGTAAGAGCAATGAATCATTGTGCGAACCCATCCCCTTCTAGTTGGATGGAATGGGTTGAACTCCGAGGCTCAATCGGTGCTTCTCAAATGTCGCTGTTGGCAATGGTTTTGTGAAGATGTCAGCAACTTGCTCTTCCGTGGGCACATACTCCATCAGAATCACTCCTTCTTCAACCTTCTCTTTAAGAAAGTGATAATGAATATCGATGTGCTTCGATCTTGAGTGTTGAATAGGATTTTTGCCCAAGCCGATAGCACTCTGGTTATCACACATAATAGAGATAGGCAACCGTACCTCATCAACCATGTCAAGCAATTGTCGGCGCATCCATATGACTTGTGTGCATGCTGATGTTGCCGCCACATATTCGGCTTCTGCTGTGCTCAATGATACGCTGTCTTGTTTCTTGCTGAGCCAAGAAACACACTTCTTTCCAAGAAAGAATGCACCGCCCGAGGTGGATCGTCGATCATCGGTGCAGCCGGCCCAATCAGCATCACTATACCCAATCAATTTGATACCATCATTTTTAGTATACCATAGCCCTAAATCTGACGTACCTCGAATGTATCGAAGGATTCGTTTCACGGCTACCAGGTGCGATTCTTTGGGATTACTTTGATATCTCGCTGCTTGACACACGGAATGTAGAATGTCGGGTCGAGTAGCCGTCAAATATAGAAGACTCCCAATCATGCTTCTATACTCCTTTTGATCAACTCCTTTTCCATCTTCATCCTTGCTCAATTTACATGCAGTAGGCATAGGAGTACTCACCGGTTTACACTCCGCCATGCCAAACTTCTTCAGAAGTTCTTTGACGTATTTGACTTGAGAGATGACAAGTCCATCATTCCGTTGAGAGACTTGTAAACCGAGAAAGTAGGAGAGTTCACCAATCATAGACATCTCGAACTCATTCTTCATCTTCAAGGCAAAGTCATGGCATAACTTTACCTTATCTCCTCCGAATATGATATCGTCGACGTAGACGACAATGACCAATTGCCCTTCGTCACTGTTCAGCACGTACAAATTGCTATCAACGCTTCCCTTCTTGAACTTTAGCTTGCGAAGATATGTGTCAAGTCTTGAGTACCATGCTCGAGGTGCTTGCTTGAGGCCATACAACGCCTTCTTTAATTTGCATACTTTGTTCTTGTCATCGCCTAGAACAAAGCCGTCGGGTTGTTCAATGTACACCTCTTCCTTCAAGTCTCCATTCAAGAATGCCGATTTGACATCCATTTGGAACACGGTGTATCCTCTTTGTGCAGCCACAGCAAGGAATAACCGAATTGCCTCAAGTCTTGCCACAGGTGCAAAGGTCTCATCAACATCTATTCCATTAATTTGAGAATAGCCTTTGCATACTAACCTTGCCTTGTTGCGAACAACTTTGCCATCTTCGTTCAACTTGTTCCGGAAGACCCATTTAGTTCCGATGATGTTCTTCCCGGCTGGTCTAGGCACTAATTCCCATGTACAGTTCTTCTCGATTTGATCCAACTCTTCATTCATAGCCTTTGCCCAATGCTCGTCCTCTTGAGCTTCAATCACGTTTTTGGGCTCGACTTGTGAGATTAGGGATGTTGCACTTATATTCTTCGCCTTTCGTCGTGTCTGAATTGGTGCATCAACGTCTCCAATGATGTGGAAATCTCCCATTTGGCATCTCCTCGAGTTATCGACTTGTTCTTTAGTCCAATTTTCTTTGGACTTCTTCGCATTTCTAACAACGGGTACTTGAGTGATGTTGTCACTCTCATCCCCCAAATCATCAGCAGTCTCTAATTCTTTCGTGCTTTCTTCGTCACATGATTTATTTATAACGTCATCCCCTTTTGATGGAATATCTAAAGGAGTAACGTACTGTTGTTCCCATTGGAATGTTATGGTGTTTGTTAGTCCCAATACAAGCACTGAGAGGGGGGGTGAATCAGTGCACTTTAACAATTCGTATGTCTTTCCAAATTTACTTACGGCAAGTAGTAAACAAGGCAAGCAATCGCAAACACAATATTTACGTGGTTCAGCTACACAATGCGTGCAACCTACGTCCACGGCTGATTCGGGTTCACTACCCTCACCAACGAATTCACTAGAATTGTATGGGCCCTTCACTAGAGCGATACAACGGTCTCACTAACCAATAAAAATGTTGTCGTCCCTTCACTAGGGTTGACAAGCTTACAATGCTTCAACAATAACAAATTTAGAATAAAGAGAGCAACTCACGAAACCAAACGCTTTGTCGTCGCACGAAGAGCGCAAAGTACTCGAAGAAGCTCCGGAATACGCACCAAGGCTGCCACCTTCTCCAGCCACGGAAATGCTACCACGGGTTGCCGGAAATGTATTTTGGGAGCTCTACACACAATTCTCACAAGTGTTTCCCAATCTCACACAACTCAACCCTTTGTAACCCTAAGAGTGCTCAAGAACAAACAAGGCACTCTTCAACCAACTTAAGAGAATTTCTCTCAATTCTCTCACTCAAATGCTCTCTCAATGCTCAAGGAAGGTGTGTTTTCGTCCAAGGGAGAGGCCCTCCTTATATAGCCCTCCAAAGTCTCCAAGACATGGCATAGTGGTGGAAATTATTCCTCCTCCAAACATGATCCATGTTTTAGGGGTGGGAGACTCATTATTGTGTCTCCACATGCCAAAAGAAGGCATCTAGCATAGATGTCCTTGGATGCTCCAACAACATACCACAAATTAAGGCATTTTGTCACCAATGGTGGACCAAATAGTGGAATGGCATCTTCCCACGAATTTGACTTGGTCCAAGTGTGGTTGGGCTCCTCCAAGTGTCATTGGGCTTGATTAGTTGTTGCACTTGTGTGCCAAGCCCATTAGTTGGCCCAAATCCTTCACATTGCACAATTAGGCCCAAAGTGATGTCCCCAAATGCCCACCACGAATTTCATAAGCCCATTGCTTATTTTGGGGCTCATTGTAGCCCATTAGTTCCATATTAACTTCATTGAAGCCCACAAACCTCAAAGTAGCTGTTGTAAGCCCAAAACGGTGTATATGGTCCAATTGCGCAGAACCGAGCACCAATATGACGTCCTGAGCAAAACGAATTTTCGTTACGCCGTTTGTGTCCATACCACTCTATTATGGTATATTATGGCTGCTGGTGTCTCCCCATGATAATCGGATCACCCGGAGTGCCTCAAATCAATAACCGTTCCAAACTAGGTTAAAACAAGCTTAGAATCGCTTGTTTGAGACCTATATAGCCAAAACGATTTTTGCTGTGCCGTAAGCATCTGTAACACTCTACCATGATATAATATGGTTGCTGGTGTCTTCCCATGGTTATCGGATCGCCCGAAGATGCTCATCTCATCAATAGCTCCAAAACGCGCTCAAACAGGCTTAGAATCACTTGTTTATGCCGTATATGGATATTTCACTCCGTCACCGCTTCTTCTTCATTTCCATGCTTTTCTGACATTATGAGGTCATATATAGACAATATGCATGATGTTCCGATGATGCGGACACTCATTTAGGTTTGCCAACAATGACAACACCATAACATTCCAATGGGAACAACAATCTCCCCCTTTGGAATTGTTGGCAACCTACATGTATTTTGGGATATCTTTGGGGTCCTCTTTCAATTAAGACTCCCCCTTGAGTGATGCTTACCTCTTCAGGTCATGAACTCCCCCTTTAGCCGCTGCGCAATTAATATCGCTACTCCCCCTTCATGTATGCACTCTTCTATGCTCTTCTTGTATCATCTCCCAAAATCAGCAACTTTCTCCCCCTTTGACAACCATTTCAAAGGAAGGTAAGAGCAATGAATCATTGTGCGAACCCATCCCCTTCTAGTTGGATGGAATGGGTTGAACTCCGAGGCTCAATCGGTGCTTCTCAAATGTCGCTGTTGGCAATGGTTTTGTGAAGATGTCAGCAACTTGCTCTTCCGTGGGCACATACTCCATCAGAATCACTCCTTCTTCAACCTTCTCTTTAAGAAAGTGATAACGAATATCGATGTGCTTCGATCTTGAGTGTTGAATAGGATTTTTGCCCAAGCCGATAGCACTTTGGTTATCACACATAATGGAGATAGGCAACCGTACCTCATCAACCATGTCAAGCAATTGTCGGCGCATCCATATGACTTGTGTGCATGCTGATGTTGCCGCCACATATTCGGCTTCTGCTGTGCTCAATGATACGCTGTCTTGTTTCTTGCTGAGCCAAGAAACACACTTCTTTCCAAGAAAGAATGCACCGCCCGAGGTGGATCGTCGATCATCGGTGCAGCCGGCCCAATCAGCATCACTATACCCAATCAATTTGATACCATCATTTTTAGTATACCATAGCCCTAAATCCGACGTACCTCGAATGTATCGAAGGATTCGTTTCACGGCTACTAGGTGCGATTCTTTGGGATTACTTTGATATCTTGCTGCTTGACACACGGAATGTAGAATGTCGGGTCGAGTAGCCGTCAAATATAGAAGACTCCCAATCATGCTTCTATACTCCTTTTGATCAACGCCTTTTCCATCTTCATCCTTGCTCAATTTACATGCAGTAGGCATAGGAGTACTCACCGGTTTACACTCCGCCATGCCGAACTTCTTCAGTAGTTCTTTGATGTATTTGACTTGTGAGATTACAAGTCCATCATTCCGTTGAGAGACTTGTAAACCGAGAAAGTAGGAGAGTTCACCAATCATAGACATCTCGAACTCATTCTTCATCTTCAAGGCAAAGTCATGGCATAACTTTACCTTATCTCCTCCGAATATGATATCGTCGACGTAGACGACAATGACCAATTGCCCTTCGTCACTGTTCAGCACGTACAAGTTGCTATCAACGCTTCCCTTCTTGAACTTTAGCTTGCGAAGATATGTGTCAAGTCTTGAGTACCATGCTCGAGGTGCTTGCTTGAGGCCATACAACGCCTTCTTTAATTTACATACTTTGTTCTCGTCATCGCCTAGAACAAAGCCATCGGGTTGTTCAATGTACACCTCTTCCTTCAAGTCTCCATTCAAGAATGCCGATTTGACATCCATTTGGAACACGGTGTATCCTCTTTGTGCAGCCACAGCAAGGAATAACCGAATTGCCTCAAGTCTTGCCACAGGTGCAAAGGTCTCATCAACATCTATTCCATTAATTTGAGAATAGCCTTTGCATACTAACCTTGCCTTGTTGCGAACAACTTTGCCGTCTTCGTTCAACTTGTTCCGGAAGACCCATTTAGTTCCGATGATGTTCTTCTCGGCTGGTCTAGGCACTAGTTCCCACGTGCAGTTCTTCTCGATTTGATCCAACTCTTCATTCATAGCCTTTACCCAATGCTCGTCCTCTTGAGCTTCAATCACGTTTTTGGGCTCGACTTGTGAGATTAGGGATGTTGCTCTTATATTCTTTGCCTTTCGTCGTGTCTGAATTGGTGCATCAACATCTCCAATAATGTGGAAGTCTCCCATTTCGCATCTCCTCGAGTTCTCGACTTGTTCTTTAGTCCAATTCTCTTTGGACTTCTTGGCATTTCTAACATTGGGTACTTGAGTGATGTTGTCACTCTCATCCCCCGAATCATCAGCAATCTTCAATTCTTCCGTGATTTCTTCGTCACGTGATTTATTTATAATGTCATCCCCTTTTGATGGAATATCTAAAGGAGTAACGTACCTCTCATTTGCCGAATTGGGGTCATTCTCCACAACTTTGACATCACAGCTTTCTACCGTCCGTTTAAGCCGTTGATTGTAGCATAGATATGCCTTGCTTCTTTGTGAGTAGCCGAGAAAGATTCCCTCGTCAGCTCTTTCCTCGAACTTTCCGAGCGACTCATCCTTGTTTTTGATGAAGCAAGGACTCCCGAATACTCTAAAGTATTTCACGGTAGGCTTTCTTCCATTCCACATCTCATACGGAGTCTTGCTAGACTTAGGCCGCAACAAAGTTCGATTTTGCAAGTACACCGCTGCTTCGGTAGCTTCCTTCCAAAACTTCACCGGAACACCGCTCTCGATCAGCATCGTCCTCGCCATTTCAATAACGGCTCTATTTTTCCTTTCGACAACACCATTTTGTTGAGGTGTTCTCACACTCGATCGCTGATGCATGATGCCGTGGTTTGCCAGATATGATTCGAATTCATTGGATGTGAATTCGCTACCATGATCGGACCTTAATGCTTTGATCTTCTTGCCAAATTGTTTCTCCACCCGTTTCTTGTAGCTTTTGAAGCCTTTAAACGCTTCATTCTTATGACGGAGATGTACAATGCATGTCATGCGGCTATAATCATCTATCAGCAACATGAAATATAATTCGCCATTTGTACCTTTGTTTCGCATAGGTCCACACAAGTCCGTGTGTACCAGGCTCAGCAAGCTGGACGAATTATGCTCTTTCACTCGATGAGGGAATTGTGCCATCTTCCCCTTTTGACATGCTTCGCACACGGTTTCTCTGTCCCGTCTCATTTCTGGAAGATCACTGACCGCCTTTTGTGTGGACAATTCTCTCATGCTCTTTTGATTTATGTGCCCCAGTCGTCGATGCCAAAGTTGATTTTGATCTTCCACGCCGATCAAACAGGCATCGTCTTTGTCTCCCAGTTGGTATAAATTTCCCTCCGTTCTTGAGCCCTTTGCCACCACGATTGCGCTTCCGGCCTTCTTCACCGTGCAACCTTTACTTGTGAATGTCACTTCATGACCCGATTCACATAGTTGGCTAACACTCAATAGATTGTATTTGAGGCCTTCGACAAGTAGCACCTCCTTAGATGTAAACTTTGCCCCATCGATTTTGGCAACCCCTTTTCCTTTAATTTTCAAAGAGTCATCGTTGCCAAATTTTACCTTTCCACTTGCCGCATCAGAAGCACTTTGGAGTAGCTTTGCATCACCCGTCATATGTCGGCTGCATCCGCTATCGAGGATCCAACGTGAACTCTTTGTAGTTGCCTTGAGTGCAACTTCCACCACGTTCGCTTCTTCACATAGTTCCACCGCGATGGCCTTCTTTTTGAACTTCTTGGCTGGTCTTGGCATCTTTTGCGTACTTTGCCGCACTTGACCATTCATTCCAATTTTGTAGGGACTTGGAATGAATGTCATGCAATTTCGAGCGTAATGCCCCATGTAGTTGCATCTATGGCAAACAACTCTCTCCTTTTGTTCAAGTACCTGGAATCGGTTGTACAGCTTCAGAGGAGGAGTTATGCGTTGTCCATTCTTCAAGGGCCGAACAGAATGTACATCACGTTGATGAGGCCTTGCTGTCATCCTTCTCCGGCAATTTCTCGCCATGTGCCCGTAAATGCCGCAAGAGTAGCAAGATCCTCTGAATGCCGCCGCATGAATGATTTTCGGCTTAAGCTTCGGTTGTTGCAACTCGTCGGGTTCGGTGCCGCAGATATCGAATTTGGGAAGCGTCGTAGGAATCTTTCTTCGAACCTCCGGCTCCTTTGCAATCTTCTCCTTCACAAAGGTAGTGGTCTTTGAGGTTTTGGAGTTACTTTCCTCAAAGCCAACCCCTTGTCTTCCAAGCGAGTGAGGTCTTTGCAATGCTAGACACTCATTGAGCTTTCGTGTGGCCTCGTTTTGATCATTCAGCATGGCATTACTAGAGCTCGAACCATCATTGAAAGCAAAAGAAGAGCTCACTTTGAATGCTTTCATTTGTTCGCTAACCTTTTGTTTGACGGTGCAAAGCTCTCCTTCAAGTTTGTCGATGTAGGCAGCCTTTCCATTTAGCTCGATGGTAAGATCATCACACATCTTTGAATGTTCTTCGCATTGGATTTTTAGCCTTCCCACTTCGTTGACTAGCTCATCTTTGTCACGCTTCAACTGCTTTCTTTTCTTTTTCAAGCTGAGAAACAACGACAATGCATCTTTCAATCTCACCTTGCATGTCGACCTCAGCATCATCATCTTCTGCCGCAGAATCTTCTTGCGCCTGGGAGGCCATGAATGCGATATGCTCTTCATCTTCAGATTCATCGTCGGATTCGCCTTCGCTGGATGAATTTGAGCCTTCTAGGATTTTGCTAAGGAGATTCTTCAATGCTTTGACGTTTTTCGAAGAATAGCCTCTCTTTTTATACCTTTGGAACTTCTTCTTTTTGTGGTTGTCTTCCTTCTCATCGTCACTTCCATCTTTAATATTTTCTGGACAATCCAGAGCATAGTGGCCAATTTTACCACACTTGAAGCATTTGAAAGGAAGTTTACCTTTATATTTTCCGGTTCCCTTCTTGAAGTTCCTTGAGATGTACGCCTTTATATTATCTTCTTCTTCATTGGGTGCACGAATTTGAGACGAGCTAGAATCTCCTCGTTCACTTGCATTGCTCATGGCTTTGAATGCAACCTCTTTAGCCGATGCAGAATCACTCGTCGTTCTCGCCGCTGCACGTCTCATCTCATACGCAATTAATATGCTTTGCAGCGTGTCGAGAGAGAGTGTGTTCAAGTCTCTTTCTTCTAAAGATGAAACCTTCGCATCATATGACTCGGGTAAAGATCTTAGGATTTTCTTTACCACAGTAGCATCAGTCATATCTTCACCATATCCACGGATGCAATTAACGATCTCTATAACCCTATTGAAATAAGGTTCAATAGATTCTTCGTTATTCATCCTCAATTGCTCGAACTTACTTCGGTAAATTTGCAGCTTCGCTTCTTTGACCTTGCTGTCACCTTCGTAGATGTTCTCGAGTTTGTTCCACATCTCCTTCGCCTGTCTTGCAATTTTTCACCTTCGAGAACTCAACTTCATTAAGCGCGGACAGAATTGCATTTGAAGCTCTAGCATCGGTTTCAAATGCCCTCTTGTCAGCATCCGTCCAAACCGCACCACTAGCCGGGGGAGTGTAGCCAGCATTGAGAACAATGTCGTAGATGTCAATGCTTAGAGCGCCCAAGTGCTTCGTCATTCGACTTTTCCAACTTGAGTAGTTGGAGCCATCAAACAAAGGAACACCCATCTTGCCGACGCCGGAGTAGTTCATATCTCGCCTTGCTCTTGTGAGCTAATGATCTGACAGGTTGTTAAGCCCTTCAATGTCAACTTAGCTCTGATACCAATTGTTAGTCCCAATACAAGCACTGAGAGGGGGGGTGAATCAGTGCACTTTAACAATTCGTATGTCTTTTCAAATTTACTTACGGCAAGTAGTAAACAAGGCAAGCAATCGCAAACACAATATTTACGTGGTTCAGCTACACAATGCGTGCAACCTACGTCCACGGCTGATTCGGGTTCACTACCCTCACCAACGAATTCACTAGAATTGTATGGGCCCTTCACTAGAGCGATACAACGGTCTCACTAACCAATAAAAATGTTGTCGTCCCTTCACTAGGGTTGACAAGCTTACAATGCTTCAACAATAACAAATTTAGAATAAAGAGAGCAACTCACGAAACCAAACGCTTTGTCGTCGCACGAAGAGCGCAAAGTACTCGAAGAAGCTCCGGAATACGCACCAAGGCTGCCACCTTCTCCAGCCACGGAAATGCTACCACGGGTTGCCGGAAATGTATTTTGGGAGCTCTACACACAATTCTCACAAGTGTTTCCCAATCTCACACAACTCAACCCTTTGTAACCCTAAGAGTGCTCAAGAACAAACAAGGCACTCTTCAACCAACTTAAGAGAATTTCTCTCAATTCTCTCACTCAAATGCTCTCTCAATGCTCAAGGAAGGTGTGATTTTCGTCCAAGGGAGAGGCCCTCCTTATATAGCCCTCCAAAGTCTCCAAGACATGGCATAGTGGTGGAAATTATTCCTCCTCCAAACATGATCCATGTTTTAGGGGTGGGAGACTCATTATTGTGTCTCCACATGCCAAAAGAAGGCATCTAGCATAGATGTCCTTGGATGCTCCAACAACATACCACAAATTAAGGCATTTTGTCACCAATGGTGGACCAAATAGTGGAATGGCATCTTCCCACGAATTTGACTTGGTCCAAGTGTGGTTGGGCTCCTCCAAGTGTCATTGGGCTTGATTAGTTGTTGCACTTGTGTGCCAAGCCCATTAGTTGGCCCAAATCCTTCACATTGCACAATTAGGCCCAAAGTGATGTCCCCAAATGCCCACCACGAATTTCATAAGCCCATTGCTTATTTTGGGGCTCATTGTAGCCCATTAGTTCCATATTAACTTCATTGAAGCCCACAAACCTCAAAGTAGCTGTTGTAAGCCCAAAACGGTGTATATGGTCCAATTGCGCAGAACCGAGCACCAATATGACGTCCTGAGCAAAACGAATTTTCGTTACGCCGTTTGTGTCCATACCACTCTATTATGGTATATTATGGCTGCTGGTGTCTCCCCATGATAATCGGATCACCCGGAGTGCCTCAAATCAATAACCGTTCCAAACTAGGTTAAAACAAGCTTAGAATCGCTTGTTTGAGACCTATATAGCCAAAACGATTTTTGCTGTGCCGTAAGCATCTGTAACACTCTACCATGATATAATATGGTTGCTGGTGTCTTCCCATGGTTATCGGATCGCCCGAAGATGCTCATCTCATCAATAGCTCCAAAACGCGCTCAAACAGGCTTAGAATCACTTGTTTATGCCGTATATGGATATTTCACTCCGTCACCGCTTCTTCTTCATTTCCATGCTTTTCTGACATTATGAGGTCATATATAGACAATATGCATGATGTTCCGATGATGCGGACACTCATTTAGGTTTGCCAACAATGACAACACCATAACATTCCAATGGGAACAACAGTGTTGTCATTGTTGGCAAACCTAAATGAGTGTCCGCATCATCGGAACATCATGCATATTGTCTATATATGACCTCATAATGTCAGAAAAGCATGGAAATGAAGAAGAAGCGGTGACGGAGTGAAATATCCATATACGGCATAAACAAGTGATTCTAAGCCTGTTTGAGCGCGTTTTGGAGCTATTGATGAGATGAGCATCTTCGGGCGATCCGATAACCATGGGAAGACACCAGCAACCATATTATATCATGGTAGAGTGTTACAGATGCTTACGGCACAGCAAAAATCGTTTTGGCTATATAGGTCTCAAACAAGCGATTCTAAGCTTGTTTTAACCTAGTTTGGAACGGTTATTGATTTGAGGCACTCCGGGTGATCCGATTATCATGGGGAGACACCAGCAGCCATAATATACCATAATAGAGTGGTATGGACACAAACGGCGCAACGAAAATTCGTTTTGCTCAGGACGTCATATTGGTGCTCGGTTTTGCGCAATTGGACCATATACACCGTTTTGGGCTTACAACAGCTACTTTGAGGTTTGTGGGCTTCAATGAAGTTAATATGGAACTAATGGGCTACAATGAGCCCCAAAATAAGCAATGGGCTTATGAAATTCGTGGTGGGCATTTGGGGACATCACTTTGGGCCTAATTGTGCAATGTGAAGGATTTGGGCCAACTAATGGGCTTGGCACACAAGTGCAACAACTAATCAAGCCCAATGACACTTGGAGGAGCCCAACCACACTTGGACCAAGTCAAATTCGTGGGAAGATGCCATTCCACTATTTGGTCCACCATTGGTGACAAAATGCCTTAATTTGTGGTATGTTGTTGGAGCATCCAAGGACATCTATGCTAGATGCCTTCTTTTGGCATGTGGAGACACAATAATGAGTCTCCCACCCCTAAAACATGGATCATGTTTGGAGGAGGAATAATTTCCACCACTATGCCATGTCTTGGAGACTTTGGAGGGCTATATAAGGAGGGCCTCTCCCTTGGACGAAATCACACCTTCCTTGAGCATTGAGAGAGCATTTGAGTGAGAGAATTGAGAGAAATTCTCTTAAGTTGATTGAAGAGTGCCTTGTTTGTTCTTGAGCACTCTTAGGGTTACAAAGGGTTGAGTTGTGTGAGATTGGGAAACACTTGTGAGAATTGTGTGTAGAGCTCCCAAAATACATTTCCGGCAACCCGTGGTAGCATTTCCATGGCTGGAGAAGGTGGCAGCCTTGGTGCATATTCCGGAGCTTCTTCGAGTACTTTGCGCTCTTCGTGCGACGACAAAGCGTTTGGTTTCGTGAGTTGCTCTTGTTATCCTAAATTTTTTATTGTTGAAGCATTGTAAGTTTGTCAACCCTAGTGAAGGGACGACAACATTTTTATTGGTCGGTGAGACCGTTGTATCGCTCTAGTGAAGGGCTCGTACAATTTTAGTGAATTTGTTGGTGACGGTAGTGAACCCGAACCAGCCGTGGACGTAGGTTGCACACATTGTGTAGCTGAACCACGTAAATATTGTGTTTGCGATTGGTTGCCTTGTTTACTTGTTTTATACTTGCCGTAACAAGTAAATTCTGAAAAGACATACGAATTGTTAAAGTGCACTGATTCACCCCCCCCCCCCCCCTCTCAGTGCTTGTGTTGGGACTAACACGTACCTCTCATTTGCCGAATTGGGGTCATTCTCCACAACTTTGACATCACAGCTTTCTATCGTCCGTTTAAGCCTTTGATTGTAGCATAGATATGCCTTGCTTCTTTGTGAATAGCCGAGAAAGATTCCCTCGTCAGCTCTTTCCTCGAACTTTCCGAGCGACGCATCCTTGTTTTTGATGAAACAAGGACTCCCGAATACTCTAAAGTATTTTACGGTAGGCTTTCTTCCATTCCACATCTCATACGGAGTCTTGCTAAGGCCGCAACAAGGTTCGATTTTGCAAGTACACCGCTGCTTCGGTAGCTTCCTTCCAAAACTTCACCGGAACACCGCTCTCGATCAGCATCGTCCTCGCCATTTCAATAACGGCTCTATTTTTCCTTTCGACAACACCATTTTGTTGAGGTGTTCTCACACTCGACCGCTGATGCATGATGCCGTGGTTTGCCAGATATGATTCGAATTCGTTGGATGTGAATTCGCTACCATGATCGGACCTTAATGCTTTGATCTTCTTGCCAAATTGTTTCTCCACCCGTTTCTTGTAGCTTTTGAAGCCTTTAAACGCTTCATTCTTATGACGGAGATGTATAATGCATGTCATGCGGCTATAATCATCTATCAGCAACATGAAATATAATTCGCCGTTTGTACCTTTGTTTCGCATAGGTCCACACAAGTCCGTGTGTACCAGACTCAGCAAGCTGGACGAATTATGCTCTTTCACTCTATGAGGGAATTGTGCCATCTTCCCCTTTTGACATGCTTCGCAAACGGTTTCTCTGTCCCGTCTCATTTCTGGAAGATCACTGACCGCCTTTTGTGTGGACAATTCTCTCATGCTCTTTTGATTTATGTGCCCCAATCGTCGATGCCATAGTTGATTTTGATCTTCCACGCCAATCAAACAAGCATCGTCTTTGTCTCCCAGTTGGTATAAATTTCCCTCCGTTCTTGAGCCCTTTGCCACCACGATTGTGCTTCCGGCCTTCTTCACCGTGCAACCTTTACTTGTGAATGTCACTTCATGACCCGATTCACATAGTTGGCTAACACTCAATAGATTGTATTTGAGGCCTTCGACAAGTAGCACCTCCTTAGATGTAAACTTTGCCCCATCGATTTTGGCAACCCCTTTTCCTTTAATTTTCAAAGAGTCATCGTTGCCAAATTTTACCTTTCCACTTGCCGCATCAGAAGCACTTTGGAGTAGCTTCGCATCACCCGTCATATGTCGGCTACATCCGCTATCGAGGATCCAACGTGAACTCTTTGTAGTTGCCTTGAGCGCAACTTCCACCACGTTCGCTTCTTCACATCGTTCCACCGCGATGGCCTTCTTTTTGAACTTCTTGGCTGGTTTTGGCATCTTTTGCGAACTTTGCTGCACTTGGCCATTCATTCCATTTTTGTAGGGACTTAGAATGAATGTCATGCAATTTCGAGCATAATGCCCCATGTAGTTGCATCTATGGCAAACAACTCTCTCCTTTTGTTCAAGTACCTGGAATCGGTTGTACAGCTTCAGAGGAGGAGTTATGCGTTGTCCATAGCCATTCTTCAAGGGCCGAACAGAATGTACATCACGTTGATGAGGCCTTGCTATCATCCTTCTCCGGCAATTCCTCGCCATGTGCCCGTAAACGCCGCAGGAGTAACAAGATCCTCTGAATGCCGCCGCATGAATGATTTTACGCTTGAGCTTCGGTTGTTGCAACTCGTCGGGTTCAGTGCCACAGATATCGAATTTGGGAAGCGTCGTAGGAATCTTTCTTCGAACCTCCGGCTCCTTTGCAATCTTCTCCTTTACAAAGGTAGTGGTCTTTGAGGTTTTGGAGTTACTTTCCTCAAAGCCAACCCCTTGTCTTCCAAGCGAGTGAGGTCTTTGCAATGCTAGACACTCATTGAGCTTTCGTGTGGCCTCGTTTTGATCATTCAGCATGGCATTACTAGAGCTCGAACCATCATTGAAAGCAAAAGAAGAGCTCACTTTGAATGCTTTCATTTGTTCGCTAACCTTTTTTTGTTTGACGGTGCAAAGCTCTCCTTCAAGTTTGTCGATGTAGGCAGCCTTTCCTTTTAGCTCGATGGTAAGATCATCACAGATCTTTGAACGTTCTTCGCATTGGATTTTTAGCCTTCCCACTTCGTTGACTAGCTCATCTTTGTCACGCTTCAACGCTTTCTTTTCTTTTTCAAGCTGAGAAACAACGACAATGCATCTTTCAATCTCACCTTGCATGTCGACCTCAGCATCATCATCTTCTGCCGCAGAATCTTCTTGCGCCTCGGAGGCCATGAATGTGATATGCTCTTCATCTTCAGATTCATCGTCGGATTCGCCTTCGCTGGATGAATTGGAGCCTTCTAGGATTTTGCTAAGAAGATTCTTCAACGCTTTGACATTTTTCGAAGAATAGCCTCTCTTTTTATACCTTTGGAACTTCTTCTTTTTGTGGTTGTCTTCCTTCTCATCGTCACTTCCATCTTTAATATTTTCTGGACAATCCAGAGCATAGTGGCCAATTTTACCACACTTGAAGCATTTGTGTTGTTCCCATTGGAATGTTATGGTGTTGTCATTGTTGGCAAACCTAAATGAGTGTCCGCATCATCGGAACATCATGCATATTGTCTATATATGACCTCATAATGTCAGAAAAGCATGGAAATGAAGAAGAAGCGGTGACGGAGTGAAATATCCATATACGGCATAAACAAGTGATTCTAAGCTTGTTTGAGCGCGTTTTGGAGCTATTGATGAGATGAGCATCTTCGGGCGATCCGATAACCATGGGAAGACACCAGCAACCATATTATATCATGGTAGAGTGTTACGGATGCTTACGGCACAGCAAAAATCGTTTTGGCTATATAGGTCTCAAACAAGCGATTCTAAGCTTGTTTTAACCTAGTTTGGAACGGTTATTGATTTGAGGCACTCCGGGTGATCCGATTATCATGGGGAGACACCAGCAGCCATAATATACCATAATAGAGTGGTATGGACACAAACGGCGCAACGAAAATTCGTTTTGCTCAGGACGTCATATTGGTGCTCGGTTTTGCGCAATTGGACCATATACACCGTTTTGGGCTTACAACAGCTACTTTGAGGTTTGTGGGCTTCAATGAAGTTAATATGGAACTAATGGGCTACAATGAGCCCCAAAATAAGCAATGGGCTTATGAAATTCGTGGTGGGCATTTGGGGACATCACTTTGGGCCTAATTGTGCAATGTGAAGGATTTGGGCCAACTAATGGGCTTGGCACACAAGTGCAACAACTAATCAAGCCCAATGACACTTGGAGGAGCCCAACCACACTGGGACCAAGTCAAATTCGTGGGAAGATGCCATTCCACTATTTGGTCCACCATTGGTGACAAAATGCCTTAATTTGTGGTATGTTGTTGGAGCATCCAAGGACATCTATGCTAGATGCCTTCTTTTGGCATGTGGAGACACAATAATGAGTCTCCCACCCCTAAAACATGGATCATGTTTGGAGGAGGAATAATTTCCACCACTATGCCATGTCTTGGAGACTTTGGAGGGCTATATAAGGAGGGCCTCTCCCTTGGACGAAATCACACCTTCCTTGAGCATTGAGAGAGCA
>JAXCHL010000054.1:0-16000 GCA_034195605.1 Santalum album
CGAATATGATATCGTCGACGTAGACAACAATGACCAATTGCCCTTCGTCACTGTTCAGCACGTACAAGTTGCTATCAACGCTTCCCTTCTTGAACTTTAGCTTGCGAAGATATGTGTCAAGTCTTGAGTACCATGCTCGAGGTGCTTGCTTGAGGCCATACAACGCCTTCTTTAATTTGCATACTTTGTTCTCGTCATCGCCTAGAACAAAGCCGTCGGGTTGTTCAATGTACACCTCTTCCTTCAAGTCTCCATTCAAGAATGCCGATTTGACATCCATTTGGAACACGGTGTATCCTCTTTGTGCAGCCACAGCAAGGAATAACCGAATTGCCTCAAGTCTTGCCACAGGTGCAAAGGTCTCATCAACATCTATTCCATTAATTTGAGAATAGCCTTTGCCTACTAATCTTGCCTTGTTGCGAACAACTTTGCCATCTTCGTTCAACTTGTTCCGGAAGACCCATTTAGTTCCGATGATGTTCTTCCCGGCTGGTCTAGGCACTAGTTCCCACGCGCAGTTCTTCTCGATTTGATCCAACTCTTCATTCATAGCCTTTGCCCAATGCTCGTCCTCTTGAGCTTCAATCACGTTTTTGGGCTCGACTTGTAAGATTAGGGATGTTGCTCGTATATTCTTCGCCTTTCGTCGTGTCTGAATTGGTGCATCAACATCTCCAATAATGTGGAAGTCTCCCATTTCGCATCTCCTCGAGTTCTCGACTTGTTCTTTGGTCCAATTCTCTTTGGACTTCTTGGCATTTCTAACATCGGGTACTTGAGTGATGTTGTCACTCTCATCCCCCGAATCATCAGCATTCTCCAATACTTCCGTGCTTTCTTCGTCACATGATTTATTTATAACGTCATCCCCTTTTGATGGAATATCTAAAGGAGTAACGTACCTCTCATTTGCCGAATTGGGGTCATTCTCCACAACTTTGACATCACAGCTTTCTACCGTCCGTTTAAGCCGTTGATTGTAGCATAGATATGCCTTGCTTCTTAGTGAGTAGCCGAGAAAGATTCCCTCGTCAGCTCTTTCCTCGAACTTTCCGAGCGACTCATCCTTGTTTTTGATGAAACAAGGACTCCCGAATACTCTAAAGTATTTCACGGTAGGCTTTCTTCCATTCCACATATCATACGGAGTCTTGCTAGACTTAGGCTGCAACAAAGTTCGATTTTGTAAGTACACCGCTGCTTCGGTAGCTTCCTTCCAAAACTTCACCGGAACATCACTCTCGATCAGCATCGTCCTCGCCATTTCAATAACGGCTCTATTTTTCCTTTCGACAACACCATTTTGTTGAGGTGTTCTCACACTCGATCGCTGATGCATGATGCCGTGGTTTGCCAGATATGATTCGAATTCATTGGATGTGAATTCGCTACCATGATCGGACCTTAATGCTTTGATCTTCTTGCGAAATTGTTTCTCCACCCGTTTCTTGTAGCTTTTGAAGCCTTTAAACGCTTCATTCTTATGACGGAGATGTATAATGCATGTCATGTGGCTATAATCATCTATCAGCAACATGAAATATAATTCGCCGTTTGTACCTTTGTTTCGCATAGGTCCACAAAAGTCCGTGTGTACCAGACTCAGCAAGCTGGACGAATTATGCTCTTTCACTCTATGAGGGAATTGTGCCATCTTCCCCTTTTGACATGCTTCGCAAACGGTTTCTCTGTCCCGTCTCATTTCTGGAAGATCACTGACCGCCTTTTGTGTGGACAATTCTCTCATGCTCTTTTGATTTATGTGCCCCAGTCGTCAATGCCATAGTTGATTTTGATCTTCCACGCCGATCAAACAGGCATCGTCTTTGTCTCCCAGTTGGTACAAATTGCCCTCCGTTCTTGAGCCCTTTGCCACCACAATTGTGCTTCCAGCCTTCTTCACCGTGCAACCTTTACTTGTGAATATCACTTCATAACCCGATTCACATAGTTGGCTAACACTCAATAGATTGTATTTGAGGCCTTCGACAAGTAGCACCTCTTTAGATGTAAACTTTGCCCCATCGGTTTTGGCAACCCCTTTTCCTTTAATTTTCAAAGAGTCATTGTTGCCAAATTTTACCTTTCCACTTGCCGCATCAGAAGCACTTTGGAGTAGCTTCGCATCACCCGTCATATGTCGGCTACATCCGCTATCGAGGATCCAACGTGAACTCTTTGTAGTTGCCTTGAGCGCAACTTCCACCACGTTCGCTTCTTCACATCGTTCCACCGCGATGGCCTTCTTTTTGAACTTCTTGGCTAGTTTTGGCATCTTTTGCGAACTTTGCTGCACTTGACCATTCATTCCATTTTTGTAGGGACTTGGAATGAATGTCATGCAATTTCGAGCATAATGCCCCATGTAGTTGCATCTATGGCAAACAACTCTCCCCTTTTGTTCAAGTACCTGGAATCGGTTGTACAGCTTCAGAGGCGGAGTTATGCGTTGTCCATAGCCATTCTTTAAGGGCCGAACAGAATGTACATCACGTTGATGAGGCCTTGCTTTCATCCTTCTCCGGCAATTCCTCGCCATGTGCCCGTAAACGCCGCAGGAGTAACAAGATCCTCTGAATGCCGCCGCATGAATGATTTTACGCTTGAGCTTCGGTTGTTGCAACTCGTCGGGTTCAATGCCACAGATATCGAATTTGGGAAGCATCGTAGGAATCTTTTTTCGAACCTCCGGCTCCTTTGCAATCTTCTCCTTTACAAAGGTAGTGGTCTTTGAGGTTTTGGAGTTAATTTCCTCAAAGCCAACCCCTTGTCTTCCAAGCGAGTGAGGTCTTTGCAATGCTAGACACTCATTGAGCTTTCGTGTGGCCTCGTTTTGATTATTCAGCACTGGCAGTACTAGAACTCGAACCATCATTGAGAGCAAAAGAAGAGTTAGCTTTGAATGCCTTCATTTGTTCGCTAACCTTTTGCTTGACGGTGCAGAGCTCTCCTTCAAGTTCGTCGATGTAGGCAGCCTTTCCGTTTAGCTCGATGGTAAGATCATCACACATCTTTGCATGTTCTTCGCATTGGATTTTTAGCCTCCCTACTGTTGTTCCCATTGGAATAATGAGGTGTTGTCATTGTTGGCAAGCCTAAATGAGTGTGCATATCATTGGTACACCTTGTATATCGACTTTGCATGACTTTGTTACATCAGAATTATGTGGAAATGAAGAAGACACAGCGAGGGAGTGAAGTACCGAAAAGCGCCATAATTGAGCCCGGTTTGACCTAGTTTGGAGCGGTTATTGATTTGACGCACTCCGGATGATCCGATGACCATGGGAAGACACCAGCAGCTATAATATACCATAATAAAGTGGTATGTACACAAACGGTGCAAGGGAAATCGGTTTTGGTCAAAGCGTCATAATTGAGCCCGGTTTGAGCCCGGTTTGGCCTAATTGGAGCATATGCGCCATGTTGAGCTTAAATGGAGCTTGTTTGGAGTTTTTTGGCTACATTGAGGTGAATTTGGGCTAAATGGGTTGCAATGAGGTCAAGGAATGGCAGTGGGCTTATGAAATTCGTGGTGGGCCTTTGGGGTGACCATTTTGGGCTTAAATGTGCAATGTGACGAATTTGGGCCAACTAATGGGCTTGGCACACATGGGCAGCAACTAAACAAGCCCAATTACACTTGGAGGAGTCCAAATACACTTGGACCAAGTCAAAATTCGTGGGCAGCAGCCATGCTACCATTTGGTCCACCATTGGTGACAAAATCCGCTAATTTGAGGAATGTTGTTTGGCATTCAAGGACATCCATGTTTGGAGGCTTCTTTTGACTAGTGGAGACACCATAATGAGTCTCCCACCCCCCAAAACATGGAGCATATTTGGTGGAGGAATTTATGCCATGTTTTTGGCTAGTGGAGACACCATAATTAGTCTCCCACCCCTAAAACATGGAACATGTTTGGAGGAGTAATTAATTCCACCACTATGCCATGTCTTGGAGCCTTTGGAGGGCTATATAAGGAGGGCCTCTCCCTTGGACGAAAATCACACCTTCCAAAAGCTTGGAGAGAGCATTTGAGTGAGAGAATTGAGAGAAATTCTCCTAAGGTGGTGGTTGAGTGCCTTGGTTGTTCTTGAGCACTTTTGGGGTTTCAAAGGGTCGAGTTTATGTGAGTTTGGGAAACACTTGTGAGAATTGTGTGTAGAGTTCCCAAAATATATTTCCGGTGACCCGTGGTACCATTTTCGTGGCTGGAGAAGGTGGCAGCCTTGGTACGTGTTCCGAAGCTACTTCGACTACTTTGCGCTCTTCGTACGTCGACAAAGCGCTTGGTTTCGTGAGTTGCCTTTTTCATTCTAAATTTATTATTGTTGAAGCACTGTAAGTTTGTCAACCTAGTGAAGGGACGACAACATTTTTATTGGTCAGTGAGACCGTTGTATCGCTCTAGTGAAGAGCCAATACAGTTATAGTGAATTCGTTGGTGAGGGTAGTGAACCCGAATCAGCCGTGGACGTAAGTTGCACGCATTGTGTAGCTGAACCACGTATATCTTGTGTTTGCGATTGCTTGGTTGGTTTGCTTGTGTTACTCTTGCAATAACCATCGAATCAGATTGAAGAGCGCAAAAAGGAAAGAATTTGAAGGAGCACTGATTCACCCCCCCTCTCAGTGCTCGTATTGGGACTAACACCTACTTCGTTGAATAGCTCATCTTTATCTCGCTTCAATGCTTTCTTTTCTTTTTCGAGCTGAGAAACAACGACAATGCATCTTTCAATCTCACCTTGCATGTCGACCTCAGCATCCTCATCTTCTGCCGCAGAATCTTCTTGTGTCTCGGAGGCCATGAATGCGATGTGCCCTTCATCTTCAGATTCATCATCGGATTCTCCTTCGCTGGATGAATTCGAACCTTCAAGGATTTTGCTTAGAAGATTCTTCAACGCTTTGACGTTTTTCGAAGAGTAGCCTTTCTTTTTATACCTTTGGAACTTCTTCTTCTTGTGGTTGTCTTCTTTCTCATCGTCGCTTCCATCTTTTATATTTTCTGGACAATCCAGAGCATAGTGCCCAATTTTACCACACTTGAAGCATTTGAAAGGAAGTTTACCTTTGTATTTTCCAGTTCCCTTCTTGAAGTTTCTTGAGATGTACGCCTTTATATTGCCTTCTTCTTCATCGGGTGTGCGAATTTGGGACGAGCTAGAATCTCCTCGCTCATTTGCGTTGCTCATGGCTTTGAACGCAACCTCCTTAGCCGATGTAGAATTGCTCGTCGTTCTAGCCGCTGCACCTCTCATCTCATATGCAATTAATACGCTTTGCAGCGTGTCGAGAGAGAGTGTGTTTAAGTCTCTTTCTTCTAAAGATGAAACCTTCGCATCATATGACTCGGGTAAAGATCTTAGGATCTTCTTTACCACAGTAGCATCAGTCATATCTTCCCCATATCCACGGATGCAATTAACGATCTCTATAACCCTATTGAAATAAGGTTCAATAAATTCTTCGTTATTCATCCTTAGTTGCTCGAACTTACTTTGATAAATTTGCAGCTTCGCTTCTTTGACCTTGCTGTCACCTTCATAGATGTTCTTGAGTTTGTTCCACATCTCCTTCGCCGTCTTGCAATTTTTCACTTTTGAGAACTCAACTTCATTGAGGGCGGACAGAATTGCATTTGAAGCTCTAGCATCGATTTCAAACGCCCTCTTGTCAGCATCCGTCCAAGCCGCACCACTAGCGGGGGAGTGTAGCCAGCATTGAGGACAATGTCGTAGATTTCAATGCTTAGAGCGCCCAAGTGCTTCGTCATTCGACTTTTCCAACTAGAGTAGTTGGAGCCATCAAACAAAAGGACACCCATCTTGCCGACGCCGGAATAGTTCATGTCTCGCCTTGTTGTTGTGAGCTAAGGATCTAACAGGTTGTTAAGCCCTTCAATGTCAACTTAGCTCTGATACCAATTGTTAGTCCCAATATAAGCACTGAGAGGGGGGGTGAATCACTGCACTTTAACAATTCGTATGTCTTTTCAGAACCTATTTGTTACGGCAAGTATAAAACAAGTAAACAAGGCAGCCAATCGCAAACACAATATTTACGTGGCTCAGCTACACAATGTGTGCAACCTACGTCCACGGCTGGTTCGGGTTCACTACCGTCACCAACGAATTCACTAAAATTGTACGAGCCCTTCACTAGAGCGATACAACGGTCTCACTGACCAATAAAAATGTTGTCATCCCTTCACTAGGGTTGACAAACTTACAATGCTTCAACAATAATAAATTTAGGATAACGAGAGCAACTCACGAAACCAAACGCTTTGTCGTCGCATGAAGAGCGCAAAGTACTCGAAGAAGCTCCGGAATATGCACCAAGGCTGCCACCTTCTTTAGCCACAGAAACACAACACGAGTCACCGGAAATGTATCTTGGGAACTCTACACACAATTCTCACAAGTGTTTCCCAAACTCACACAAACTCAACCCTTTGAAACCCTAAGAGTGCTCAAGAACAAACAAGGCACTCTTCAACCACCTTAGGAGAATTTCTCTCAATTCTCTCACTCAAATGCTCTCTCAATGCTCAAGGAAGGTGTGATTTTCGTCCAAGGGAGAGGCCCTCCTTATATAGCCCTCCAAAGTCTCCAAGACATGGCATAGTGGTTGAATTGATTCCTCCACCAAACATGCACCATGTATTGGGGGTGGGAGGCTCATTATGATGTCTCCACTAGCCAAAAGAAGGCATCTAACATAGATGTCCTTGGATGCTCCAACAACATACCACAAATTAAGGCATTTTGTCACCAATGGTGGACCAAATAGTGGAATGGCATCTTCCCACGAATTTGACTTGGTCCAAGTGTGGTTGGGCTCCTCCAAGTGTCATTGGGCTTGTTTAGTTGTTGCACTTGTGTGCCAAGCCCATTAGTTGGCCCAAATCCTTCACATTGCACAATTAGGCCCAAAGTGATGTCCCCAAATGCCCACCACGAATTTCATAAGCCCATTGCTTATTTTGGGGCTCATTGTAGCCCATTAGGTCCATATTAATTTTATTGAAGCCCACAAACCTCAAAGTAGCTGTTGTAAGCCCAAAACGGTGTATATGGTCCAATTGCGCAAAACCGAGCACCAATATGACGTCCTGAGCAAAACGAATTTTCATTGCGCTGTTTGTGTCCATAACACTCTATTATGGTGTATTATGGCTGTTGGTGTCTCCCCATGATAATCGGATCACCCGGAGTGCCTCAAATCAATAACCATTCCAAACTAGGTTAAAACAAGCTTAGAATTGCTTGTTTGAGACCTATATGGCCAAGACGATTTTTGCTATGCCGTAAGCATCCGTAACACTCTACCATGATATAATATGGTTGCTTGTGTCTTCCCATGGTCATCGGATCACCCGAAGATGCTCAACTCATCAATAGCTCCAAAACGCGCTCAAACAAGCTTATAATCACTTGTTTATGCCGTATATGGATATTTCACTCCGTCACCGCTTCTTCTTCATTTTCATGCTATTCCGGCATTATGAAGTCATATATAGATCATAGGCATGATGTTCCAGTGATGCGGACACCCATTTAGGTTTGCTAACAATGACAACACCATAACATTCCAATGGGAACAACACTTACAATGCTTCAACAATTGAGCAACTCACGAAACCAAACGCTTTGTCGTCGCATACTTTCTGCCACCTTCTCCATGCCGGAAATGTATTTGGGAGCCTACACACAATTCTCACAAGTGTTTCCCAATTGATTGATGGTTACCTTTGTAACCCTAAGAGTGCTCAAGAACAAACAAGGCACTCTCTCAATTCTCTCACTCAAATGCTCTCTCAATGCTAGCCGTCCAAGGGAGATTATGAAGTCTCCAAGACATGGCATAGTGGTTGAATTGATTCCTCCACCAAACATGATCAGGCTCATTATGATGCACTAGCCATGATGTTCCATGCTCCAACAACGATTAAGGCATTTTGTCACTAGACACCCCACGAATTTGACTTGGTCCAAGTGTGCCCAACATTGGGCTTGATGACAACACCATACATTCCAAAGTGGTCCCCAAATGCCCAACAATTTCATAAGCCCATGTAGCCCATTAGTGAAGCCCACAAACCTCAATAGCTGTTGTAGCAAAACGTGGTCCAATTGCGCATGGAGCATGAATTTTCGTTGCGCCGTTTGTGTCCATACCACTCTATTATGGTATATTATGGCTGCTGGTGTCTCCCCAACTCATCACCCGGAGTGCCTCAAATCAATAACCGTTCCAAACTAGGTTAAAACAAGCTTAGAATCGCTTGTTTGAGACCTATATAGCCAAAACGATGCTGTGCCGTATTATGATCTAGGTTAAAACAAGCTTACGATTTTTGCACTCCGTAACACTCTACCATGCTGGTGTCTCCCCATGTGGGCATAATCATTCTCATCAATAACCGTTCCAAACTAGGTTAAAACAAGCTTAGAATCAACCTATATAGAAGCATCCGTAACACTCTACCAGATATAATATGTTGCTGGTGTCTTCCCATGGTCATCGGATCGCCCGAAGATGCTCAATGTTTTTCAATATGCATGATGTTCCGAACACTTTTAGGTTTGCCAACAATGACAACACCATAACATTCCAATGTGGAACAACAGAAGGGCAATTGGTCATTGTCGTTTACTTCGACGATATTCGGAGGAGATAAGGTAAAGTTATGCTGATGGAAGATGATGATGGTTTATCTCTCAACGGAATGAACCTCAAGAACTTCTGAAGAAGTTTGGCATAGAAACCGGTAAGCTCCTATGCCTATGCGTGGAGCAAGGATGAAGATGGAAAAGGAGTTGATCAAAAGGAGTATAGAAGCATGATTGGGAGTCTTCTATATTTGAGTAAACTATGGTATACTAAAAGTGATGGTAAATTGATTGGGTATAGTGATCTTGCTTTGGGCTTTGGCATGATGACCGACGATCCACCTCAGGCGGTGCAAAAGAAGTGTGTTTCACAAGAAACAAGATCGTCGATCATTGCAGCACAGCAAAGCCAATGTCAGCAACATCAATCAATGCTGATACCACATTTTTAGTATAGGAAAATGCGCGACAATGTTTGAATGTTGATGAGGATACGGCTACCAGGTGCCTATTCTATTACTTTGATATCATCGCTGGCTTGGGCAAACAGAATGTTGAATTCGGGTCGAGTAGCCTCAAGATGCACTCCCATCGATGCTTCTTATACTTTCTTAAAGAGAACGGTTGAAGAAGGAGTGATTCCATCTTCACAGAAGAGCAAGTTGCCGATTATCTTCACAAAACCATTGTTCGAGTAAGCATCGATTGAGCCTCGGAGGTTCCATCCAACTAGGATTCGTTGCACTTCCTTTGAAATGGTTGTCAAAGGGGGGAGAAAGTTCTGCTGGCTACAAAGGGGAGTATCATTGCCTGACTCACTCAAGGGGGGAGTTCGGGGGAGATTGTTGTTCCCAAATGTTATGGTGTTGTCCGATTGTTGGCAAACCTAAATGGGTGTCCGCATCACTGGAACATCAATCTTCATAATATCGGAAAGGCATGCAAATGAAGAAGAAGCGGTGATGTGAGTGAAATATCACTACAAGTGATTCAAGCTGTTTGAGCGCATTTTGCATTGATGAGTTGAGCATCATCCGATCCTCACCAGAAACCATATTATATCATGGTAGAGTGTTACGGATATGATCGTTTTGGCTATATAGTCTCGAATTGGGGAGACACCAGAAGCCATAAAATTGTGGTATGGACACAAACGGCGCAACGCCCTTCACTATACACCGTTTTGGGCTTAGCGAGGTACAATGAGATCTCAATGGCCTTATGAAATTCCATTGTTAGTCCCAAATAATGTGAATCAGTCGTCCAAATTTACTTACCACTCGCAGGTGCTTGCTAGAAATGCGTTACAATGCTTCACCAACGAATAATATTGTATGGGCCCTTCATTTAACGAATAACCAATAAAAATGTGTCGTCCCTTCACTAGGGTTGACAAGCACACTTTAACACAAATTTAGGATACAACCAAAACCAAATGCTTTGTTCGTCGCACGAAGAGCGCAAAGTACTCGAAGAGCTCCGGAATACGTACCACCAAGGCTGCCACCTTCTCCAGCCACGGAAAATGCTACCACGGGTTTGCCGGAAATGTATCTTGGGAGCTCTACACACAATTCTCACAAGTGTTTCCCAAGCTCACACAAACTCAACCCTTTGTAAACCCTAAGAGTGCTCAAGAACAAACAAGGCACTCTTCAACCAACTTAATTCCCATGAGAATTTCTCTCAATTCTCTTCACTCAAATGCTCTCTCAATGCTCAAGGAAGGTGTGATTTTCGTCCAAGGGAGAGGCCCTCCTTATATAGCCCTCCAAAGTCTCCAAGACATGGCATAGTGGTTTGCACTGAATTGATTTAACATCTCCTCACCAAGTACAAGGCAAGCAATTGGTGGTTCCATGCGTATCCACGGCTGGGTTCACTACCCTCACCAACGGTGGTATGGGCCCTTCACTAGAGCTCATTCACTGTGTCGTCCACTAGCCTTAAATGCTTCAACAATAACAAATTTAGAATAAAGAGCATCACGAAACCAAACGCTAGCATACTCGATCCGGAATATGCTTTGCCACGGATGCTGTATCCACTCTACACACAATTCTCACAAGTGTTTCCCATTAACCCTTTGGCATCTTTTAGTCTCTCAATTCTCTCACTCAAATGGCTCAAGGAAGGTGTGTTTTTCCAAATAGTTGAATGGCATAGTGGTTGAATTGATTCCTTCCCACTCATTATGAATTTGACTTGGATGCTCCAAGGCATTTTGTTGCTGGACCAAATAGGGAATGGCTCTTCCCACGAATCCAAGTGTGGTTGGGCTCCTCCAAGTGTCATTGGGCTTGATTAGTTGTTGCACTTGTGTGCCAAGCCCATTAGTTGGCCCAAAACCTTCACTTCACATTGCCCAAAGTGATGACAAATGCCCACCACGAATAGCCCATTGCCCAAATTATGCCCATGAAGCCCACAAACCTCAAAGTAGCCCTCGTCAGTATATGGCTCGCTCGAGCCAGCACCATATTCCTGAGCAAAACGAATTTTTGTTGCACCGTTTGTGTCCATACCACTCTATTATGGTATATTATGGCTGCTGGTGTCATGATAATCGGATCCTCAAATCAATTTCCAAACTAGATGTTAAAACAAGCTTAGAATCGCTCCTATATAGCCAAAACGATTTTTGCTGTGCCGTAAGGCATCTTCGTAACACTCTCCACATATAATATGGTTGCTGGTGTCATATCGCCTGAGACTCAACTAGCTCCAAAATGCCTCAAACAAGCTTAGAATCACTTGTTTATGCCGTATATGGATATTTCACTCCATCACTGCTATTTGCTGCTTCGACACTATGAAGCATATATAGACCTTCCAATAGGCATGATGTTCCAGTGATCTTTAGGTCAACAATCGGGAACAACACATCCTCCACCAAACATGCTCCATGTATTGGGGGTGGGAGGCTCATTATGATGTCCACTAGCCATAAAGAAGGCATCTAACAAAGGTCCTTGGATGCTCAACAACATATTAAGGCATTTTGTCACCAATGTCCTGAATGGCAACGAACTTGAATTTTGGGCTCCTCCAAGTTTGGGCGCTGCGTGTGCCAAGCCCATGTTGTCCACATACAATTAGGCACTCCCACCACGAATATAAGCCCATTGCTTATGGTCATATTAGGTTGGCCCGTAAACCTCAAAGTAGCTGGTGTGTATATGGTCCAATTGCGCAAAACCATGATCCTGAGCAAAACGAATTTTCGGATTACCCGGATATTATGGCTGCTTCTCCCCAAATCGGATCACCCGGAGTAAATCAATAACCGTTCCAAACTAGGTTAAAACAAGCTTAGAATCGCTTGTTTGAGACATTCTTATGCTGTGCGTAAGCATCCGTAACACTCTACCATGATATAATATGGTTGCTGGTGTCTTCCCATGGTCATCGGATCGCCCGAAGATGCTCAACCATCAATAGCTCCAAAATGCGCTCAAACAAGCTTAGAATCACTTGTTTATGCCGTATATGGATATTTCACTCTGTCACCGCTTCTTCTTCATTTCTGGAAGATCATGCTTTTCTGACATTATGAAGTCATATATAGACAATATGGCATGATGTTCCAGTGATGCGGACGCCCATTTAGGTTTGCCAACAATGACAACACCATAACATTCCAATGGGAAAACAAACAAGGAATTGTTGGCAACCTCTCCCAGCATTTTGGGATATCTTTGAAGAAGACTCCCCCTTGATTGTGGTTACCTCTTCAGGTCATGAACTCCCCCTTTAGCTGCGCAATTAATACCGCCCTACTTGTATGCACACCATGCGCAACTTTCTCCCTTTGACAACCATTTCAAAGGAAGGTAAGAGCAATGCTCATCCGGCCCCATCCCCTTCTAGTTGGATTCTCCGAGGCTCAATCCGTGCAATGTTGCTGTTGGCAATGGTTTTGTGAAGATATCAGCAACTTGCTCTTCCGTGGGCACTTGAATGAAATGTCGATGTGCTTCGATCTTGAGTGTTGAACAGGATTCATGGTTACAACCGAATTGTTCCACTTGCGTGCATAGTTGGCTAACCACTATTCCGCTTCTGCTGTGCTCAATGTCTTGTTTCTTGCTGAGAAACACACTTCTTTCCGAGAAAGATGAGAGCCTGGATCGACAAGCATAGTATACCATAGCCCAAAATCCGACGTACCTCGAAGGATTCGTTTCACGACCAGGTGCGATTCTTTGGGATTACTTTGATATCTCGCTGCTTGACAAACAGAATGTTGAATGTCGGGTCGAGTAGCCGTCAAATATAGAAGACTCCCAATTGCTCGATCAACGCCTTTTCCATCTTCATCCTTGGCAGTAGGCATAGGAGTACTTACGGTTTACACTCCGCCATGCCAAACTTCTTCAGAAGTTCCCTTTTCCTTTAATATTTGACTTGAGAGATGACAAGTCTTGTAAACCGAGAAAGTAGGAGAGTTCACCAATTGCATCTCGAACTCATTCTTCATCTTCAAGGCAAAGTCATGGCATAACTTTACCTTATCTCCTCCGAATATGATATCGTCGACGTAGACGACAATTTGCCCTTCGTCACCTTTCCACTTGCCGTACAAGTTGCTATTAACGCTTCCCTTCTTGAACTCAGCTTGCGAAGAGTGTCAAGTCTTGAGTACCATGCTCGACTTTGCTTGAGGCCATGCCTTCTTTAATTTGCATACTTTGTTCTCGTAGCATCGGGTTGTTACCCGTCTTCCTTCAAGTCTCCATTCAAGAATGCCGATTTGACATCCATTTGGAACACGGTATGTTGCCTCAAGTCTTGCCACAGGTCTCATCAACATCTATTCCATTAATTTGACCTTTGCATACTAACCTTGCCTTGTTGCGAACAACTTTGCCATCTTCGTTCAACTCCGGAAGACCCATTTACGTGATGATGTTCTTCCCGGCTGGTCTAGGCACTAATTCCCATGTAGTTTGCCAACTCTTCATTCATAGCCTCCAATGCTCGTCCTCTTGAGCTTCAATCACGTTTTTGGGCTCGACTTGTGAGATTCGCTGTCTTCACATCGTTATATTCTTCACCGCGATTGGCGAACGTCTCCAATGCCTGTCTCTCCCATTTGGCATTTTGACTTCTCCAATGGCTTTTTGCATTTCTAACAACGGGTACTTGATCTTTTGCGATGTTGTCACTCTCATCCCCGAATCATCAGCAGTCTCTAATTCTTTCGTGCTTTCTTCGTCACATGCGTCATCCCCTTGATGCCAAAGGAGTTCGTACCTCTCATTTGCCATTGGGGTCATTTGTCACAGCTTTCTATGGAATTGTAATGTATGCCTTACTGCAATTTCCCTCGAACTTTCCGAGCGACGCATCCTTGTTTTGATGAAACAATCCCGAATACTCTAAAGTATTTCACGGTAGGCTTTCTTCCATTCCACATCTCATACGGAGTCCCCAACAAGGTTCGTAGTACACCGCTGCTTCGGTAGCTTCCTTCCAAAACTTCACCGGAACACCGCTCTCATCTATTTCAATAACGGCATTTTCCTTTCGACAACACCATTTTGTTGAATGTTCTCACACTCGACCGGTTGAGGATGAGTGCCGTGCGTTGTCCAGCGAATTCATTCTTCAAGGATCGCCGAACAGAATTACATTTGATCTTCTTGCCAAATTGTTTCTCCACCCGCTAGCTTTTGAAGCCTCCTTCTCCGGGCCATATGCCCATGCGGCGCAAGATGAAATATAATTCGCCGTTTGTACCTTTGTTTCGCATAGGTCCACACAAGTCCGTGTGTACCAGACTCAGCAAGCTGGACGAATTATGCTCTTTCACTCTATGAGGGAATTGCGCCATCTTCCCTTTTTGACATGCTTCGCAAACGGTTTCTCTGTCCCGTCTCATTTCTGGAAGATCACTGACCGCCTTTTGTGTGGACAATTCTCTCATGCTCTTTTGATTTATGTGCCCCAGTCGTCGATGCCATAGTTGATTTTGATCTTCCACGCCGATCAAACAAGCATCGTCTTTGTCTCCCAGTTGGTATAAATTTCCCTCCGTTCTTGAGCCCTTTGCCACCACGATTGCGCTTCCGGCCTTCTTCACCGTGCAACCTTTACTTGTGAATGTCACTTCATGACCCGATTCACATAGTTGGCTAACACTCAATAGATTGTATTTGAGGCCTTCGACAAGTAGCACCTCCTTAGATGTAAACTTTGCCCCATCGATTTTGGCAACCCCTTTTCCTTTAATTTTTAAAGAGTCATCGTTGCCAAATTTTACCTTTCCACTTGCCGCATCAGAAGCACTTTGGAGTAGCTTCGCATCACCCGTCATATGTCGGCTACATCCGCTATCGAGGATCCAACGTGAACTCTTTGTAGTTGCCTTGAGCGCAACTTCCACCACGTTCGCTTCTTCACATCGTTCCACCGCGATGGCCTTCTTTTTGAACTTCTTGGCTGGTTTTGGCATCTTTTGCGAACTTTGCTGCACTTGGCCATTCATTCCATTTTTGTAGGGACTTGGAATGAATGTCATGCAATTTCGAGCATAATGCCCCATGTAGTTGCATCTATGGCAAACAACTCTCTCCTTTTGTTCAAGTACCTGGAATCGGTTGTACAGCTTCAGAGGATGAGTTATGCGTTGTCCATAGCCATTCTTCAAGGGCCGAACAGAATGTACATCACGTTGATGAGGCCTTGCTATCATCCTTCTCCGGCAATTCCTCGCCATATGCCCATAGATGCCGTAGGAGTAGCAAGATCCTCTAAATGCCGCCGCATGAATGGTTTTCCGCTTGAGCTTCGGCTGTTGCAACTCGTCAGGTTCGGTGCCGCAGATATCGAATTTGGGAAGCGTCGTAGGAATCTTTCTTCGAACCTCCGGCTCCTTTGCAATCTTCTCCTTTACAAAGGTAGTAGTCTTTGAGGTTTTGGAGTTATTTTCCTCAAAGCCAACCCCTTGTCTTCCAAGTGAGTGAGGTCTTTGCGATGCAAGACACTCATTGAGCTTTCGTGTGGCCTCGTTCTGATCATTCCGCACGGCAGTACTAGAGCTCGAACCATCATTGAGAGCAAAAGAAGAGTTAACTTTGAATGCCTTCATTTGTTCGCTAACCTTTTGCTTGACGGTGCAGAGCTCTCCTTCAAGTTTGTCGATGTAGGCAGCCTTTCCGTTTAGCTCGATTGTAAGATCATTGCAAATCTTTGCGTGTTCTTTGCATTGGATTTTCAGCCTTCCCACTTCGTTGACTAGCTCTTCTTTATCACGCTTCAACGCTTTCTTTTCTTTTTCGAGCTGAGAAACAACAACAATACATCTTTCAATCTCACCTTGCATGTCGACCTCAGCATCCTCATCTTCCGCCGCAGAATCTTCTTGCGT
>JAXCHL010000055.1:0-25000 GCA_034195605.1 Santalum album
ATCGTCCAAACCGTATTTTGAATACCCATTAATGATGGTGGTCCAAGTAACAACGTTTCGGTTCGGTATTTGATCAAACACCTTACGAGCATCAAACAGTCTAATATAAGCATTGATCAAGTTTTTATAAATAAATATTGGAGACTCCCTAAGACACTTCATAATCAAGGAATATATCCTCTTAACATCTCTAACACAATTGAAGCAAAGGCCTAAGTGTACCCAAATCCAACGATCGAGTCATTGAGTGGGTTTTAGTGTTTTTGGCATCTAGGTCTTGTCCACAACAAGAAAAATTATACAGCTTCTCATCAACCTTTTTTTTTACGGTTGTAAGAAATGTAGCTAACGGAATCCAGCACAATGTGAGGGAAACGGATCAAGAAATTATGAAAGGGAGAACAAATTTAAAAGAATCCGCTTACCTTTCATACTTTGTGGAAGATGAGGATGGTAGAGCTAACGACGTTTTCTATGGGACGCAAAGCCGGGTGACATTTGTTGTAAGAGGCGAATTTGGTAGTGTGTAGCTAGTAATGGGTTAGGGTTACAAGTGTTTTTCACTTGGTTGTTTCTTCTTTTCATTCTGTTGTAGATTTTTTTTTAAGGCTTGTTTCCTCAGGGTGAGTTTTTCGATTCGTGAGTAGAACCATTAGGTTTAATGGCTTTGGACGGATTGGTGTACACCCTTGATCAAATAAAGACCTAAGCTAGTTTGGAGCTAAGTCACTGGATCGGCTTGCTAGACCAGTTTGGGTATGATAACATGGGTCGAAATTGACGTAATTTTGCGCCAATTCGGTGCTTAAAAAAAAATTCATAAAGGTACATGAATATTTTTTCAATCCCACGGTCGCCCATTCAACGGGCAGCTGTTTCGCAAATTTTCCGACTCAAAATCGCTCCCCCATAACAGATATTTTCTCGCCCAGAAAGTGAAAGAAAATCCCCTTCCCACGTGAATCACGCCCCATACAAATTCCACCCCCCACACAAAAGTACTTCTCTTCCAATCAATCAATCTACGTTTCTTTCCCCAATTCGGAGTTATACCCCGTCTGCCGACATGTCGTGAGCTCTCGCCGGAGCGTTTCTGAACTTTCCGGCCCGACCATGGGGGCTTCGCTGTCGAACTTGACGGAGAGTGGGAACGGTTCGACGATGGGGCCGAGCTTGGGGGACATACCGGAGAGCTGCGTAGCGTGCGTGTTCCTGTACCTGACCCCGCCGGAGATTTGCAACCTCGCGCGCCTCAACCGCGCTTTTCGTGGCGCCGCCTCCTCCGACGCCGTCTGGGAGTCCAAATTGCCCCACAATTATCAACATCTCCTCCACCTTTTACCTCCCCAGAGGTACCAAACTCTATCGAAGAAGGATATCTTTGCTCTCCTCTCTCGCCCCGTACCCTTTGGCGACGGCAACAAGGCATGTCATTTTTATTCTCGTATCCGTTTCTTCTTTCCTTTTTTTGGCATTCTGTGGTAGAGGGTTGAATTTGCAGTTCTGGGTCAGTCTCGGTTTCTTTGGTTTTGGACTGAATGGAAAACTAGGGTTTTGTTTATGCAGTGGGAGTACTGGCTTCTGGTACTCCGAGGTTGGTTTTGATTTTGTGTGAAGTTGATAATTAAATTTTAGGTAATCTTGGCGTTCCACATTACTTTTTTTTTTTTTTTTTTTTTTGTGTTACTCGATGATAATTTGTGTAATTTTGCTATGGGGATTGTACAGGAAGTATGGCTGGACAAGGTTACAGGAAGAGTTTGTATGTCAATCTCGGCGAAGGCTATGGCCATAACAGGGATAGAAGATCGGAGATACTGGAATTGGGTTGCAACAGAAGAATCTAGGTTAGACTCGGATTATCGAAATCCCATTTCTCAAGGCTTGATGATAATCAAATTTAACCCTATTGAGCTTTGCCGATATATATCTCTTGTCAATTCACTGAAATTTTCGCTTGTGGGTTCACCTGGTTCATAAATTTTTTGGAGCGAATGTTATCCTCGATAGGAAGAAAAAAAAATGTCACTGATGATTTGCACATTACTTACGTGTCCTTTATTGAAGCAAGACGTTTATTTTGTTCAGTGAATGCATTCGTTTCTTGTACTTTTGAAAATTTATATTGCTCATACCCTCTACTTTTTGGAATACTGGAGGCTGGAAAATGAAGAGTGGCATCTCCTCCAAAGGATTGATCATTGGCAGATATTCTCTGCTACTGCTGTTTGATTACATGCTTAAGCCATGTGATTCTTTACAGTATGAAAATGATGGTGTGTAACTATCTTCTAGCTTGTGAGGATTCTTGGTGGACTGAAGTTGTGTGACAAATGAAGTTTCATTAGGTATTAGGGAACACCAGATGTTATTCTTACAAAAAGAGTTTACTATGAATGGTTGGTAAATATTTTAGTGGTGCTACAAGTGTGTCACAATACAGGTGGTTTTACCATTTTGCAAGTTCTAGAGGTTTTTCCATCTGCAGATTTGGTAATTCAATTTTCTCAGCATTCATGTGAATTTCTTAATTGTCTTTTCTGAATAAACATTTGTGAAATGCAGGAGTACGTTTTACTGCTTCCCTTGTTGACTGCCAAATATTTTCAGAATTTAGTGCATTTATACCTTCGGATGGTTTCTTGTCAATAGGGCAACAAAGCACCTAGCGTTCAGTCTTTCTTCATCATCAAGCACTCTTAAGAGGCAAACACTTTGTGATTGCAAGAATTGGTTGCTGCCATAATGGTGCTATGTCTTAGGCGATTGTGATGTAACATACCCATGCATATTCTATGAAAGGAGATATAAGGGCATGTTCTGTTAAACTAAATGAGCCTGTGGGCAATGCATAACCAAGCTTAGGGTTTTTTCTAAGTGTCTTGTGTTTTTCTGATTGTCTTTGAAATGGATGAAAATCAGTGTTTAGTATAACAAACTTCTATTTTTCTTTGCCATGGGAAGCAAGAAAAAGTAGATTACCTGTCTCTTGGGTGAAGCTGCTTAGTTCTACATTCCAGATGAAATGAGGGGAGATGATACTCGATTTTGAATGGAAACTTTGTTCATGTTTCTGGCTGTTCGCCACCCCCAAAAGAATACCTTTTCCCTTTCTATTTGCAAGTGCCTAGGGAGTGCAGGCTGCTCATAATTCTGTGTTGTAATGTGAGTTTTGGCTTAAACGAATATGTTAGCATGTTTTTTTTTTTTTTGTTCTTTTTTTTGTTTGTTTGTTTGTTTGTTTTTTTTTGGCTTTCTTTCCGGAAAAAGCTGCTGATATTTCACTAGGTGCCTGTCCACCCCCAGCTAACTCACATCGACCAGGTCAACCAATAGCTAACTTTTGTCGACTTGGTCAGCATCTTTGCAGTGGCTGAATTCTGATGGTCCATTATAAGTATTGATGAACAGTTCTTGAATATTGTGGTGCATTATCTCTATCAGATTTTGTATATTCTGATGTGATGCAGGACTAGTCGCCATTTGCCAACAAAATTAGGTTTTGGACTCCCGTTTCCTGCTATAACTTGCACTTGTTTTTTATAAGTAATTATTAATTACTTATCAGTCGATCTGACTAGGAAAACTCTATTTTGCGTAACATCTAGGAATTCTCTTTGATTTAACAATTAGCACTTAATTTATAATAGCACACACTAGAAAAAGTTGGTGACTTTGTTGCCTTTGTAATTCTGCCCACAGCTAAGTGATTTTAACTTATTTCTGTGTCCATTCAGACTGTTTATTTATTCTAGATTGTGCAAATTACGTGTTCTTGTTGAACGTGGCACTATATCTGTTGGCTACCGTTTAATTGCAGGTTTAATGTTGTGGCCTACTTGCAACAAATATGGTGGTTTGAAGTAGACGGTGAGGTAAAGTTTCCTTTCCCTGCTGATATCTATACCCTCTCATTCAGACTTCACCTCGGAAGATATTCCAAAAGGCTAGGGCGGCGGGTCTGCAATTACGAACATACCCATGGTTGGGACATAAAACCAGTCCAGTTTGAGTTGTCTACTTCCGATGGCCAACAAGCGTCGTACTATTGCTGCTTAGATGAAACCGAACAAGATGATTCGAATGGAAACCCCAAGCGAGGGTGCTGGATCGACTACAAGGTCGGTGAGTTTATTGTGAGCGAGTCGGAGCCTGCAACAGATGTCAAATTTTCCATGAAACAGATCGACTGCACGCATTCGAAGGGCGGCCTCTGTGTAGATTCTGTATTTATAATTCCTAGCGATTTGAAAAGAGGAAAGAGAAGAGGGGTTTTGAAGTAGCCATAGATTCATTCACGTGGCATGTTGTAGTGAGTAATTTCTCAGGAGTCTCAACCGTGTGCTGCTTGCTTATATACTTGTGGAGGCATGTGGTGTTATAGGGGATGCCATCTTAAATGGGTTTTTGTTGGTAAGGTACGCTCTCTATGGTCATGTAAGGTATAGCACTGAACTCGATCCAGTTTTGTTCCAGTTTATGCCTAGCAGATAATACTTAAAGTGAATGTGATGGTTTGGGGCCTGTCTGTTGTTTCCATCAAGATTTGGTATTGAAATGAAGTATAGATTCTCCCCTAGCCATGCTAAAATGTATTATGTTTGTTTTATTCTATCGCAGCAAAACTACTGCCTGTCTGCCCCTTTATTAGCTTTTTCTTTCCAACTAAGTTAGCTGTCGTAAATTTGTGACGTGATACGCCTGACCTGACGTTAGTCTTTCTCTCTCAAGATATGCCCAAACTGGAGAGAGAAACTTCAGCTTCCTCCCCTGTCCTATTGTTTGTTTGGCAGCTCATTGCTGCGCTCCATTTATGAAGAAGCTGCTTGGTATGATCATGTATGTGGGGCATGTATATTCTAATATATGTATACTTCTCTCAAGTGAGATGGGAGGAGAGGAATCAGAGGTCACCATGTGGTCCTACTTGGTCCATAGAACAAACAAGACAAAGAGGTATCCTCCCTCCCCCCACCTCACAAAACAAGAGTTATGCCCGACCACTGCAGATGTGAATTGCTCATCTCTTACTGTCTTGATATTATAGAATCTGATCGTGTATCTTGGAAGAAAGCTCTTCTAATAGAACTTATGCACTAGACACAAAATGTGAGGGCCGAAGGCAACTCTTTCGAGCTGTTTCTGGCCTCGAGAACACGGCTTTCCCCACGTATAAACTGGGCCTGAAGGGCCTAAGCACTTGGACTAGTGTTCATCGTTATCGTCGAATGTGATTACTTGCAATATAATAACCCGTAAGAAGCCAATACTGAGGTGCTCGAGCGATTATACAGCGCACTTAAACACGTCAAATGTGATTACTTGCAATATAATAACCCGTAAGAAGCCAATACCGAGGTGCTCGAGCGATTATACAGCGCACTTAAACACGAGAGTTTGCCATTGTCTCTACAGCAGAAACCTGGGAGGAGGAGGTAAGTGCAAGAAACATGAACTTTTCATGATTTTGATTCCAATTCTCCAAGTAATATCGTACTGAGCAGGTTTTGAGTTTGAAAGCCATGCCGAGAGAGCAGCTCTTCACACGTAATCCAGAGCTCCAACAAGCCACCACATCAAATTTTGAACCACTGCAACTATGATTTCCACAGGGATGATGACAATGATGGTAGTATCTCAGCAGCATCTTGGCCTTACTGGCGTAGTCTTGTTGTATCATGAGTCCACAAAAACAAGTAATTTAGTCTCACCTGTTTTATTTTACTCAAATACATGACTATCCACTTGTTTTGATGGCTATGTTAGGTCTCCATTTAGATAATTATAATAAATATATATATATATATATATATATATATATATATATATATATATATATGAAAGTTTAGATCAATGTATTATTGGATAAAATGAGTTTAGTACTTTAATTTTTGCTCAGAAGCTCCATGAATCAGTCGATCACTCTACAATTTTTCTCCTCATTTCCAATGATTTAACAATGGGCAATTTTTAATTAAGGATAATAATTGAATGTAATATGGAGTCCAACAAAAGTCGTAATAATTATATAATAGTAATAGATAATGATTGAGTGGGTTTTAGAAGAAAAAGATTTAGGGACAATTTATAAAATTAAAGGCTATCTAATTCAAAGTTCAAGAAGCATTATAACTGCTTTATGCTAATGGTTGGTAAATAAGTAAATAAATCATCAAAAGCATGGTTGACAATGTTCTAATATTGCAACTATTGATAATACCTCTTTAGAAAAATCAAAACAATTTAGGCTTCGTTTGTTTCATCGAAAATATTCTCGTTAAGAATATTTGTTCGTTTTTCAGGTTGGTTGGTTGACATGCTGAAAGTTTTTCATAAGAACACATGAAATTCAGAAAATGTTTCACGGTTTGAAAAAAAATTCCGTAAAACAAAGGACAAATATTTTGTTGACCCATTTTTTCTAATGTTTTAAATACCAAAAAATACGAAAAATATTTCCTGAAAAGCGTGAAAGACATGACACAACTCTCCAATATTTTGTCAAAACTTTTCCAAAATTTACCTGCCTTATACATTTAAAATACATTTTTATTTGCATAATCTATTGGGGTCTAATGTGTTTATTATGAATTTCGTCATCCTCTAATTTAATGATATTGGTGTACCGTGTACTACTGTACAAACATACGAGCATTTCTCTAAGTCTCTCTGATCTTTTAGTAAGAAAAAAATAAACTAAAAGAAGAAAAAAGAAGTCTGTATTGTGACACAGAAAATAATTTATTTACTGTATCATCCCAAAATTATTTTTTGATTTCTATATTCTACATTTTAATCTTAATGATTGAATGACCATGAAAAATAACATATCATGCTAATTTTCAAACAATCTTATCATGTACTAAGAGATCCAGAATGTTAACTGTTTTGAATATTTAAACTTGATTGGATGAGAAGCTTATTACCTTTCATATTACTTTTTTTTGTCCATTCAATCTAGAAATTAAAATTTTAAAAATGGATAAAAAGTTAATTTGAGATGAAAAGTAGATAATTTATCTACTGTGTCACTGCCGTGTCACTATCATAGTAGATTCAACGAGTCCATATAAAAAAACAGAAAATAAAATATAAGTTCGAACAAATTTAATTTAGGTGAGTCCACTCTTAAAACTATGTAATTATACTCAAAATGATGTCCTTATAAATGAATATTAATTAATTTTAACGTTGGAGCAGACTAATATTCTATTCTCTCCAATAAAAAAAAAAGGTTTTCTCTAAAAATTACATTTCCTCTTAGGAAAAAAAAAAAAAAAAAAACAGACGGTCTGGCAAACAGACCCATTCTTAGTAAGAAATAATAATAATAATAATAATAATAATAATAATAATAATAATAAAAAACAACAACAACAAACAAACTGACAGAAAAAAAAAAAAAAAAAACTCAAAAACATTTTTCCACTTCTTCTTCAAGCGATTTAAACTTGTCAAACGCCAAGAGATCTGAACAAGCATCCGTAACACAGCACGATCGGGAAACCCTAGAAATTTTGGTGCATTTCGCTTCCTCTCTAGCAGCTAAAGCTTAAACATTTGATTCTTCTGGTTCGAACGAGAAAGATCGATAATCGGAGCTTCCATAGGGTCGTTGATGGATCCGAATCGGAATCGGAGTGAGGAGGAGGAGCTGGCGGTACGGAAGGAGAAGGAAGCGGAGGAGGAGGTGGCGGCGGTGGGGGAGGAGGAGGAGGACGACGACGACGACGGTGATCAGAGCGAGAGTAGCGACGAATACACATCGGAGGATGAAGGGACGGAGGATTACAGACGGGGAGGGTACCACGCGGTGCGGGTGGGGGATACCTTCAAAAATGGATCCTACGTCGTGCAAGCCAAGCTCGGTTGGGGCCATTTCTCCACCGTGTGGCTCGCTTGGGACACCGCCAAGTCCGTATGTTTCTCTTCCTCTCTATCTCTGTATAACATGTATCATTATGTGCTCTCTCCGGTTAGAGAGTTATGCTGTTTGATCTTGTGTTTCTTCTTTATGCGGGTAAATCTGTGTTTTGTTAATGTAAGGCAAAAATTAGGTATGGGGAAGAGCATATATTTTGGGGGCATAAGTTTTAGGGGATTGGTTAGTATTTAATAACAAACCCTCTGCCTAACAGAGGCAAAATAGTTGCACTAATCTTAGTTAAGTGAAGGTAAACAAATGAACCAATTTGGGATTTTACTTTGGTTCCTGCAACGTAGAGGATCATTAATGGTAATTTGTGACTTTGCAGCGATATGTAGCTCTGAAAGTCCAGAAGAGTGCTCAGCATTACACTGAGGCAGCTATGGATGAAATAACCATCCTTCAACAGATAGTGGATGGAGACCCGGAGGATAAGAAGTGTGTGGTGAAGCTTTTGGATCACTTTAAGCATTCGGGCCCGAATGGGCAACATGTTTGCATGGTTTTTGAGTACTTGGGGGATAATCTTTTGACCCTTATAAAGTACACGGATTATCGTGGTTTGCCAATTGAAAAGGTTAAGGAGAATCTGTTTCCATGTTTTGGTGGGTCTGGATTACTTGCATCGACAGCTTTCCATTATACACACTGATTTGAAGCCGGAGAATATTTTGCTAACATCCAGTGATTGACCCATGTAAAGATCCGAGGAAGTCTGGTGCTCCTATTATTCTGGGAGGTGGCGACAGTAAGTCCTATGAGCCTGGGTTTGTGAAGACTTCAAATGGGAATTTGACTAGGAATCAGAAGAAGAAGATCCGAAGAAAAGCTAAACGAGCAGCTCATGGTTGTGCGGGGAAGGAAGTATCTGCGGAAGCTAGGCAAGTGCCTGAAACGTCTAGTTCAGTGAAATTCTCCATAAATACAAAGTCCGGCCATCTTGAAGACCAGCCAAATACTTCTGTTAGTACAGCTAGATCTTCCGATGCTGGCGGAACAAAGGGTAATGAGCATGGGAATCAGGGGCATAGGAGGGGGAGCCGTTCAACAAGGCAAAAGCTGTTGGCATCGGCTGAGCTCAAATGCAAATTAGTTGACTTTGGAAATGCCTGCTGGACTTACAAACAGTTCACAAACGATATACAAACACGGCAGTATAGGTGTCCAGAGGTTATCCTGGGATCTAAATATTCTACCTCCGCTGATCTTTGGTCCTTTGCTTGCATTTGTTTTGAGCTAGCAACTGGTGACGTTCTCTTTGATCCTCACAGTGGTGACAACTTTGACAGGGATGAGGTATGGGTTTTCTTACGTTGTCGGCAGGATGTTAGAGACCTCTCAATAAATAGAAATGCTTAGGGGTTCTCCTTTGAGCGATTTGGAAGTTATCCAACTTGAGTTATGAGTATGAATGATTTTTTTCTTTTTTTTTTGACAAAAAAAAAAAAATCATGATCGAATCAAATTAATGATTTTATGAACCTATGTTGACATTCTAAATCTATACATAGACATAACTTCGAATCATTTTTTCTTGAGCCGTATGAGGAAAAAAACTTCCAAAAAGGATAATAATAACCCCAGCAATAACTACCTCATTTACAAATTTCATAGTAATAGAAATACATGTCCTACCGAGACAGAATTTGTAACTTGCTATAAAAAAAACACCAATAAGGATGTTTATGAAAACCAGCTAGAATTCCCGGGTTGGACAGGTATAAGCATGGTTGTTAATTTGAGCAAAATGAGTTGTCATTCCATTGAAGTCCTCATGGCCAACAGTTCGTATTTATAATTTTAAAATAGTTCCTAGTCTATTAAAGTGCAGCTTTGAGACTTTCAGTGAAAGTGTGTTGTAGAATACATTGACATTGTTTGAGCCATGACAGTGTTGCTGCTGTTTTGGTAGTCTTATCCTTTTCGACAATTCCATTCCTTTTGGTGTTTTTAGTATATTGATTTTTTTTGGGCGCTTTATGTTGCAATCTTCCTTTTTCAATTCATTTTATTTCTTCAATCTTTTCTTCCCTTCTCATAGTATACTTTTTAATGATTAATAACATATTATAGTATACTGACATCGACAATCTTGTGGATGAAAGCCTTCAATTTGCACTCGGATTCCTTTAACAAAGTTGTTGCAAAACTACCATGTCAATCCTCTTTAAGTTAACAAACAGATCACTAGAATATTGCTAGGTTCCCACTAAAAAAAACTAGAAGTGAGCATTTGGGCACCTTAAAAGTGAGACCTATTATGATAAAACCCTTCCACCCTTTGATATTTGTCAAATAAATCTTCACTACTTTTCATCTCTCTGGTTTTCCACTTCATGAGCAAAAGATGGTCATGGAGGAGATGAAATGCAATCGAGCTTAGTGACCAAGAAGGCTTTGTGTAACATCTTAGTTTGAATTATTTTATTACATAATGTTAGAATGACATGTTTCTAGATTGCTAGGCGCTGAAAACCTGCAAGCTTGAAATGTGTTGACAGTTATCGGTTAACAGCCGGCAATTCAATAATACCTTATGAACTGTAAGAGGCAACTGGTCCCAAGTAGTTGTGATTTGTAATTATGGCTAGTGAAGGCCAGTTTGTTCTTTTCTCTAATGAAGTTTCTTCGTTTGTCAAAAACATGGATATTATTTGGATCTTGTTGATGTTGTGGAAAAGAGAGCATTCAGGTTTATGCTGCCTCTATTACTCTTAAGATCTCCTCCCTCCCTCTGTTGGAGGGGGAATTTCCTGGCTAATGGACTGAAGAACTGTGAATCCTTTTAGTTTTAAGCTTATTTGATCTAGAATTCTTTTTTTCCCTTGTTTGTAGGACCACTTAGCGTTGATGATGGAGCTTCTTGGAATGATGCCGCGCAAGGTGAGAGAATCTACTTCGACATTTGTTTGTTTTATAGCATACATATTTATGACCAAAAAAAAAAAAAATGATGACAATTGTATGCAGATTGCCCTAGGTGGCCGCTACTCCCGGGATTTCTTCAACAGATACGGTGATTTAAGGCATATTCGTCGGTTGCGTTTCTGGCCCTTGAATAAGGTTCTCATGGAGAAGTATGAATTCAGCGAGCGTGATGCAAATGACATGGCTGAATTCCTCGTTCCCATCCTTGACTTTGTCCCGGAGAAAAGGCCAACCGCAGCCCAGTGCCTTCTTCATCCATGGATCAATGCCGGGGTGCATCTTTCAGAACCTTCAGTGCCTTCTGTTCAAGCACAACCATCAGTGCCTTATATTCAAGCACAATCCGTGGATTCTGAGAAAAAAAAGAAGGAAAGAGATGAGAGAGAGGCCATGGAGGTTGGAATGGGTAACATTGCTATTACTGCTGCTGATTCAAAAGCTGTTAAAGATCCTCACTCTTCCAACAAACTCTCAAAGGAAACCCTATCTGCTGCATCTAGGTAGGGTTTTGGCCAATGTTTCGTTGCACACAACCCTTCTATTCTCCGTCTGGGCTTGAATTGAAGTCTTCAGTCCTGCAATGGTCGTATCACTTTGTGGATGCTGTGCTCAGATTTAGGTAGTTTACTTCTCGCCGAATTAGAGATGTTGGGCTGGTCATACGTCCCAACCAAGTTCTGCAGTCGCTTGATGGATTGTTTCATTTAAAATCGATTCTTGTATCTCATGCCATTTCTGATTTTGAAACGATTTGCACATTGCTGCATGCAATCTTCAAATATTGTCTCACCTTCAAATGTTGCCTTATTTTGCTATTGAAATTCATATGATTGTGCATGTGCTTGCTCAATGTTTCCTCTCTCTTTGCTTAGTTCTAGTCTATTTGGCTATGAGTAATTCTAGTACAAACACGATTTGCATTGAAATTTCGATGTGAAGTTCTTTAACCGGTTCGTTTAAGGGATATTTTGATCAAATAATAATAAATAAATTAATTAAAAACCATTACATTTGTTTGCTCACCTGCTCTTTTTCTTTTTTTTGGTTTACTTTTTTCTTTGCAGCGTGAAGAGTGATTTTAAAATGTACAACTTTTTCCGTCTTCTTTTGTAGCGTGTGGGCATTTTTGAAACGTAACCAGAATTACTCTTGTGCTTTATCCAATGGACTGTTTCATGTTAGAAATTAAGTTTGAATAATATAAAGAGTCTACATTACCAAATCATACAAAAACTTATACGTAAATTTTTAAATATTATTTAAAATAAAATAGAAATATGTAAAATATTAAATATTATTTTAATTCTTACGGTTAAATTTTTAAAGTAAAATACGATATATAGATGGGTCCTAGTTGGAGGGCCCCCGGCAGAAACTCCTCCCGAATTTTTATTTTGACAATGATTCCAATTCCACTCCTCATAAACATGAAAGAGATCGAAATATACATTACTATCATTAGGGAAATCATTTCTCATCATTTCTCATCATTTCCATTCCCAAATGCCCACCATGGAAAATCATTCCATTTCAATTGCCATTCTCATCACCGTAAAAATTACGCTGATTAGCTGAATATTATTTACAAAGAAAAAATGATCATCCATGTTAAACCCACTTTATTTTCAATCATACAACTCATAGGAAATTATTTACAATTTACTCAGAAAGTCCCGATTAATATTTTATATTTTAATACATATATTTTAATGCATGCAACCTAAATATTTATCGAATTGAACTGAATTTAAAATTTATTAACTTATAAATCATAAATATATGTTATATATACTAATAAAAAATAAAAAAGTAAGTAATTAAACTTCGATACCTACGATATAAAGACATTAAGACGAGCCCAATATCAACAACAAAAGAGACATTAAGACACAAGCCCAACTTACAACGCTAGGCATGGATACAAGCAGTTGGGTATTTCGGGAAAAGAAAAAAGCAACACCCAAAATTACAAAATACTAGCAGACGCACCCCCATGGAAAACAAAAGGTGACACGAGATGGGAGGGACACATGAAGAGGACAGTTGGATACCAAAACAAGGGGCGGGGTGCGATCACATCTTGCCATGGCGGTCCACGCGTCCGGTCCCCTCCTCGCCGAGTGGGCCGACGTCGTTGAACGCCTGACCTGTCATCTGGTCCGCCGCCTTCAGTGTCTCCGCCGTCCGCCCCGCCACCGTAGTCTCCACCACCGGCCTCCCCGCCGGAGTAGTCTCTACCACCAACTCCTGCTGCTCCTCGCCGCCGCCTCCCCCGTCCTCCGGGTGCCGGGTCAGCGTCAACTTCTCCTTAATCGCTCCGGTCACGCCCCCGATGGCCCCCAATACTCCCCCCTTCCCTTCCCCGCTCCTGTGCGACACACACCATCAACAAAATATATATATATATACACTGTGTGTATATGTATGCACATGTACTTGTGTGGGTGTATACACACACACATGGATTTCACATTTGGGGAAAAAAAAGGTGGAGAAAATAGGAATCGTTACTTTTCAAGGGTAGTCTCTTTGGCCTCTTCTTTTTTTTCCTCCCCTTCAAGTCTCAGTGCTTCCATTTTCTGTCGAGCGGCCTCCTCCGTTTCACTTAACTTCTCCTGCAAAAGCATAAATTCATCTAATATTCATTTTCTTCTTCTTAGTTACAAGAAAGAAACAGGAAGAGAGAGAGAACGCAAGCCAAGGCCACGTCAACCAATGACGCATATTGATCTCAAGACTGTTGCCTAGCTGCGACATGACCGAACAGTCGATAACCAAGCAGAAGCTCACCTTAGCGGCCGCGCCGGTCTCGGAGGCTCTCCCCTTGGTTTCCTCTTTCTTCCCGGTGATATAATCCATGGCCTTCCTCGCCGTGTCGGCCGCAGAATCCTTGAGCCCGGTAATCTTCCCTACCGTGGCCTCTTTCCCCTCCTCAGCCTTCTCAGCCGCTGTATCCTTGTACTCGCCCGCCTTCTCCGCCGTGTAGTCCTTGTACTCGGCGGCTTTCCCTGCTGTCGAAGCCTTCGTCTCCGTCACCACCTCCCTCGCCTTCTCCGCCGCAGAGTCCTTGTACTCGCCGGCTTTTCCCAACGCCGAATCCTTCGTCCCCCTCGCTTTCTCGGCCGCAGAGTCCTTGTACTCGCCGGCTTTCCCCAATGCCGAATCCTTAGTTTCCTGCGCTTTCTCGGCGGCATAGTCCTTGTACTCCCCAGCTTTCCCTATTGCCGAATCCTTGGTTTCGCGCGCTTTATCGACTGCAGAATCCTTGTACTCGGTGGTTTTCCCCAGTGTTGAATCCTTAGTCTCCCTGGCTTTCCTCGTCGCGGAATCCTTGTACTCTCGGGCCTTATCGGACGCTGTCTCGGCGCCTTCGCGGGTCATCTCCGCCGCCTCATGGCTCTTCCCGACGGTGGTTTCCTTGGAATGCTCGATCGAGCCCGTCATCGCCTTGAGAACCTTCGCGGTCCCCTCCTGAAGGGTCCCGAGGACACCCGGCCGATGCTGCTGCTGCGGTTCGGAGTCCATTTTCGCCGGCGGCGGAGCCTCTTCCTGGGACCTTCGTTCTCGATTAACGTCGCTCAGGTCCGCCGTCACCTGCTTTGCGGCGGCCTCAGCTCGCTCTTCCTTCTCTCTCATCGACGCCATTACGAGAATGAAAAGAACTCTCCCTCGCAAACTCGGGTTTTGCTTAGTTTTTTCCGGTTGAGGTGATTGAGTCGAACACTACTGCGTTCGAACACTTCGAGGGATCGTGCTGTTTTTATAATGCAAGTAATTTCGTATAAATTTCATCACCCGCACGTTAAAGTGAAGATCTGACTCGCGATGAGCGAGAATTTATTGCTTGGAGGTTTAGGTAGTATTGACCTCTTAGCATCACACTCTGAACTGTGAACCTCCTTAGGACGGGTTTCTTGAGTTTGACACGTGGCTTAAAGTGCTTGTGTCTGGGACACGTAGAGAACACAAGTCTCACATGCAGGGGGTAGGGAAGTTGTTACCATAAAATGGATGTGTGATTTATCTGTCGGCTTTACCATCAACAATACAATCAAAATGCTTCTTGTCGGCATGCGGCAGCGTCCACCGCCCGCGGAAGGCTTGACACGTGTCATGCCGACTACTCCACGTTGCACCCCCCAAGAGCTATGAATAGTAACCTAAATAATTCTAAATTATCCGTAATTAAGGATAAGAGAATAATTGGAAATTTTGGTTGGTTGAATTGTTTTATTTTGTAATTTTAGCCGTTAATTATATCATTTCTTACAATAATGACTGAACCGTCAGACTTTGTAGCTCAATTGCATTCTCTATGTTGGGCCCGGCCCAATAAAGAAATCTTCCTGGCTCAAGCTTTCTCAATAAAACCAGGCCCATCGTCATTTTGAACAACATATACAATTTGCAAATAATTTTGCTACAGACTTCATCCCCATAATTGGGGGAAAAAAAAAAAAAAACAACAACAACTACTCTTTACAACGTAACCTCGATGATTTCCCTAACTTTTGGTTTATTGTTGCTAATTTATCGCCCATTGGAGATGATTTTATTTGCATAGGCAAGGCCCACAAAAAAGAGGGCCAATTTAGAACTCAACCGGGCTTAGGCTTTGGCAAGAAAATCAGGCCCATTATCACTTCGATCAACATCACACAAAATCTAAAAATTTTGTCAACAATTTTCCTGACACTAAATAAAACGGTGTCCGATTATGCATACAAAATAATAATAAAGGGTTGATTACACAAACAACTTTTTTTATTTCCTCACACCTAGTTCTACAAAAAATCAAAATAAGAATACTTCACACACATCGATCTTCGCCTATAGATGTTCATCGCTTCCTTATTCTGTTCAAATCTTGCCCCCAACTCGAATCATTCTTCGAAATCATGGACTCGAACATTGAGTCTTCGAAGCCACACCGAATGAAGAATCATGTGAAACACGTCGAACCTCTTCGGGGGCGAGTTCACCTCGAAATGTCTCCTCACTTGCTTCCCTCTCATTTGTAACCTTATGTACCTTCGTTGCGAGATTCCCTCCAAAATCCTCTTCAAATTCGGGATATCACCCACCGACACCTCCACAGAGAATGCCTTCCAGTTCAAGACGTCGCTAAATGGCGGCACGTAGTGATCCGAAATCAACACCGGCACACATCCCGTGTACAACGCCTCGACGATCCTCGGGCTGGCCACCTCATACCCGCTCGGGCAAATGCAGTACTTGCTTTTCCTCATCGTGTCGTAATATGAGACGCCTTTGGGGAGGTACTGGTGGACTTGAATGTCTCTGTCTCGGTTTTCCCAGTGGCGGAGGAGGAGGGGCCGAATGGGGCCATGGAGGCCGCCTGCAAAGAAGGCGAGGATCGGGCGGTGCGAGGGGGAGGGCCCGCCGAGAAGGCCGTGGGTGCCGCCAGTTTGGAGATTGATTTCGGGGAAGGAGACGTCCTTGGTGGGGTTGAAGCCTTCGGAGGTGTTTGCGTTGCAGAGGGCACGGATTGCGTTCTTGTGCAGATTTGGGACTGAACGTGAAGTTTCGGGTCCCTGTTCAATGCAATTTCGACAAAAGATGAATTGCTTTTTGAGAAAATTGAACATAATGATAGATTTGGAATGCAACAATACTACTTGATGTGGTATATATCTTAAATCAACTCAATTGGTTGAGTATGTATTCGTTACTGACCTGAAAAAAAAACGAGGAGCCTATATCTTCGTCCAGAGGATGTCACCTAAGCTAGATGCAAGTCACACCTTATGTACTCAACTATTTTAGAAGAATTTTGAAACGATACTATTTTCTCAATATAATAATTTGTGCCAATTTGACCCATCCTAAGATTGGAGTAGCACAAAAATCTATATATCTACAATCCAATGTAATTTATGACCCCAAAGTCAAATCTTAGGATCAAGGTAAAGCCTCGTGATTGGCATGGACCGAATTGGCACCCCAATCACACCCCAAGATTGACAAACAAATGCATCATGGACCACATACCCAATCATGGCAGGCCAGCATGAAGTGATCGGCCCCACGGCTGCGGTTCCAGAATGGGTGTTTCCCCGCGAGCATGTCAAGGTAGTCTGAGACGGTGTGTTTAATGGGACGGAAGTCATGGGAGTTGCGAACATATACGTAGCGGACAAGCATCGTGACACTGAAGGGGAGAAAGAACGCGTGGGCCTCGTGGGGGTCTGTGGTCCGGAACTGGGAGTTCATCTCCATCTCGTGAATGAAGGTCCCCTCCATGGAGTAGATGCTCTTGCAGGGGCCATTGTGGAACACCGGTGGTTCTCCCTCTTCGTACACGTACACCTTGAAGTGTTTCTCCATTTCCAAGTAGCTCCTGCGTTAAATCAGTCACCATGAAGAACCATTTCATTCTCTTGTGAACTGAGAGGGCGATAAATTCGATAATTTTCAATGCATTGAATGATTGAATAGCTTCTTGTTAATGATAAATTCATCCGCTTAGAGCGAACATTAATGCTTTAAAAGCCATAACAACTAATGCAACTATAGTTTATACATGCACACACATGAATCTTTCCAAATTCGACTGCTATTTACAAGTTCTGTTTTGATAAAATAATGTTACAACCGTTAAAAAAAAAAAACCCCAACTCAAGTTTGATTAAAAAATTTTTTAAAAAATATTTTAAAATGGGTACTTGTGGGAGGCATTGGCATTCCAATGAAAACGATATTCAAAAGGGTACGAAACCTAATATAATGGCATTTAGAAGAATTGAGGTCAACGTCTGCGCAGAATCCACTAATCGAAGCTTATAATAGTAATAAAAGATAGTTAGAGCATGGGTACCTGTGGAAGGCCTGGGCATTCCAATACATTGGACCGACGGGCACGTAGTCGGGATCTTCGGTTCGGTTTCTGGCTTTAATGGAAGCTCGTGCTCTTCGGAGACCGGCCTCGAGCCTCTCGAGCTTGCTGGGCTCTTTCCCCTCTCTACTTGTCATGAGAACAGACCGTGACTCATTCGTTGCTGCTACGGCACGGGGCTCTGTCCTTACCACGTTAGAAACGTTGAACCTTACTCTTTCCTCTGGGACCAACTGTACAAATAATTAGTCATTACCATAATCCATATTTGGGGGACCAAAAAAAAATATATAACAAAACAAAATACATTCTGATAATTATTCCAGTGCTTGAACCCAATTCATAGGGAACTCTGATGAAAATCAGCGGTGCTTTGACAATATGGGGGAGAGAAATCACGATTTCTTCTATGATTTGAGTGCGAGTGTAACATGACTCATTGAAATCACATGAAAATTCAAAAAATTCAGACGGCAAGGACTTTTATATTTTTATAATGAAATTAAAAAATTAATCTAGTTTTGGCCGAAGGTCATAAATGAACAAATTAACTTAAATTCCAATTACATTCTCTGAGAGAGAGAGAGAGGGCGGTGGGTGACACATGTTAGTACTAAATATTTGCACCGCCCGAATGAATCAAATTACTTCGGCCAGAAAACTAATCTCATTGAAATTAAATAAATCATAAAACACACACACAAAAAAAAAAAAAAAAAAAAAAAAACCCCACACAAAGAAATAAAAAAATCAATATCGATCAACGAAAAAGAACCAAAAAAAAAAACCCACTATTCTCATAAACAAAAACAAAGAAAAATAGAGGGGAGTGGGGAAAATGAAACCCTTACAGCTTGTTGAAGCTGTACGGACGGCGTGGAAGAACGGTTCGAAACGGCGACGTTCTCCGATTCAACATCTCTACCACTACGCTGTTCAGAATGCAAACGTAGTAATCGGTCCTCGGTCCCTTCAACATCCTCCGCCGCAGCCCAATCCGGCATATTATTATTATTCGCAATACTCGTCGCATTATTATTGTTATTAACATCACTGCTGCTAGTAACAATGTCCCGATGAGGTGGAGGAGGAGGAGGAAGTGAAGAAGAAGAAGAAGAAGAAGATCGGAAAGCCCACAAAACCCAGGTAGAGCCCCAACTCGGAGCCTGCAGTGAAGCAAACAGAGTCACCACAATCACTGCTGGAACCATGAACAACACTAATCTAATAGACGATGACGAGTGATGATGGTACCCATCCATTTTCTCTCCCTCTGATCCCTTCTAGTCGTCGTCGTCGTCGTCTTCGGAGGCACTATACATAGCTCAAAAGTGGAAAAAGTAGAGAAGAGTTGGGTTGAGGGAGGGAGAGAGTGAGAGAGAGATGAGTATGGTATATTTGGGCGAATGGGGAGGAGGAACATCTGGTAATAAATGGTTGCACCACACATGCCAAGCGTCACCTTCTCCTCACCCTACTTCCTAACTCCTTACATGCAACTTTTGTCGCCTTTCTTCCCTTTTTGCCCCCCCATCCAATTCGGCCTTTTCTCTTTTTTTTTTTCCCCCTTTTGTTGCTAACTGAAGACTTCTAGATTATTCGAACTATAACTATACAACTTCGAAATAATTACATTATAACTGTAAGAAAATTAGCTTGATCCCTTAAACTAATTTTTAAGTAAATCAGTAAATATTATAAGAGTACAAATAATAAGAATTGAACCTAACTCACAGGTCCAATACATTATCACGCAATCAATCTTAAAAAAAGCTCCATTTGACTCTTTATATAAAAAAAAAATACTGCCATTTTTACAAATAAACATACATCACTTCAAATAAAATTAATAAAGTCTCAAATTTAAAGTAACCTCGTTTTATTAAAAACCAATTCTCTTTTTAAGTAAACAAACATTACTTTAAACCAAATGAATAAAATGCTTAACATGTCGGATAAATTTTGGAGCTCAAAATGCACTAGTTGTATTAAAAATGCTGCAAACTTTTTTTTAATGATCGGGATCACTTTAAATAAAATAATAAGCTCGAAGCGAAAATAACGATGTAATTTTATTACAAGATTTGACCCTACTAAATACTTTCAATAAAACGAATTAGGAATTAATATGGTAGCGGCGGAGCACGGTAAATGTCATACTCCCTCCGAGAGCTGTACAGGTGAGCACAGCTGTCGTCTACTTGGAAGCCCCACTGTCTTTTTTATTTATTTGCGCCGCTTGCGTCGTCATGTCATAAAGCTGTTTAGTCTTGTTACCTATTTTAATGACAAAAGTGTTAATTCACCGATTATAATTAATTTGGTATTGTCGTATTTATTAAACGACACAAAGGACAAAGTTGCTTAAATCCGATATTTCTGCATACATGAAAAAAAGTCGAAGAATTTAATAATTTTCATATAATTTAATAATTATAGCTATTGAGCGCAACCAAACTCCTTTATAGAAATTGCGTGGAGTGCATAATTAGAATATTTTTATATATACATAATGATTATTTATTGGTAAATTGTAAAGTATATTTATTATCTTAAATGTTGAGGAGATTGATCCTATTTAGAGTATATTTCACGTTATTATTATAATTCAAGTTTTCATCGACCGTATCTCCTTTTTTTTCCAGATTATAGGAAAAGATTACATAGCTTGAAGAAAACGGATTAAGAAATTATTCCATAATTTAATGTAGCGAAAGAATCAAATTCCTGACTTTTATGATAAATAAATAGGCCGTCAATATTATGATGATCTTAAAAAAATAAAGGGGGAGACTAGAGATGATTGAGGGGGTCAACGTAGGCAATGTCCGTTGAGGTTGACCCCTTTTGGGGGAATGAGAATCCCTCGTCGCACGCTACATTAATTACTCCGCGTTAGGGAAATTAAGCGAGGCGTGATTATTTAGGGTTACCTAGAACAAAGAGAAGAAGACATTAGAAGATTCTGTCTCCTTTTTAAACCATGTTAGTGCTCCACAATGTATAGAGCATAGGCAAATGAGATGGCACTGTCACTTTTAAGTACGTTATTAAGATATTATAAAGGTTTAAAGTTAATATTCTTAAAATAAAACTTTAATATCGTACAATTTAAGCTATTGTAATTATTAGACGTGATTTTCGCTCTTCATTATGGTGATGCAGTTCGACAATTTGATTCAAGACGTTGTGATAATTATTTATTTATTTTTTTCGATTGTGGTATTCCCATGTGCACTAAATAGGCAACCGAGTAGCTCACATGTTAGTATATGGACCGGTGAATAATTATAACACTAGTATTTGGTTTTATTTTGTTTCTCAGTTTATATATTAATTATATTTTCTTCTCGGACTTGAGGGTTCCGTTCGTAATTCCTGCAACTTATAATATAATTTTAGTTTCTTAATAAAGTCGCGTTTCCTTAAAAAGAAAAAAAAATTGAGAGTACTTTATCGATAAAATATAAAATAAAGCCTAAAACAACACTTGAAACATCACTCATTCATATATAGGATAAGTAATAAAAAAATCAGACCATTTAAAACTCTGTCCAAGAATTAATGAGGAAAATCCTAATTTGGGTACACCCTAGAAAAATGACAAGAATGACTTGATTTACCCTAAATCATCATTAATGTTTTGTTTTATACTTATACTAGGAAAATTATTTCACCGATCAGGCTTGTGCAAAGGGGTTGATTTACTCAACCTTGTCCAATCAACATTAAAACACTAATTCAGTAAGTAATATAAATCATATACATACATACGTACATACATACATATACATATATATATATATATATATATATATATATATATAATTTTTTAATAATATTTGCAAAACCGACTCAACCCATCCTTAACCCAAAATATCAACCTCTCGCATTTGACGATTTTACAAATCAGCCAGGTTAGTTAGATGGGATCGGGTTTTTGATTTTTGTCGGCCCTAAACCGGCTTCTATGACAAATTTAAACTTATGTAAAAGGATAACAAAAAATTAAAAAATGGACAGAGACCATCATAAAGCACGTGTTGTTGAGCACGTGAGTTTCCCGAGGAGAGGAGTAAAGGGATAAAACGAAAGGGGTAGCCTCTAAAAAGAGGGGACGGTGCCATCTCGTGCTAGGGCACCTCTTCTCCTTTATTTCTGCACCAGAAATTATGATGTCGTCATCTTCATTGCAGAAAGCTGGCGTCCATTGAATTTTTTCGCTTCTTCCGATACGTTCATATCATGCGACCGACACTATTCATTTCCTGGAAATCAGAAAGCCTTTAGACTGGAGATGGAAAATGAATCCCAAGCAATGGCCGAAATTGAAGGAGTGGGTTTAAAAACACATAGTTTAAATGGTGGAAAGGTTGAAGAGTCGACATCCGTTCGATTTTCTTTGACAATTCTACACATACAAAGCAAATCGCACAAGGTCAATTTGATGAATAAATCTTTTCACTCCAAAAAAGTGATTTCGAACAAATATCATCACTAATATGGTATAAGTGGGAGTCAGGTGTATATGTTATTGGGGTTGGTTTCTACTTTAACACATGTACGATACGGAGATGGTTTTGGGTCTAAGGTTTTCATATGGTAACTGAAATGGTAATATTTGCGATGTCCTAATTTATGGGTATATAAGTTTTTTTTTTCCTTATTCTCATATGAGGCGTATTGAACGAAACCCTAATAATAATATTGATTAGGATTTCTCTATACTAGATGTAACCCTAGACTTGGATGAACTAGGGTAAATCTGTATCTTTTTTCTTTTCTTGTCATTGATTGTTTGACAGGTTTTTTTTATCCCATTCATATGTTGGATCCATCCTCTCATATGAGCGGTGGGATTTCTTTGAATGCACTTTTTCAAGAAAAGTATTATTATTCTAATTTGACCCATCTTATTAACTCTTTATGTTTTAACTATAAAGGTACTTTGTATTCATAAAATTTCACTCTTCTTTGTGCCCGAGCAATGTTCAAAGTGTACAAAATGTGTATGGACTTCTAATACGAAAATAGGACATTGAATACTCTCTTTTTTTTTTTTTGTTCAACCACCAAATTCTGTAACCATTCTCTCTATAAACCTAAGTCTGTTTATGTTACAACAGCGTATAAAAATGTTGAGGACAGACCAATTTCGTGCAGTGATAGGACAAGGATGGTTGGTTACAGTCATCACTTCATTCTTCTGTTCAAATCCTGGCCAAACTCGCATGATCATTCTTCAAAATCAGGCACTCGAACATTGAGTCTCCGAAGCCACACCGAATGAAGAATCATGTGAAACGCGTCAAATCTCTTCGGAGGCGAATTCACCTCGAAATGCCTCCTCACTTGCTTCCCTCTCATCTGCAGCCTTATGTACCTTCTCTGCGAAATCCCCTCCAGAATGCGCTTCAAATTCGGAATCTCCCCTGCAGACACCTCCACGGAGAACGCCTTCCAGTTCAAGATATCGCTAAACGGCGGCACGTAGTGGTCCGAGATCAACACCGGCACGCATCCCGTGTACAGCGCCTCGACGATCCTCGGGCTCGCCACCTCGTAGCCGCTCGGGCAAATGCAGTACTTGCTCTTCCTCATCGTATCGTAATACGAGATGCCTCCCGGGAGGTACTGGTGGACTTGAATGTGCTCGTCCCGGTTTTCCCAGTGGCGGAGGAGGAGGGGCCGAATGGGGCCATGGAGGCCGCCAGCAAAGAAAGCGAGGATCGGGCGGCGGGAGGGGGAGGGCCCGCCGAGGAGGCCGCTGGTGCCGCCGGTTTGAAAATTGGTTTCGGGTAAGGAGACGTCTTTTGTGGGGTTGAACCCTTCGGAGGTGTTTGCATTGCAGAGGACGCGGATTGCGTTTTTGTGCAGATTTGGTACCGATCGTGATGCCTCGGGGCCCTGTTTGGCATCAAGAGAAAAGAAAATACGAGTCAGGTCTATAAAACACCACGAATTTAATCATAAATGATTGATATTTATTTACAGTGTTTAATAAAACTATTTTATTTTAAGTTGCATGAGTGTAATGTAGCAAACAAACACATTATAGGATGAGTACCCAATCGTGACAAGCAAGCATGAAATGATCTGCCCCTTGGCTGCGGTTCCAAAACGGGTATTTTCGGGCGAGCACGTCGAGGTAGTCGGAGACGGTGTGTTTAATGGGACTGAAGTTGTGGGAGTCGCGTACGTAGACGTAGTGGACGAGCATCGCGACGCTGAAGGGGAGGAAGAATGCGTGGGCGTTGTCGGGGTCCGGGGTTCGGAAGTGGGAGTTCAACTCCATCTCGTGGATGAAGGTCCCTTCCATGGAGTAGATGCTGTTGCAGGGGCCGTCGTGGAACACCGGCGGCTCTCCCTCCTCGTACACGAAAACCTTGAATTGTTTCTCCATTTCCAAGTAGCTCCTGAGAGTGAAATCACTCATTATTATCAAGAACTATATGCTTCTTTCTCCCTTGGACAAGATTTAAGATGCATGATACAATCACTCAAAGCCAACAGCTCTAGAACTATTTACGCACATAATGCTTTAAAAATCATTAGAACTAAGGAGTGAACTCCTCCATTGCTCCTTCTACTTGTTCAAAGAGTGCTTATCCTCCGCTTTTTAGACAAAAAACTTAATGCACTCAATAATCACATATAAATTCCAACTGTACAAATTAAAAATATCCTAAATAATTTATGTACATACTGATCTTTATACAGTTACAAAATGTTCTAAGTACACATTTGAAGGATGAAATTCATTAAATTTCTTAAACACAATAATATTCTTATAGGGTCTTTTCTTTTTCATTCATAAACTGAGAGCTCTAAACATCTTTATTTTTTCGTATGAAAAAATTTAGTAAACATACAGATTATTTTGAGCCTTTGTAATCTATACGGCTATAATTTACAAATTATTAATGTACATCACGTTGCTTATTGGACGAGTGAAGGACAAGTACTGTTCGGATAAATAGAAGAGTCGTCCCCAAAAAGTAATGCAAATAATGTATTTTACATACGCACATGAAACTTTCCAATTTCGAACGCTAATTACAAGTTAATGGGTCAATGGTTAACAACTCCCAATCGAAGCTCGATTAAAAATTTAAGTGTGATTCTCAAAAGCGTACCTGTGGGAGGCCTCAGTATAGCAATACACTAAGCTTAAAATAATGCAACTTCGAACAATTAGGATCAACAGCTGCAAAACCTCCCAGAAATTGTAGATTACAACAGTAAAAACTGTAGATATATTTCTTTGTTTCTCTGATATATTGTATGTT
>JAXCHL010000057.1:0-31084 GCA_034195605.1 Santalum album
ATGCTTTCTGGGTCCATTCCTCAAGTCATTGGGAGGTTAACTTCTCTCACTCTTCTTGCATTGTCGTTCAACAATCTCAGCGGCTCAATTCCACTTTCAATCCAACACTTGCACAACTTAACCGGGTTATACCTTGGTGTAAACAGACTCTCTGGATCTATTCCTCAAGAAATTGGAGCGCTGAGGGCTCTTGTTGCCCTTGGCATGGGTATAAACAAACTCACGGGACCGATACCCCCTTCTATAGGTGACTTGGGCAATCTGATCACGTTATCTCTTTTTGAAAATAAACTCTCTGGTTCCATTCCTCAGGAAATAGGGATGCTAAGGTCTCTTAATTACTTTTATTTGTACAGTAACAAACTCACAGGGCCAATTCCGGCTTCCATAGGAGAGCTTCGCAATTTGACCACACTATATCTTTACAATAACAAATTCTTTGGTTCCATTCCTCTAGAAATAGGGATGATGTGGTCTCTCAATGATCTCGAGCTGTCGAACAACAACCTCACGGGGTCAATTCCAACTTCAATAGGTAACTTGGTCAATTTAAGCACATTGTATATTGACAATAACAAACTCTCTGGCTCTATTCCTCTAGAAATAAGTAAGTTGTGGTCTCTCAACTTTCTCGACTTTTCATTGAACAACCTCACAGGGCCAATTCCTCCTAGTATTGGGAATTTAACCAAACTCGCCAATCTACACTTAACGGAGAACCAACTAAGAGGCTCCATCCCTCCAGAAATGAATAATCTTACTAATTTGCAGTCGTTACAGCTGGGTAACAACAAATTAGTGGGCCACTTGCCTCAACAGATATGCGCTGGCGGACAACTTCAAAATGTCACTTTGGCAGGCAACTATTTTGTGGGTCTCATACCAAAAAGCTTACGAAACTGCACTAGCCTAGTGAGACTAAGGCTCGACGGAAATCAACTCACTGGCAATATATCAAATCAGTTGGGTGCTTACCCAAATTTGGATTACATTGATATAAGCAACAACAAATTATACGGGGAGATATCTCCCACATGGGGACGCTGCCGGAGTCTGACAAGCTTGAAAATCTCCAGCAATAACATCTCAGGGCCAATACCACCTGAAATAGGGGAGGCTGTCAAACTCAGAGTGCTTGAGCTCTCTTCAAATCATCTGACCGGGGTGATCCCAAAGGCGATTGGGAGGTTGCCAAGATTGTACAACCTTTCGCTAGACAACAATAAGCTTTCAGGAACAATTCCTGCAGAGATTGGAAAGCTTCCGAATCTGGAACTTCTTAACTTGGCTGCAAACAAGTTAAATGGTTCAATTCCTCCGCAAGGTTGGGAAATCTCGAGAATACGGTACCTAAATTTGAGCAAAAATATTATTATAGGTGCTATTCCACTTCAGATCGGCAAATCGCAGTCTTTGCAATATCTTGATCTTAGCCACAACTTGCTAGCAGGAGAAATTCCCCAGGAGCTTAGCCAATTATCAATCTTGGAAACTCTGAATCTCTCCCATAATCAGCTCTCTGGTTCAATTCCATCCCATTTCACAGAGCTGCGAAGCCTTGCACTTATTGATCTGTCCTACAATAAGCTGGCAGGCCCTGTTCCCAATATCAAGCCTTTTCAAAGAGCTCCATTTGATTCTTATAGAAATAATGCCGGCCTGTGTGGGAACATTACGGGCATGGAGGCATGCTCCTCAACGTTTCATGGTAATTTTCATGGGAAAAAGGGGAAGAAACTGACGATTTTGATTCTCATCCCTGTTTTGGCATCTATATCTCTTTTGCTCATTGTTGCTGGAATTGCTTATTTTTTCCGTCGAGGATCAAGGAATGCAGAGGACCCACAGAATGAAGCAGCAAATGAGAATCCATTTGTGGTGTGGAGGTTTGATGGGAAGATGGCGTACGAGCAGATCATCGAAGCGACAGAAGATTTTGACTCCAAATACTGCGTTGGGGTCGGAGGATATGGTGCTGTTTTCAAAACTGTGTTGGCTGCTGGTCAGGTTTTTGCTGTGAAGAAGCTTCACGATTTGCGTGATGGCAGGATGGCTGATATAAGAGCTTTTGAACGAGAGGTTCAAGCATTGACAGAGATACGGCATCGCAACATTGTGAAGCTTTATGGTTTTTGCCTACATAGTAAACACTCTCTTCTCATATATGAGTTTATGGAAAGAGGAAGCTTGGCGAATGTACTAAAAACTGAGGAGCAAGCCGAGGACATGGATTGGATGAAAAGGGTAAATGTCATTAAAGGAGTTGCGAGTGCTATATCTTACATGCACCATGACTGTACACCACCAATAATACATCGAGATATATCTAGCAACAATGTTTTGTTGGATTCTGAGTACGTGGCCTCACGTCTCTGATTTCGGTACGGCAATACTTTTGAAGCCTGATTCATCAAATTGGACTTCATTATTGGGCACCTTTGGATATGGAGCTCCAGGTAATTTCTTAAAGCACGCATTTGTTTTTAACTAGTTCATAAAACTTTCGTCTAAGGTATTTATTCTGTTTGCACCATTTTGGCAGTCCGGAGTTGATCCCAGTTTGAATTTTTTGCTGTTAGGATTGCCATGCTTCTATATTCGGCCAGTTACTTTGCTCCTTGTTTAAACTATCTCAGATCAATTCTTTGCCTCATTAGTTGGCTTTGTAAAGTTATTTCAAAGAGGTCTTGTCTTCAGAAGATTAAATTAGCAATTTACAACTGATATAGTCAAAGGTGTCAAGTAATGTAAAGTATATTTTTTGGGAATGACATTGAGTCTGACTTGATTTTTACTGTTTTAGAACTAGCTTATACAATGAGGGCAGATGAGAAGTGCGATGTATATAGCTTTGGAGTGGTTACGATGGAAGTGCTTATGGGAAGGCATCCAGGAGATCTCATCTCATCTTTATCGTCCACATCAACGTCATCAACTTCCTCATTGTCCCCTGCTGATCAAACGCCTCTAAGGGATGTGTTAGACCATCGCCTGTCTCCTCCATTGGATCAAGTGGCGAAGGAAGTTGTCTCTCTTGTACAGATAACACTTGCTTGTCTGCATCCCGATCCTCACTTTCGTCCCACTATGCTGCATGTTTCTCGACTATTGTCAGTCGATCAGAGGCTCCCCTTGCAGAGGCCGTTCTCCAGCATTACATTGGGTAACTGTTTCGATGCAAGCATTTAGTTGAATAAGCATTTTCCAAGGTACTGCATTTGATTGGTTATTTCTTATTGCTTCTTTAGTATTTTCATTTTTCTACCGTTAATTATCTTTTGTATTTTTTTTCCCCAGCTGCTCTGCGATGCTATCTTCTGATTCTAGAGGTAAGCAGTTATAATTTAAAAGCATATTTTGGATTCACCATGTTATTGCTTGTCCATAATCATTGTGATAGAGGAAATTGTTCATTTTCAAGAAATGGGAAGATAGCAAGAAAAGCAACGGACTCCCCTGCAGGGCGCTCCCCCACTGAGCGCCCGCTTGGCCCCAGTTTCTCAAAGACCGAACTTTGTCTAGATAATATAGTAATGTATGGATTGAAAGAACATTCGAAAAACCAGGTATTTATTAACTTTTATAAAATTTGGTGATTTGTAGTTCCTTCGTCAATAGGACAAAAATCGAAATTTTTCACCAGAATTATGATTAAAGTGTTCATATTTTCATTCATTTTACACAATAGATGAGCGTCGGCATATCGCTAGGCTTTATGAAGTTTTTGAGCTACCTAGATTTTCAAATGTTCCCTTGATCCCCATGGTGTTATTGTCAAAACAACTTCAGTCCTGGAGCAATTGAGCCCTAAGCAGCACCCAGTAGGGGAGCCCCTCGTGCGTGGAAAATGGGATAGGAAATTTGTATTTAATAAAAAACAAGGTGGTCGGAAATAGATAAACAAGACTTATGGTAAATGAGCCTAGTCCAGCTGTCGTTGTACGTCTTGTTGTCCTCCGTTTTATTTCCCTTTGATGTGAATAACTGTGTGTACATTTGTATACATTGCTTGTAGAAAAGTCTGAAGATGTCATCTGGAAGCAACCCAGAAGAAAATTATAAGGTTATCGGCCACGCTTGTTTTTGCTTCATTTTACTTCTAGTGCTCCTTAAAGAGAAGTTTGTAGCTTATTTACTTTGGCCTTGTAGCTTATTTACTTTGGCCCATAATTGTTCGAGCGTAACATTTCGTATTATTAAGTATTTTTAAATGTAAAAGATGGACCGCAAACTTCTCATTTTTGTTCAAGTGTAGTCTTTTAAATTTATAGTTTTCTCCGCTTGAGCAAGGGGATTCTGATTCATTGTTGTCCTAAATCTTGATTCAACCTTAGAATCTCTCTTTGTATCACATGAACTTATTGTTTTCCCCTTTTGAGTTGTGATTTTTTTTTTGGAAGAATACAAAATTGTATTAAACCATAGGGGGGTTCCCTGCAACGAGATGAAACCACATGGAAGTTAAGTGTAATTTTTCCAAAAAAAAATTACACGGAAATAGGATTTTGTGCACTTGCTGCTCGCAAATGATCACCCTGGCCCTGGAAGCCAATCCTAGGTTGTGGCGTTTTGGGGTCAAAAACATGAAGTCCAGTTTGTCCACTATGAGCTTCTTTGTCCAACAACGGGTAAAATGTTTATCAGTCCAATGGATTATGTTAGATCAAACATAATCTCAGTTAGTTTAATAGTTTCACGTTTACTAACCCAAAAATAGATTTAGAGTAAGTCTTCATATAAAGCCAATTGGTCCTAATCTTTGCTTCTTTCATCTTCTTAACGTGTCGTTGGGCCTATGTGTGAAGGATTGCTATCCACTGCAACCTCAAGTCCCCTATGTTTGGTCCATGACATCCACAAGGGAGCGAAACTTATTCTTTCATTTGAAAAGAACCTGGTCTTTGATGTTCTACGCACAGTCCAGTCTCTACGGCATCTGTTTGAAAAATCAACCAACTTGCAAGAAAAAAAAATTCAAAAAGAAAGAGAGGGAGGGTTAGAAATATCTAGATATCAAAGAGAAGAAAATTAATGAAGTGCTAAACAATGCCCTCATTGTTGTTCACTTAAATGAATGGCCGACCATATAGGTTTTAAATAGTCAAATGAACTGGAGGTTCATTTTGATTACATTTGAAGTCTAAGACTAGAAGTGCAAAATTTACTGTAAAATTAATTCAGAAGTTAGAAAAGATCAAACTGAACAATTTAAAGGCAAGAAAATTTATTTGAAAAATCTACTAATCACAAGGGCTTTTAAATATCTTCCCAACACTTGTTAACAATGCTCAGGGCGTTTGGCTATCTCAGAAAAGTAGAGCTTAAAACTTAATTGTGTGTAAAATATATGTTTGGCTGATCGAGTCTAGACTGGGCATAAGGACCGAAAAACATGGGTCAACTGAAATGGTCAATGCTTGAGTAAATGATTTTAGGCAAAAACTCAAATGATTCAAACTTGGTCTTGAAGCACTCTGCATTTATAAAGCTAAATTTTGGAAATTGTGTTTTGTTACGACCAAGCACACCATGTTAATATAATTGTAGAGAAATTAGTTTTGATTGACAATCAAACACTCTAGTTTAAGGAATATAGGTTGATGGAAATTAAAAGATTATGTTTGCTTTTTTAAATAATAACTTTTGTCCATAGAGCAGAACTATTAGTAGTCGTCGCTGATTATTTTCTTCTTCCTTTTAGCCTGTCATAAGCGGCCACGACTAAGAGATAATGGATATGTTTTATGTGGATTTTGGGGCACCCTAGGAATTAAGTATTTTAGGGAAGGAAGGGGGTGCGGCAAACAAGGTTGGAGGAGGGTAGAGTTTTATATGGAAAGAACTTAATTGATATTTGCCTCCATTAGTGGCTATGTTAGATTTACAATATCTTAAAATATTTATCGAATTTGTAAAGATGCATTATATTCGTAATTTCACTCGTAGCATATGCTTAAATAAGTAAGTGGGCCTTTTCTTTACAAATTTGGATTTCGTGCATATAGTTTTTCTTGTTTTTCATGTAAAAATGCAACCAAAGGCCCAATCCTCAAAATGAATGACTGGAACAAGATCATCAAGTCCAGTCAGCCTGAGGCACTTGGAGATAGAAAATTTGGCAAAAACTACTTGTTAGAGATTTGAGAAAGTCTACTGTCCTTCAAGATAGAAACTTGAAAGCAAAGTGAGTGGTTGTGTGATTCTTATAATTTAATGCGTAGTTTTACAGGTCAGGTAGTTTATAATGGATAGTGCAGTAATCACATTTAAAATGCAATACATAATATATAAAAGACAGTAAAAACGAATTTGACTACTCTATAACATGATAAGGTGTTTACTAGTTTGGTACAGGAATTATGGATTGCAAATTATGGTTGTAACTACTGTATCAGTTTTTTTGAGGCCATCTTCTAACAAAATTTCACAAGTGTAGTGTTGTTTGAGGGAAAGAAAAATCTAATGGATTAACGATATTTATGTTTAATATGTGAAGCATAAGTGAGAACACAACTCTGAGGTTCAGTTCTAAAAAATTCACTAGTATAGATCGAAAAAGCATGGAAAAATAGAAGGATCTGACAATTTTTTATAAAGTTAATTCATCTAATAACTAGACCATTCATAGACTCTATAATTGATAGAATTGGTGCAAGGATCATTGTCTTCCTGAAATAGGGGAGGCTGTCAAACTAAGAGTGCTTGAGCTCTCTTCAAATCATCTGACCGGGGTGATCCCAAAGGCGATTGGGAGGTTGCCAAGATTGTACAACCTTTCGCTAGACAACAATAAGCTTTCAGGAACAATTCCTGCAGAGATTGGAAAGCTTCCGAATCTGGAACTTCTTAACTTGGCTGCAAACAAGTTAAATGGTTCAATTCCTCCGCAAGGTTGGGAAATCTTGAGGATGCGGTACTTAAATTTGAGCAACAATATTTTCACTGGTGCTATTCCCCTTCAGATCGGCAAATTGCAGTCTTTGCAATATCTTGATCTTAGCCAGAACTTGCTAGCAGGAGAAATTCCCCAGGAACTTGGCCAATTATCAATCTTGGAAACTTTGAATCTCTCCCATAATGAGCTCTCTGGTTCAATTCCATCCCATTTCACAGAGCTGCGAAGCCTGGCAGTTATTGATCTATCCTACAATAAGCTGGCAGGTCCTGTTCCCAATATCAAGCCTTTTCAAAGAGCTCCATTTGATTCTTATAGAAATAATGCCGGCCTGTGTGGTAACATTACGGGCTTGGAGGCATGCCCCTCAACGTTTCATGATAATTTTCATAGGGAAAAAGGGGAAGAAACTGACGATTTTGGTTCTCATCCCTGTTTTGGCATCTGTATCTCTTTTGCTTATTGTTGCTGGAATTGCTTATTTTTTCCGTCAAGGATCAAGGAATGTGGAGAACCCACAGGATGAAGCAGTGAATGAGAATCCATTTGTTGTATGGAGGCTTCAGGTGGGAAGATGGCGTATGAGCAAATCATTGAAGCAACAGAAGATTTTGACTCCAAATATCTCATTGGGGTCGGAGGATATGGTGCTGTTTACAAAACTGAGTTGGCTGCTGGTCAGGTTTTCGCTGTGAAGAAGCTTCACGATTTGCCTGATGGCGGGACGGCTGATATAAGAGCTTTCGAGCGAGAGGTTCAAGCATTGACAGAGATACGACACCGCAACATAGTGAACCTTTATAGTTTTTGCCTAAATGGTAAACACTCTCTTCTCATATATGAATTTATAAGAAGAGGAAGTCTTCATATAGAGCCAGTTGGTCCTAATCTTCGTTTCTTTCAATCTTCTCAATGTGTCATAGGGTGTATGCGTGAAGGATTACTATCCACTGCATCCTCACGTCCCCTATGTTGGGTCCATGACATGCACAAGGGAGCGAAACTTTTTCTTTCAATTGAAAGGGACCTGCTCTTTGATGTTTCAAGCGCAGTCCAGTCTTCACGGCCTCTGTTTGAAAAATCAACCAACTTGCAAGGAAATAAAAAATAAAAAATTTGAAGAAAAGGAAAGAAAGAGAGGGTTAGAAATATCTAGATATTGAAGAGAAGGAAATCATTGAAGTGCTAAAAATGCCCTCATTTTTGTCCACTTAAATAAGTGGCCGTCCATATAAGCTTTGAACAGCCAAACGAACTATAGGTTAGTTTTGTTACATTTGAAGTTTAAGATTACAAGTGCAAAATTTACCCTAAAATTATGCCAGTAGTTAGAAAGGATCAAACTGAACAATTTAACGGCAAGAAAATTTATCTCAAAAATCGACTAGTCTTCCCAACACTAGACAAGAATGCTCTAAGTGTTCGGCTATCTCGAAAAAGTTGAACTCAAAACGTACTTGTGTGTAAAATATGCGTTGGCTGATCGAGCCAAGACAGGGCACAAAGACCAAAAACTCAAATGATTCAAACTTGGCCTTGGATTAGTGAAAACTATGGTTTCTCAAATGGACTCTACACTTGTAAAACTAAATTTTGAAAATTGAGTTTTCTTACGACCAAACACACTGTTAATATAATTGTAGAGAACTTAGTTTTGATCGACAATCGGACACTCTAATTTAAAGGAATATGGGTCGATGGAAATTAAAGGGTTACGTTCTCTTTTTTAGAGAATAACTTTTCTCCACAACTATCGGTCCTCGTCGCTGATTATTTTTCCTCTTCCTTTTAGCCTGTCATAAGTGGCCACGAATGAAAAACCCTTACTTTGCTTCAAAATTACATTGTCGCTCCTCTGTTGTTTTCTTGAGAGACCATTTATGAGTATAGTATGTTTAGATCCGAATTATAACTGATTAGTCAAAAGTGCAATTTTATACGGTTGATCCCCATCCTCTGCATTTTTCGTACGCACTCAGTTTCATCATATGGACAGACTGGATGTGTTTGCGCAGATTCAACCACCCTCCCTTCCCTGAAATATCTAATTCTTAGGGTTCGAATGTTGTGAATTATACCTCCCGGCGTACCTCACGCAACCACCGATCATTGCTTCTCCGCATTGGAACAAGTTTCTTCCGGTTCTCTCGATTTGGGGTTACGATGTATGCGCAACCGTGATGTGGCTGCTATGTGCATGACATCATGGAGCCAAAAAAAAAAAAAAAAAAAAATCCTGAGCTTAGGTTTTTGAGGTGCCAACAATAGAAAATAAAATCAATTGTTTAATCTTCTTTTTTTTTTTTTGGGCAGTTTCGTTTAAAAATGCAATCAAAGGCCCAATCCTCAAAATGAATGAACGAAACAAGGTCATAAAGTCCAGTCAGCCTTGGCCAGTTGTAGAAAGAAAATTGGCGAAAACTACTTATTTGAGACTTGAGAAAGTCTACCGTCCTTCAAGATAGAATCTCAAAAGCAAAGTGAGTGGTTGTGTGGTTCTTATAATTTAATGCGCATTTTTATTGGTCGGGTCTTTTATAATGGACAGTGCAGTAATGACATTTAAAAGTGCAATACATAATATATAAAAAAACAGTAAAAATGAATTTGATCGCGCTATAACGTGATAAGGTGTTTACTAGTTTGTTATGGGAATTATGGATTACAAATTTCATTATAATTAGTGTATCAGTTTTTGAGGCCGTCTTGTAACAAGTTTTCACGAGTGTAGTGTTGTTTGAGGGAAAGAAAAATCTACCAGATCAATGATATTTATTTTTAATATATTGAGTATAAATGAGCATACAACACTTAGGTCCCGTTCTAAAAAATCCACCAGTACAGACCGAAAAAGCATGAAAAATAAAAGGAACTAACAATTTTCATAAAGTTTATTTGTCTAATAATATTTTTCCTACCTTAATTTATACGAATGCAATATTAAAGGCCAGGAGTAGTTCAACTTACTGTGATGGTGTTTTCCTTCAATATAAAGAAGGATTTATTTTGTATGCAATTGAGAGCCTCAAGCATTCTGTCCATGCATGTTGTGAAATAGGAATGTTGAGATCACTCACAAATCTTGAGTTGTCGCACAACAACCTCACAGGGCCAATTTCAGCTTCCATAGGCAACTTGCACAATTTAACCATATCGTACCTTCATGGTAACAAACCCTCTGGCTGTGTTCCTTAAGAAATAGGGATGCTAAGGTCCCTCAATATACTTGAGTTGTCGAACAACAGCCTTACTGGGTCAATTCCAACATCCATAGGTGACATGAGGTCTCTCAGTGAGCTGAACTTGGGTAACAACAGCCTTAGGGCTAATTTCAGCTTCTATAGGAAATTTGACAAATCTCATTGCACTACGTTTATTCTACGACCACCTAAGTGGCTCCATTCCTCCTGAAATGAATAATCTTACTAGGCTGCAGTCGTTGCAGTTGAGTGATAACATGTTAGCGGGTCAGTTGCCTCAAGATATCTGCCTTGGCGGATTCCTTCAGAGTTTCGCTGCACGTGACAACTATTTTGTGGGCACCATTCCAAAAAGCATAAGAAATTGCACCAGCCTACAAAGGGTTAGGATAGAGCGAAACCGACTTACAGGGAACATATCAAATTAGCTGGGCGTCTACCCTAATTTGGATTACATAGACATGAGCCACAACAAACTTTACGGCGAGCTTTCACTTGAATGGAGGAAATATCAGAGGTTGACGAACTTCAGAATCTCAAACAATAACATCTCAGGGGTGATACCGCCAGAAATTGGGGAGGCTGCCCAACTAAGAAGGATTGACCTCTCTTCAAATCATCTAACAGGGGAGATTCCAGAGGCACTCATGAGTCTGAAATTATTGTATAATATTTCGCTAGGTAACAATAAGCTTGCAGGAAGCATTCCCGCAGGGATTGGAAATCTTCCCAATTTGGAGTTACTTGATTTGGCTGGAAATAAGTTTAGTGGCAAACTTTCTCAAAGTTGGGAACCCTCGAAAATATGGTACTTAAATTTGGGCAATAATATACTCACAGGAACTATTCCAGCTCAGATAGGCAAATTACACTCTCTGAAATATCTTGATCTTAGCCACAATTATCTTGTTGGAGACATTCCACAAGAACTCAGCGAAATATCCAGCTTGGAAACTTTGAATCTCTCCCATAATGAGCTCTCTGGTTCAATTCCATCCCATTTTGCTGATCTATCAAGTCTGAGATCCGTCAATTTATCCTACAATAAGCTAGCAGGTCCCATTCCCATTTCCAAGCCTTTTCAAGCCGCTACCTTTGATTCTTATAGAAACAATTCAGGCTTGTGCGGTAATGCTACGGGTTTAGAGGCATGCCCATCAACATTGAACAGCAATTATCATGGGAAAAGGGGGAAGAAAGTGTTGCTTTCCGTGATCGTCTCTGTTCTGGCGTCCATATCTCTTTTGCTCACTGTTGTTGCCCTTGCTTATCTTTTTCATCGAGGACAAAGGAATGCAGAGAATCCATTGAATGAAGTACAGAATGAGAATCCATTTGTGTCATGGAGGTTTGACGGGAAGATGGCGTATCAGCAAATCATAGAAGCAACAGAGGATTTTGACTCTAAATATTGCATTGGAGTGGGAGGTTGCGGAGCTGGTTACAAAATTCAGTTGCCTTATGGCCAGGTTTTTGCGGCGAAGAAACTACACGATCACATGAGGATGGAGTAGCTTATGTAAGAGCTTTGAATGAGAGGTTGAAGCATTAACTGAGATACGCCATCGCAATATTGTGAAGCTTTATGGTTTTTGCCTTTATCGTAAACACTCTCTTCTAATCTATGAATTCATGGAAAGAGGAAGTTTGGGAAAGGTGCTAAGAGACGAGTTTCAAGCCAAGGACTTGGATTGGATGAAAAGGGTAAATATTAGTAAAGGAATCGCAAGTGCTATATCATACATGCACCATGACTGCACACCACCGATAATCTATCAAGATATTTCTATTAACAATGTTCTCTTGGACTCCGATTGTGAAGCTCATGTCTCCGATTTCGGTACAGCAAAACTATTGAAGCCCGACTCATCCAGTTGGACTGCATTAGTCGGCACTTTCGGCTATGGCGCTCTAGGTAATTTCTTAAATCGACCCACTGTATGTTTCCTTAGCATAAACTAATGGCCTTAAGTGCTGATGCACTCGAAAAGTGGCTCGTTGTTCCTTTCTTATTTCGTATTATATATAAGTCATATAGCAACTCCCCTATTTACTTGTTTCTTGGTTTGGAGGCAACAATTTATTGTCGGTTACTTTCCCTATGCCCCCTCTAGTTGCCATCAACCTTGCATCCAAGTTATATGTTTTACTTAATTGTAAAAAAGAATAAATCATGTCAGCTTTCAGTCTGGAAAAAGTTATTGGTCGACAAACTTTTAATGAGTTCTTGAGGAAGTGAAAGGAAATTAGAATTTTGATACAGAAAGGTTCTTGTTGACTCATCACATCGTTGTTTTCATCCTTTCTCCTGAACCTAGAATTTCATGTATAGCTCTTCCACATTCAAAAGACATCACAGAAATTCTTGGCCTCATTCATCCTTTCTCCTGAACCTAGAATTTCATGTATAGCTCTTCCACATTCAAAAGACATCACAGAAATTCTTGGCCTCATTAATTGATCTTTTAAAGTAGTTTCAAGGAGTTGTTTACTTTCAAAATAATATAATAAACTATAACTCTAATAATGAGAAGCATATTACGTAAAGATCATTGCTACTCACACAATTCAAGTAAATTTGCAAGTCCGTTCTTCTAGTATAATATTGAATTTGACTCAAGGTTGACTCTTGCAGAGCTAGCTTACACAATGAGGGCGGATGAAAAGTGTGACGTTTATAGCTTTGGAGTGGTAACAATGGAAGTACTGATAGGAAGGCATCCTGGCAATCTAATCTCATCTTTGGCGTTGCTGTCATCCTCATCAACTTCCTCATTAACGTCTGCTGATATAACACCATTAAAGAATGTGGTAGACCAGCGCCTGCCAGCTCCTATGGATCAAGTGGCAAATAAAGTTATGTTTCTTGCACAGTTAGCACTTTCATGTTTGCATTCTGATCCTCAATTCCGACCAACTATGCAATATGTTTGCCATCTATTGTCAGTTGATCAAAGGCCATCATTGCAGCGGTCATTCTCCGACATTACATTGGGTCATTGTTTGGAGGCAAGAATTTGATTAGGTGAACTTTTGCCGAGGTACCATATTTGTTTAGTCATGTCTTATTTCTTCTTTTGTATTCTTATTTTCCTTTACCATTATTATGTGCTGATCATTTGAATTTTTGCAGTCATATCTCATATAGCTTTTGGTGATAATGTATAGAACTAAGTTCACATAGTAGATAAACTAAAACAATCGCAGTGTTCATTCAATAAAGCAATGCTGAATGATGCCTATCTTGTCATTGTTGGCATGCTCATAATGTGATGCGCTTTTTGTACACACTTGGAGCTGAATGTACATGATACAAGCATGCCAGTAGTTTTAAGTCAAGCTTATTAGGTTCTTATTATAAGAGACAAAATTTGCTGATTCAGTTATTCTCTTGGGATGGAAAGTAACAGGGGAAACTTTGTTGTTCTTGTCAGATATCTTCATGGATAGGTTTTTGCATGCTTTAAACAGGGGATCAGGACCTTATCCTTTTCACAGAAGGTTGAGAACAAGGCTTGAAATATGACCGTATGCTGTTTTGGCAAATCCAGCACTCTTTCGTGTTATATACCCATTTATATTTGTTGCCTGTAAGGAAGTTTGTAAGTAAGAATTTTTTCATGTCAGATTCTTTTGGATGCAACAACAGCCACCGAGAAGAAGATTTAGCAATTGTTTACCACATCTGTTATTAGTGTTCCGTAATGCGCCTACACGCATGAGCAGAAGGACAATATGTTCGAAATCTCCTCAAGGCTGATCCACAAAAGGCCAACTTGGTAGAAGTTGTTTTCCTTCACTGTTTTGCCTTGTATTACTCCCAATCTAATCTATTGTTATGCATAGTAATCCCTCCTTCCCTCTTTCTCGTGCAACCTTTCGAAGATGGAATTCTATACTACTCTGTATGTAAAATATGGATATTGAACTTTCCATTTCTAACCAAGTTATGCTTTTATATCATTACAGACTTTTATGTGCTGGACGGCCAGCTTGGTTCTAGGATTCAAAATCTTTCATTTTTGCTCTCAAATATTCCAAAAATAATTATATTTGGACTTCCATAAATTATGGAAATTATTGGACTCAATTCTATATTATTCTAATTGATGTACTAGAATGTTTTGGAGCTATTGGGTGCAAGTTTTCTCCTGTTGAATATGGAAGGATTTTGGAAGATTCTAGTGGTGGATCTAAAGCTTGAAGCTAAGGTTTTGAAATCCTATATAAAGAAGCGCAAGGCAAGGCAATTGAGGCACCAAAGCATAAAAAGAAAAATCATAATACTCTTACAGCGAAAAGCTCTCTTCTTTCCTCCCCAAATCTAAAATCTTGGAGGACTTGTGTTGCTAGAATCTTCAGCAAAGGAGTCAAGAATTTTCATTCATCAAGAAATCGAATAGGGGTCTCATTCTATTTACTTTATTTCTCTCTTTGATTGTATTTGGTTTGAATTATTTTCCTTGACCCGTTCAATGTAAAATTTGCCCTCAAACCCAAGATTGAATTCATACAGCTTAGAAATGTTATAAGTTCCTATTGACCTTAGACAGTAATTGATAGGTTACTATTTATCTTAGAACAAATATTGGATATGTAATGAATTGATGTGTTTGAACCATGGTTTTAAATCACGGTCACAGCCGCAGTTGCTTAATGGTCGTGAGTGCAATGGAAAATGGGTGTAATGGGAGTTACTTAACGGGACGCAGGCATTACAGACGTGAATTTTGAGGCGGAGCGCACCACTATTGTTTTTTGACCTTTTAATTTGATAAAATTGTTATATATGATTTTTAGACTATTTTGACCCACCTTATTTATCAAGTAAATATTGTTACATGTGACATTTAGATTTTATATAAATTTTAGTGGGCCATTAAAAGTAAAAGCTATATAAGTCTTCATATATACCACCACAACAATAAAGATTTTAATAGATATTATCAGAAATAAAAATTACATAAATTTGACCAAGTTTTTGCTATCACAATAAATGTTCTAGTGGCAGTTCATCTCCATCATATTGAATGACACGTCGGCTGATCAATTGCGTCATTTATGTTATTATTTGTAACTTAAACTTGAATACCATCTGTCTAAAAATAAGTAATGGGCGAGGAATTTATTTTGTGAATGAAACTGTTTCTAATTATCATACTATGTCATGTGCATTAAATCAAAGCAAAAGAAGTACTACTCCTCATGAAACCCATGAACCCATGAATTAAAGTATGAAAGTTAATTATAAAAAAGCATTCACCCGTCACCATCATTTGCTTTAGGGGGGAAAAAATCCACTGGGCCGACAACTATAGACTTGTGGTCTTTCCACAGTTCTCCAAAATTATGCATGGTGAGTCAAGAATGCATGAATTGCTTCTACAAAATATATATATTTGGACCCTTTTGTGTATTGGATAATGGGTTTGCCGTGTTAATTTGGAGTTTTATTTATTTTATTTTTGTTTTTTAGGAAAAATTATAAAGGCTCTTTTGGATTAAAGGTATACAGCATTTTTAGAAAGATCCTTATTCCATTATTAATTGACACGATTAATTCACAGAAGAACCTGTTAAAATTAAATTAATTACTAAAACCAATTAAATGGACCTAATCCACCCCCCCCCCCCAAAAAAAAACACGGGGTCTTACAAATATCTTCCTTCGTTTTCCACGATGCCCCTACCCCCACGGCTCAACCATCTGCCTTGGACTTCCCGTGAGAGTCAAACCAACACCATTGATACGGCGAACCCAAACTGATACGTTCCATTGATTCTTCTCTTTTTCTACGTCTTCTCCTTCTTTACCAGTCACTCACAGAGACTATTTTCTAAAGGAACAAGAAATGGAGACAGCGGTGATTGACTGCAATTACCAATTATTTATTCGAGGGGACTACTGACTGGCTGAAAATCTGCTGTTACTGCTCCTAAATTGAAGAAGCATGAAAAATGACAACGATCAGGCAATTTCCATACAATTAATTCATATATACATTTGGTCCATTTATAAAATATGTAATTGAAAGAATGGTTATAAGGATCATTTTCTTCTCTAATAATGTTTTTTCTACCTTAATTTATACGGATGCAATATTGAAGGCCTGAGTGTTGTTCGACTCATTGGCCGTCGACTGGGTTGGTGTTACATCTGTTTCAGCCCAAATGTTCTTTCTTCTCCAATTCATTTTGTGGGGCACTCAGCTGTGTGTAGCACAAACACACCATACCCCACCTTCAATGGAGTAGTTGCCGGCTATACGCTTGGTGAAGATTTTTTCTGATGCATAAATAGTTATTTCTATTTGATAACTCATTTGCCTAAATATCTGAATAAACTTTATTTTCTTATCTTGCCCTACTGTAATGCTATTTTTTATTTTAATAATTTATTTGAATTATTATTTTTATAATAAAATGTCTAAAAGCAAGGGAATATGTGCTTCTGAATAATTCGTCCCCTGTACCGTATGTGCGTCTCTACCAGTTATTAATGTCCATCAGGCATGCTTCCAGCCGATGTATCATGGAAAAAGATTTCAATACGTTCAAAATTCAAAATAGGTTTGAATTAACATTGGGTAAATGCTACCAACCCCAAAAATTATATCAGCTTTTTAATACAAACTGAATATCCAAGCACGCAGCTTTCGGCAAAATGAAGCTTTGTACAGGGGCAAGAGGTGAGTGGCTATGGAGTCACGACTGTGCAGGTACAATGAACACTAAAGTCATGCCTTCATTGAAGTCTTCCATAAAAATTCTTTAGGCCAAATTGCATATTTAAGCACGTACTTTAAGTGAAATTACAAATTGCATATTTAAACAATCCTAAGCATAGGCTTTTGAGGTGCCAACAATAGAAAATAACATCAATGGTTTAATCTTCTGATTTTTTGGTAGTTTTTAGGGATCTTCTAATGGAGAGATAATGGATGTTTGATATGGATTTTGGGGAACCCTATGAATCAAGGATTTTAGGGAAGGAAGGGTGTTGAGGCAAAGAGTGTTGGAGGAGGGGGGTAGGGTTTTATATGGAGAGAACTTAATCGATGTCGCTGTAACACCCCTACCTTTTACACACCAACAAGTGTATAGGGGTGCACTCATCCATCATCTACTAAACAATTCTTGGTCATTATCACAAAAGTGGAACCATATCCAACACACTCAAAACTGTATTACAGAATATATTACATCTCAAAAGATAGCTTGAAGCTATAAAAACTTGAACGTTTAACTATTGGGGACTCCTTTCCCCTTATCGCCACCACCACTCACGTATGACTCATCTTTTAAGAGTTTACTTGAAAATGGCCAACCGACAAGGGTAAGTGCGAATAAACACTCAGTAAGGGATAATCAATTAAGAATAAGCTCGGAAAAGGTTAACACAACGAGTTCAATATATGTCATCTCAAAGCAACAACTACTGAGAGACCCGAATGGGTTGCGAACAGTGTGTCCGTTCATATCCAGACATAGGGTCCAACATTTGTGCATTAATCTAAGCACGAGATCTACTCAACGTATCGGAGCCCGTCAACCAGCCATTACAGCTTATACATGCATTAACCCAAGCACGGGATCTTCCATTCCCGCTTTCATGGTTGTTCGTTTTAGTTAACAGGTTCAAACACAACATTCATCAACTAACATACAAGTGAGACCGAACAAATAGGTCCAACCATGTTCAAATCAATGTTTAGGATCTCAAACAATTATAATAACAATAATTGGGTTAGTGGGTTCAAACAGTTATTCCCACTCATAGCCAAATTAACAGTTCAAGCTCAAATAATATGTATAACTGCAAATCAGATGAACAAATTAATATAGACATGTCAGAAAATACCTGAAACAGCAAATAGGACTCAAATACCAATAAATTCAACTGAATTTAATAGGAATCAAACTATTTCAACAAGAATTGGAATTCCTCGAAAAAGACCAAATCTCAAGCATAGAAATAAAATTTTTCTTATAAGAACTAGATTACCCTTACCTGGATTGATTGCAGGGTTGAGATTTATTTTTTCTCTTTTTTTTCCTCGATAGCTTGACATTTCTTCTCTTTTTTTCTTTTTCTTCTTTTCTTCCTCCAACGCGTCGAGCTCTTGGTTCCCTCTGCCTTTCTTCGTTTTCCTTTCAACGCACAGTGAGTTCCTCTCTCTCAAAGTTAATAAGGTTTATATTATATTATATTATATTATATATATATATATATATATATATATATATATTGCATTATATTAATATAATACACTTTATACTTCTAATACAACAAACACCCGCATTAACTACGTGCGTAAATAAATACTAGTGCTTCGTTCACCCACCTATTCAATTTTTCGCCATATATCCAATTCTTAAATTGTTATTGACCTTCCTACTACCTCATTTTATCATCTCAATCCCTCGTTCAACGCAAACATCGCAACTATTTATCCATTTTTAGTCCTAAATTTGCCACTTATTCAAATAAAAATAAAATATAAATTTAGAGGTATTACAGTGGCTATGCTAAATTTGTAATATTTTTAAATAGTGGTGCTATAATCATCTTATATGAAAAGATGTGTTATCTATGTTATTTCACTCAAAGTATATGCTTAAATATGTAATTTGGCTTTTTCTTTACGGACTAAGTTAGGTTGGATTTCGTGCATATAATTTTTCTTATTTTTCATGTCAAAATGCAATCAAAGGCCCAATCCTCAAAATGAATGACTAGAACAAGGTCATAAAGTCCAGTCAGCCTCGGGCAATTGCAGACCGAAAATTGGCGAAAACTACTTGTTAGAGACTTGAGAAAGTCTACTGTCCTTCAAGATAGAAACTCGAAAGCAAAGTGAGTGGTTGTGTGGTTCTTATAACTTAATGCATATTTTTATATTTCAGGTCTTTTATAATGGACAGTGTAGTAATGACATTTAAAATGCAATACATAGTATATAAAAAAATAGTAAAATTGAATTTGACTGCGCTATAACGTGGTAAGGTGTTTATTGGTTTGTTATGGGAATTATGGATTGTAAATTACATTGTAATTAGTGTATTAGTTTTTGAGGCCATCTTCTAACTAGTTTTCATGAGTGCAGAGTTGTTTGAGGGAAAAAAAAATTTACCAGATCAATGATATTTATTTTTAATATATCTAGCATAAGTAAGCACACAACACTTAGGTCTGTTCCAAAAAATTCACCGGTATAGATTGAAAAAGCATGAAAAAATAGAAAGATCTGACAATTTTCATAAAGTTTATTCGTTTAATAATATTTTTCCTACCTTAATTTATACGAACGTAGTATTGAAGTCTGAGCGCAGTTCAACTTACTGTGATTGTGTTTTCCTTGAATATAAAGAAGGATTTATTTTTTATGCAATTGAGAGCCTCGAGCATTCTATCCATACATGTTGTGTTTCGGCCCAAATGTTTCAATTCATTATGGTGGGGCAAGGGAGAGACAACTGTGTGCAGCTGCACGCTCAAATATACGTTACCTACTGTGGCTACACCAAACGACACTCTTCCTTTAATGAAGTAGTTGCATGAGAGTTTACACTCAGATAATATATATTTTTTTTTTTAAAAGTAAATCTCGAATAAATTTTACTATTTATATGTAAAGGTGAATTCTACATACATATATAGGTGTCACTTATTATGTATGAATTATAAAATTTATTTGAGATCACTTTTTTATGGTATAAATAGATTTATCCTACACACTCGGCGGCGAAGATTTTCTTTAATACTTTGGTTGATGCATAATCATGATGAGCGTTGTGGGTACTGGTTGGCCACCATAGACAAGTCCTTTATGTCTTTTCTGTCCTTTATTTCTTTTTTTTGGAAGAATGCAAATATATATTAACTTCCAAAGAGATTACAACAAAACCAGGGAATACCCGGCCAAATAAAAAGGAGAACACTCTACATGCCCGAGCCAACCAAATGAGCCTAGAACAACCTGGCTAAATGGATAGCACGCAAGATTTGAAACTTAATCTTATCTACAATCAGAGCATAAGAAACATGAGCATTTTCAAAGAGGGAGACATTACGAGCCTCCCAAATGAAGTAGATAACCGCTGCAATGGCAATGCAACTAGCTTTGCCTCTGATTCCCGAGTGCCTACGGCCTTGGGAGAGCCAATGAACAAAGCGCTTCAGTGACGTAAAGTTCCGAGAGAGATGCATCCAATTCTTGATTTCAAACCAAATCTTGCAAGTCAATGGGCAAGAGAAGAACAAATGGTTTCTAGTCTCAGTATCGCGCTTACAAAGGTAGCAGGTGGAACCTCTGTCCTTTATTTCTTTGTTGATGGTATACCGTTGTCATGAAAGGCCCATAGATTGATACAACTGATTTAGACTCGAATACATGTCCAAACAGTAATTTTTTTTAAAGGGGTTGGGGTTCCCTTTGTGCCACAGTAGGAAATGACTGTATTTTTGGTTTTTTTTCTTCTTTTTTTTGTGTGTAAATTGTAAGGGTACAGATTGAGTAGACACGAAAGCACAAGAAGGTGTGGCGATTTTCAAATGAGTAATACTACTTGTACATCCTTCACACAACCTTCACACCAAAAGAGTGACGTGGCAGAATAAGTGTGGCCCTTTTTGAGTCGTATTTTGGTCAAACAACAATACGGAACCATACATATTCTGTCACGTGACCACCTTTGGTATGAAAGTTGTGTGAAGGATATACAAGTAGTATTATTCTTTCAAATAAGCCTCTCATCTGTATGACAGTTATAATCGCGCAATTCACTTGATTCTTCATGGTACAAATGTGAACTCAATACAACTTGTTTCCTGCCCATCCACTAATGTAATTGACATGCAATGAGGATATAATTTTACAATACAATTAAGAACATATTACATACAAATTGAGGAATTAGGAATTAAAACAGCATAAGCTTGTTGGGAAATTTATCAAAATCAAGAATATAATGGTTGATTTGTTAATGATTGGATTAATTAACTCTTGATTGCTCGAATTGAGACGATTATTTTCATGTTCTTTTAATTCGTACGGTTATCATTTTTATAAACGGAACCAAATGATGTGTATTTATTTCTTTCATAATAAAGAAATCTAAGAAATTTCTTAGATTCAGTTTTCCTCATATATGTATATATGTTGTTGTCCACTATACGCTTTTTCGTCCAGAAACAGGTGACATGTTAATCAGTCCAATGGATTATGTTACATTGAACATTATCTAAGCTAGTCTGATAGTTTCACCAGTTTGCCAACCAACAAACAGATTCAGAGTAGGTCAACTGGATTGGTCCTCAGCTCTGTTTCTCTCATCTTCTTAACCTGCGATTTGGACTATCCATTGGAATCCCGCGTCCTCCAATTGGGCCCATGCCATGCATAAGGGCGCGAAACTGATTCTTTGAATTGAAAATTACTCGTGCTTTGGTGTTCTAAGCCCAATCCAGTCTTCACGGAATGTCTATTTGAAAAATCAGCCAACTTGCAAGGAAAGAGAGAAATATCTGAAGTAATAAAGCCCACGATAAGTTTGAGTTATATCATCCGCTTTCATCTATAAATACATCATTCTCTGCCCTCAGATTTATTCATCCTTACATCAGCCCCTCTGTCATCCTCCATGGGTCGACCACTCTCCAGCCCCCACTCTATTCCCTCCCAAATTTCGTTTTTCTCTATCCTCCTCGTCTTCTTTTATGTGTTAGTTTCACCTTCCATTGCCTCTGTTCCTTCAGCAACTTCTCTTTCTGTCAGTACAGAGGTTGCGAGAGATGGTTCAAATGAAGCAAATGCTCTTCTAAAGTGGAAAGCCAGTGTTGACAACCATAGCCAGTCTGTTCTTTCCTCTTGGGTTGAAAACAATCATTTCTGTAGTTGGATTGGAATTGGTTGCAGCAAACATAACCGCGTTGAAGTTATGAACCTCACAAGCTCTGGCTTGTCGGGAACACTTCATAATTTCAACTTTACGTGTTTCCCTGGCCTCCTCGAGTTTGACCTCAGTCAAAACAGTCTCATAGGGTCGATCCCAGTTTCCATAGCGGACTTAAGCTATTTAACCATACTATATCTTTACCGTAACAATTTCTCTAGTTCCATTCCTCAAGAAATAAGGTTGCTGGGGTTCCTCAATGAACTCGACTTATCATACAACAGCCTCAGTGGGCCAATTCCACCTTTCATAGGTGATATGAGAAACCTGACCATGCTGTTTATTTTTCGTAACAAACTCTCTGGCTCCATTCCTCAATAAATAAGGATATTGAGATCTCTCACAAATCTTGAGTTGTCGCACAACAGCCTCATAGGGCCAATTCCAACTTCCATAAGCAACTTGAGCGATTTAACAATACTATATCTTCAAAGTAACACACTCTCCAGTTGTATTCCTCAAGAAATAGGGTTGCTGAGGTCGCTCAATGAACTTGACTTGTCGGACAATGAATTCACTGGGCCAATTCCAACTTCCATAGGCGACTTGAGCAATTTAATCACACTGTATCTTCACGGTAACAAACACTCCAATTGTATTCCAGAAGAAATAGTAATGCTGAGGTCCTTCAATGAACTCGTCAATGTCTGGCCCAGTTCCTCGATAAATAGGGATGTTGAGGTTCCTCAATGAACTCAACTTGTCGAACAACAATTTCACTGGGCCAATTCCAGCTTCTATAGGTGACATGAGGTTTCTTAGTGACCTGAACTTGGCGAAAAACAGCCTTGTAGAGCTAATTCCAGCTTCTATGGGAAATTTGACAAGTCTCATTGCACTACGTTTATTCTACAACCGAGTGGCTCCATTCCTCCTGAAATGAATAATCTTACTAGGCTGCAGTCGTTACAGTTGGGTGATAACATGTTAGCGGGTGAGTTGCCTCAAGATATCTGCCTTGGCGGATACCTTCAGAATTTCAGTGCACGTGCCAACTATTTTGTGGGTACCATTCCAAAAAGCATAAGAAATTGCACCAGCCTAAACAGAGTTAGGATGGAGCAAAACCGGCTCACAGGGAACATATCAAATGAGCTGGGTGTCTACCCAAATTTGGATTACATTGACATGAGCCACAACAAATTTTACGGCGAGCTTTCGCTTGAATGGAGGAAATGTCAGAGGTTGACAAGCTTCAGAATCTCAAACAATAACATCTCAGGGGTGATACCGCCTGAAATAGGGGAGGCTGTTCAACTATGAAGGATTGACCTCTCTTCAAATCATCTGAGAGGGGAGATTCCAGAGGCACTCGTGAGTCTGAAATTTTTGTATGATGTTTCGCTGGGTAACAATAAGCTGGCAGGAAGCATTCCCGCAGGGATTGGAAATCTTCCCAATTTGGAGTCACTTGATTTGGCTGGAACTAAGTTTAGTGGCAAACTTTCTCAAGCTTGGGAACTCTCGAAAATATGGTACTTAAATGTGGGCAATAATATACTCACAGGAACTATTCCAGCTCAGATTGGCAAATTACACCCTGCAATATCTTGATCTTAGCCACAATTATCTTGTTGGAGATATTCCACAAGAACTCAGCGAAATATCCAGCTTGGAAACTTTGAATCTCTCCCACAATGAGCTCTCTGGTTCAATTCCATCCCATTTTGCTGATTTATCAAGTCTGAGATCCGTCAATTTATCCTACAATAAGCTAGCAGGTCCCATTCCCATTTCCAAGCCTTTTCAAGCCGCTACCTTTGATTCTTATGGAAACAATTCAGGCTTGTGCGATAATGTTATGGGTTTAGAGGCATGCCCATCAACATTGAACAGCAATTATCATGGGAAAAGGGGGAAGAATGTGTTGCTTTCAGTGATCGTCTCTGTTCTGGCGTCCATATCTCTTTTGCTCATTGTTGTTGCACTTGCCTATCTTTTTCATCGAGGACCGAGGAATGCAGAGAATCCATTGAATGAAGTGCAGAATGAGAATCCATTTGTGTCATGGAAGTTTGACGGGAAGATGGCGTATCAGCAAATCATTGAAGCAACGGAGGATTTTGACTCTAATATTGCATTGGAGTGGGAGGTTGCGGAGCTGTGTACAAAATTCAGTTGCCTGAGGGCCAGGTTTTTGCTGTGAAAAAACTATACGATTCACATGATGATGGAGTAGCTTATGTAAGAGCTTTTGAACGAGAGGTTCAAGCATTGACAGAGATACGCCATCGCAATATTATAAAGCTTTATGGTTTTTGCTTTCATCGTAAACACTCTCTTCTAATCTACGAAAGTTTGGGAAAGGTGCTAAGAGACGAGCTTCAAGCCAAGGACTTGGATTGGATGAAAAGGGTAAATATTATTAAAGGAGTCGCAAGTGCTATATCGTACATGCACCATGACTGCACACCACCGCTAATCCATCGAGATATTTCTATTAACAATGTTCTCTTCGACTCCGATTGTGAAGCTCATGTCTCCGATTTCGGTACAGCAAAACTATTGAAGCCCAACTCCTCTAGTTGGACTGCATTAGTAGGCACCTTCGGCTATGGCGCTTCAGGTATCTTCTTAAACTAACCCGCTCTATGTTTTCTTTGCATAAACTAATTGCCTTAAGTGCTGACGCACTCGAAAAGTGGCTCGTTGTTCCTTTTTATTTCATATTATATATCTTCGTATAGCAAGTCCCCTATTTACTTGTTTCTCGGTTTGGAGGCAACAATTTCTTGTCGGTTACTTTCCCCATGCCCCCTCTAGTTGCCATCAACTTTGCATCCAAGTTATATGTTTTACTTAATTGTAAAAAGGAATAAATCATGTCAGCTTTCAGTTTGGAAAAAGTTATTGGTCGACAAACTTTTAACGAGTTCTTGAGGAAGTGAAAGGAAATTAGAATTTTGATACAGAAAGGTTCTTGTTGACTCATCACATCATTGTTTTCACCCTTTCTCCTTAACCTAGAATTTCATATATAGCTCTTCCACATTCAAAAGACATCGCATAAATTCTTGGCCTTACTAATTGATCTTTTAAAGTTGTTTCAAGGAGTTGTTTCCTTTCAAAATAATATAATAAACTATAACTCTAATAATGAGAAGCATATTACGTAAAGATACACAATTCAAGTAAATTTGCAAGCCTGTTTTTCTAGTATAATATTGAATTTGACTAGAGATTGACTCTTGCAGAGATAGCTTACACAATGAGGGTGGATGAAAGGTGTGATGTTTATAACTTTGGTGTGGCAACAATGGAAGTACCAATGGGAAGGCATCCTAGCAATCTAATCTCATATTTGGCGTTGCTGTCATCCTCATAAACTTCTTCATTAACGTCTGCTGATATGACACCATTAAAGAATGTGGTAGACCAGCGCTTGCCAGCTCCTATGGATCAAGTGGCAAATGAAGTTCTGTTTCTCGCACAGTTAGCACTTTCATGTTTGCGTTCTGATCCTCAATTCCGACCAACTATGCAATATGTTTGCCATCTATTGTCAGTTGATCAAAGGCCACCATTGTTGATGATGTATAGAACTAAGTTCGCATAGTAGATAAACTGAAACAATCCCAGTGTTCATTCAATAAAGCAATGCTGAATGATGGTTCTCTTGTCATTGTCGGCATGCTCATAACGTGATGCGCTTTTTGTACACACTTGAGGCCGAATGTACATGATATCAGCATGCCAATAGTTTTATGTCAGGCTGATTAGGTTCTTGTTATAAAAGCAAAATTTGCTGATTCAGTTACTCTCTTGGCATGACAAAAGCATGCCAATAGTTCTGTATCTGACATACATTGCTGTTCTTGTCAGATATCATAGTGGATAGGTTTCTGGATGCTTTAAATAGGGATCCGGGCCTTCTCTTCACAGAATGATGAGAACAAGGCTTGAAATATTGTTGTTTCGGCAAATGCCGCACTCTTTCATATTATTTCCCCATATATATATTTGTCGCTCGTAAGGGAGTTTGTAATTGAGAATTTTCATTTTCAAATTTTGCTCAACAGTGTAATGCAGTGTTGATTACATGTAATGAATTGAGGTGTTTGAACCATGACTTTAAATTGCAGTCACGGTCGAAGTTGTATAAGAGTAACGAGTGTAATGGAAAGCAAGTGTAACCGGAGTTACATAACACGACATGGCCAAGATTGCCTGAATTGCTTCGACAAAATATATTTTTGACCCTTTTGTGAATAGCATAATGGATTTGCAGTGTTATAATTTAGACAATTAATCCACAGAACAACCTGTTAAAATTAAATTGATTACTAAAAACAATTAAATGGACATAATCCAAAAAGAAAACCTAAATCACGGGGTCTTATAAATATCTTCCCTCGTTTTCCGCGATGCCGCTACCCGCACGGCTCAACCATCAGCCTTGGCCTTCCCGCGAGAGTCAAACCATCTCCATTGCGGACCCAAACTGATAAGATCCATTGATTCTTCTCTTTTTCATCGTCTCCTCCTCCTTTACTAAAAGAAGAGGAAATGGAGACAGCGGTGATTGACTGCAATTCCCAATTATTGACTCCATTGCCCTGCCACCGAGCCCTGACTGGCTCAAACTCTGCTCTTACTCCTAATTTCTTGAGAGGCACTGATGTATGATTGCATTATGTTTAGATCTGGATGATAATAACTGGTTACTAATCCTTTGAACTGAATAGGACCCGTTCTTTGGTGTTTTAAGCAAAGTCCAGACTTCACAGCAGCTCTGTTTGAAAAATAAACAAACTTGCATTGATTGAGAGACACAGACGGAGAGAAATATCTAACATACCGCAGCTCTGTTTGAGTTTTATGCTATCCATATCCGTTTATAAATACATCTTCACTGCCCTCAGATTTCTTCATCCTCCATCACTATTTCATATCCTTAACTCTGTCCCTCCCCACCGCTGCCATTTGTAGTAATGTCATCCTTCATAGGGCAACCACTCTCTACCCTCCACTCTGGTTCTTTCCAAGCTTCGGTCATTCCCATCATCCTTGTCTTCCTTTGCATGTCCGTTTCACCTTCCATTGCTTCTGTTCCTTCTGTCAGCAGAGAAGTTGCGGAAGATGGTGTAAGAGAAGCGAAAGCCCTTCTGAGATGGAAAGCTAGTCTTGACAATCATAGCCAGTCGGTTCTTTCCTCCTGGGTTGGAGGCAACCATTTCTGTGGTTGGATGGGAATTGGTTGCAACAATCATAGCTGTGTCGAATTCATAAACCTTACGAGCGCTGGCTTGAGGGGAACACTTCATAATTTCAACTTCACATCTTTTGCTTGCCTCTTCAAACTTGACCTGAGCAATAACAATCTCACGGGGCCAATCCCAGCTACAGTAGGTGATTTGCGCAGCTTAACAACTCTTTGGCTTTACGACAATAAGCTTTTCGGGTCCATTCCGAAAGCAATTGGGAGCTTAACTTCTCTCACTTCTCTGTCATTATCATTCAACAATCTCACTGGTTCAATCCCTATTTCAATACTGCATTTGCGCAACTTAACCGTGTTGTACCTTGGTACAAACGGACTATCTAGTTCCATTCCTCGAGAAATAGGGATGTTGAGGTCTATCATCAATCTCACCTTGGCGTACAATAATCTCACGGGCCCAATTCCAACTACCATAGGTAGCTTGAGGAATTTAACCACTCTATTTCTTTTCAATAATAAACTCTCTGGTTACATTCCTCGAGAAATTGGAATGCTGAGGTCTCTCAATAACCTCGATTTGTCCAACAACGACTTCACTGGGTCGATCCCAGCTTCCATATGTAACCTGAGCAGTTTAACTATACTGCATCTTCGCAACAACAAACTCTCTGGTCCCATTCCTCAAGAAATAGGGATGTTGAGGTCTCTCACTAATCTCACCTTATCTAACAACAACCTCACAGGTGCAATTCCTGCTTCTATATGTGATCTGAGGAATTTGACTATACTGTTTCTTTTTCGTAACAAACTCTCTGGCCCAATTCCCCAAAAAATTGGGATGCTGAGAGCTCTCAATAACCTCGATTTGTCCAGCAACAATCTCATGGGGCTGATTCCAGCTTCCATAGGTAACCTAGGGAATTTGACCATATTATTTCTTTTCCGTAACAAACTCTCTGGTCCCATTCCCCAAGAAATAGGGATGCTGAGAGCTCTCAATAACCTCGATTTGTCAAGCAACAGTCTCACAGGTCAAATTCCGGTTTCCATAGGTAACCTGAGCAATTTAATTATATTATTTCTTTTTGAAAACAAATTCTCTGGTTCCATTCCTCAAGAAATAGGAATGCTCAGATCTCTCAATAACCTTGATTTTTCTAGGAATAACCTCATAGGGTCAATTCCAGCTTCCATAGGTAACCTGAGCAGTTTAACTATACTGTATCTTCACAACAACAAACTCTTTGGTCCCATTCCTCAAGAAGTAGGGATGTTGAGGTCTCTCACTAATCTCACCCTATCGAACAACATCCTTACAGGGGCAATTCCTGCTTCGATATGTGATCTGAGGAATTTGACCATATTATTTCTTTTCCGTAACAAACTCTCTGGTCCCATTCCCCAAGAAATAGGGATGCTGAGAGCTCTCAATAACCTCGATTTGTCAAGCAACAGTCTCACAGGTCAAATTCCGGTTTCCATAGGTAACCTGAGCAATTTAATTATATTGTTTCTTTTTGAAAACAAATTCTCTGGTTGCATTCCTCAAGAAATAGGGATGCTTGGATCTCTCAATAACCTCGATTTGTCCAGGAACAACCTCACAGGGTCAATTCCAGCTTCTATAGGTGACTTGGGGAATTTAACCATATTGTTTCTTTTCAATAACAAACTATCTGGTTCTATTCCTCAAGAAATCGGGAAGCTGAGGTTACTCAGTAATCTCACATTGTCAAACAATAGTCTCACTGGGTCAATTCCTTCTAGCATAGGAAATTTAACCAGTCTCATTGCTCTACGCTTGTTTTACAACCAACTTAGCGGTTCCCTTCCTCTAGAAATGAATAAACTTACGCATTTGAACATTTTGCTACTGGGTAATAACAAGTTTAGGGGCCATTTGCCTCCAGATATGTGTCTTGGTGGACTGCTGGAGAACCTCACAGTAAATGACAATTATTTTGAGGGCTCTATTCCAAAAAGCCTAAGAAACTGCAGTAGCCTATTCAGAGTAAGGCTCGAACGAAACCAACTTACTGGTAACATATCAAATCAGTTGGGTGCATACCCAAATTTGGATTACATTGATATGAGCAACAACAAATTTTATGGTGGAATTTCTTCTAAATGGGGACAATGCCTGAGACTCACAAGCTTGAAAATCTCTAACAATAACATCTCAGGGATGATACCGCCAGAAATAGGGGAGGCTGTCCAACTGAGAGTGCTTGACCTCTCTTCAAATCATCTTACTGGGGTGATTCCAAAGGCACTTGGGAGGTTGACAATGTTGTACAACCTTTCGCTGCAGAGCAATAAGCTCGCAGGAAGCATTCCCGCAAATATTGGAAACCTTCCCAATCTAGAACTTCTTAACTTGGCTGCAAACAAGTTAGATGGCGAACTTTCACACCAAGGTTGGGAACTCCCGAGGTTACGGTACTTAAATTTGTGCAGTAATACATTTACAGGAACTATTCCACTGCAGATTGGCAAATTACACTTTTTGCAGCTTCTTGATCTCAGCCGCAATCTGCTAGCCGGAGGCATTCCACAGGAACTCGGGGAATTATCAGTTTTGGAAACTCTGGATCTTTCACATAATGAGCTCTCTGGTTCGATTCCATCCCATTTTAGCGACCTGTTAGGTCTAATGTCGGTCAATGTATCCTACAATAAACTGTCAGGTCCTATCCCCAATACCATGGCTTTTCAAATTGCTCCATTTGATTCTTACAGAAACAATACAGGCTTGTGCGGCAATGTTACGGGTTTGGAGGCGTGTCCCTCCACGTTTAGTAATCATTCTCGCAAGAAAAAGAGGAAAGTGATTATTTTGATTGTCATCGCTGTTTTGGCGTCCATATCTCTTCTGCTCATTGCTGTTGCAATTGCTGCCTGTTTATGCCGAGGAGCTAGGAAGGTAGACAACCAGGTGAATGAAATGCAGAACGAGAACCCATTTGTGGTATGGAGGTTCGACGGGAAGATCGTGTATGAGCAAATAATAGAAGCAACAGAGGACTTTGATCCCAAATATTGCGTGGGAGTGGGAGGATATGGAGCTGTTTACAAAATTGAGTTGCCCAGTGGCCAAGTCTTTGCGGTCAAGAAACTACATGGTTCTCTTGAGGATCGGGGGGCTGATGTAAGAGCATTTGAACGTGAGGTTGAAGCATTGACTGAGATACGTCATCGCAATATTGTAAAGCTCTATGGTTTTTGCTTACATAGTAAACACTCTCTTCTAATCTACGAGTTCATGGAAAGGGGAAGTTTGAGAAATGTAATAAAAAATGAGGATCAAGCCAAGGACTTCGACTGGGTGAAGAGGGTCAATGTTATCAGGGGAGTTGCAAGTGCTATTTCATACATGCACTATGATTGTTCACCGCCCATAATCCATCGAGATATATCCAGCAGCAATGTTCTATTGGATTCTGAGTATGTTGCTCATGTCTCTGATTTTGGCACTGCAAAACTTTTGAAGGCTAATTCATCTAATTGGACTGCATTAGTGGGCACCCTTGGATATGGAGCTCCAGGTATTTATAAACTAGTCATATATGCGTCACGATTGGATAAGTCAATGTTATAAGGTTCCAATGCATCCTAAAGAGTGGATTGTTCTTCGTTTTCCTTTTCATTTTTGTAGAAGTAGCAGGTCAACTTGCTTACGTACTTGCATCTTTGTTTCAAGTTAAGCCTCCCTAACTTTCAAGTTGTGCCTTTCTCAGTCTAATCGTTATCATATTGCTATCTCTTATCTATTACTTTTCCCATGCTTCCTCTATTTGGAATCTATCTTGCACTGAAAATGTTAGACTATTCCTATTCAAAGTTTTTCCCCCTGTTTTGATACATAAAGTTCTT
>JAXCHL010000059.1:0-20738 GCA_034195605.1 Santalum album
AACTAAGTTTGTCATGCGGTCCGGATCACCCTGATATGGCTGCGACTTTTATAAATGTTGCAATGATTGTACCAAGATATTGGAAAGATGGACACTGCTCTACGTTATCTTCAGGAAGCCTTGAAAAGAATGAAGAGGCTTTTAGGCGCGGAACACATTCAAACGGCTGTGTGCTATCATGCCTCTTGCCGTTGCATTCAACTGTATGGGTGCATACAAGCTCTCTCACCAGGCATGTTCTAAGGAAACTCTTTTTCCATGTTGGACTGAATTACTGCCGATAGGGCACGTTTGGTTTGCAGAAATGATTAGAGTTGGTATGTAATAGCTATTCCATATGAATAGTATATGTAAGGAATAGCTATTCCTATGGACCATGAATAGAATGGGTAAGGAATATCTATTTTCTGGGGGCATGAGTGGAATAGATGTTTCTTGATTAGGCGAGAATAAGGCTTGAATAAGAATAATTATTTTCGGCTCCAAAGTGAACCAAATGAGGTCATAATTATTTTCATAGGAATATATACGGAATGAATAGCTATGGCCATTAACCAAACATGAAAATAGTATATTAGCATTTATTCCTTTTTTTTTTTTTCCTTTTTTCTTTTGGGGGGGTTGCAGCATGAAAAGAAAGCCTACGATATACTCGCCAAGCAACTTGGAGAGGAGGATGCGAGGACGCGTGATTCCGAGAACTGGATGAAAACATTCAAGATGCGTGAGGTCCAGGTACATGTTCTAAGATGATGCTTTTATGTTTAGCTGTCATTTTTCTGATCTTTATACTATTCGTTTACAGGCGACTGCGCAAAAGCAGAAAGGGCAAGCCCTGAACGCAGCTTCTACTCAAAAGGCTATTGATATTTTGAAGGTGAAAATTTGCATTTCTATTCGTGACACTTGTTACTTTCTAGAATTGCATTGTAGGCTCATCAAAGTTGATATTTGCATTGTAGGCCCATCCCAACCTAATACAGGCATTCCAAGCTGCTGCTGCTGCCGGGGGATCGGGGGATTCTGGTTCTGCCCCCAACAAGTCGCTTAATGCTGCCCTAATTGGTGACACCCTTCCTAGAGGGAGGGGAAATGACGAGCGGGCAGCTCGGGCAGCTGCCGAAGTTAGGAAAAAGGCCGCAGCACGGGGCCTCTTAACCCGCCCGCATGGCGTTCAAGTCCAAGCTTTACCGCCAATAACCCAACTCCTCAAACATCATCAACTCCGGGATGGCCCCTGATGCCATTGTCAATGATGGGAACTGACGGATTGAAGAAAGAGGCCAATGGTGTTCCCTCACATGACCGAGGCATGAACGAAAAAGAACGATCTGAATTAGGGCAAGAAAGTCTAATGCGGTTGGATTAGGTAAAGGCTTATCTTCCTTAGATCCCAAGAAGCAGAAAGGGAAAGAAAAAGCCGAGACCTCAAATTGAGAATGGCAGATATTCAATCGAATTGTTGAATAGAGAAACCCAGAATTGGGTCCAAAGGTCAGATTTTGGTGAAGTGGGGCTTAACCGCCCAATTTTGTATTCCATTCATTCAATAAGGTGGTGGATTCAATTTTGTTCATTCAGGCATAAAGGCTCATAGAAATGTAATTTATTGCCTTATTTATTTCTCCCCCTCATTTATGTTGGAAATTGTTTCAATAATCATCCTACGGTTACATTATTTCAAAACGTTTGAGATGAGTTTTAACATCGTTAATGGAATTTTGATCCCGGGGTTTGCAATACTTGTGTTATTTCGTGCTACTATGATTATTTTATTGCGTGATAAACTATCAATGTGTGCTCAATTGACATGAGTTTGAGATATCATCTCACAAATCACGATTGTCTATGTATGGTATGTCTAAAAAAGTGATTACTTGTGAATCCCAATATAATATGCGCGAGAGATCGTGACCATTGAATAAGAAAAAGTGATTACTTGAGAATCCCAATATAACATGTGGGAGAGATTGCTTTTCGTCATCACTCTTATATGCAAAGGTACGAGTTTAAAATAACAATGAGCTTAATATCCCCAGCTGAAAAAGATAGAAGCTTGATACAGTTTCCTATTCTACCATAGACATTCTCTCATTTCATGCATTCATTTAGCTTTGTTTCTTCATTCACAACTAGTTCATAGGAGTGCAAAGTAAAACAAGGACTCGGCCCCTCCAAGCCCTGTTTGATTTTTCAGACATACTAAATACTATCAAGTTGTACGAAATTTACCAGGTTTTGCTATTGTTTCATCATCTTTTAGTCTCGTTAAAATATAGATGTTATGCATGGGTAGCTCAAAAGTTACCCATGGTCAAATCTTTCCTAGGGCAGCTCCCCGGTATGAAAAAAGAATTCATATGATATGTTTGGTACATAATAATAACTATTTTATTATTCTCATATTCTCCATTAGCTGCTTGTTATCTCGTTTGGTTCATCATAAAGCTTTCAACCTAATAAAAAAACTCCCATTTTGCCTAACATTTCATATTCAACATTTTATAGAACCATCTAGTAAATTGTACTGCAAACAAATTTACATACAAAATTCAAAGGAACAAGCTGTGTTTCAAATGCAAAAGTACTGGAACACACTACATAACTAGATTTTACTAATAGCTAAGAAGACGGTAGAAAGCTTTGATCAAATGGTTAAAATGCCAATGTGCACCCAGTCCATTATCGGTCAATTATTTATGTAGGTATACATACAAGGTAATAAATAATTAGCGTGATTATGCTTTGAAGAAAAATATTACAACCTTAGTAATTGTTAAAAGAAAAAAGAAAAAAGGAAAATGAAACCAAAATTTCACCTATAAAACTCTCAGGTAAAGTGGGTGGGCTTGTTTCTCTGCTCCTTTCAATTCTTTAAACTGGGTTCATCCTGTTTAACCAGATGCTCCAGCAGCAGCACCCTTATCGTATTCCCCTTGCTCCTCCTTTGCGAACTCTTCGATCAGTTGACGCTGCCGCTGTGTCAAGTTCCTGCATGTAGTGTATATATATATATATATATATATATATATATATATATGTCATAAATTTCCATTAGAACAAGATAGAAGCAAAGTATTTGAACAATAGTCACCAAGACTTGATATATTCATATATTAAGACGTGCTATTCAATTATAAATATGAACTCTATTTTTCTGGAAACATGTCATGATACGTATAGATGAAAGCACCTAATCTTGATTGCTCAATGAGCACTGAAAATGTTTGCACCATTACATAGCGTTGGGTCCCACTCTGGTACGCGAATCTACTTATTTCTTTTGTGTGCAGAGACACATGAATGGCAATGCCAGATCAAGATAGTTACAAGGACAGTATGAATCTGCTCATTTCACCACAGAAGCAGAGGTATTTCTACAGTTCATTTCTTCTTCTGTTCCTTTTACTATTCCTTTCCCCCCATTGGGTGAATGAAAAGATAAAATGCTGTGTAAACAGAGGCCGAAATGTGGATGAATGCATTTTAAGGCAGTTTAAAAAGAAGGAAAACTTACGAAGGAATGATGACGTTGAAGTGCACATATTGATCACCAAATGAGAGGGAGCTCCTTGTTTTGATCCCTGTTTTTTAATTCGAAGATAACCAAATTATGTTATTTATGGAAAGCAGACAGTATCATTGCATATTGTTGAAGAACCATCTATAATAATACAAGCAGAAAGTGTTTAGACCAAGAATAGCATCTTTTATTTTATTTTATTTTATTGATAACCCAAACTCTCGCACAGTCCGAACTACATGAGTTTGAAACAATCAGGCTTCAACTGAGGGAGAACTCTCTGTTTCCTCAAACCAGCCTCCAAGAAAATCAGGGGATATTATAAGGCTGCTAGCAACGGAATCGAACACGAATCATCTTCGGACAAGCTCAATGCCTTATCAGGCAACCAAGGAATATTTCAAAATTTGATCCTTTTATTATGTTTTAAAATCTGATCAGCATACAGAATTCCTAGCAATATTTGATGAGATGCTGATGACATGGCACATTTAACCCCACACAGTTCCCATCACTGCTGCCTTCTCTGAAAGCATTAGACAAAAAAAAGGCAACCTAATCTGTGTTTCTGTTTTGTTCTGCAAGATGGGAAAAAATCTGGCATCTAGCATGTACCCAAGATCTTTCAGATCTATGCTTTCATCCTGCCCTTAAAATCCCAAATCTGCAGGTCTAGGTTAAAATCCTGTATTCCCGCTTCGCTAAAGTTCTTTGATTATGATTCCCATTTTCTTCTTTCGTCTTTCTTTGTTAAGTTATTTTTATTCCTCTATATTCTTCTTCCCTTCCTGATAAAGTTTGGTTTCTTGCTTCCAAGTTTTTCTATTCCTCTATATTCTTCTTCCCTTCTGATAAGGTTTGATTTCTTGCTTCCACTTCTAATTCTCCTTCCTCAAAAGTTTTTGTCCTCTAATAAAAATAATGCTGCTGCTGCTAATGATGATAAAGAATGGCAAAATAGAAGTCTCATGGGAAAAAAAAAAATCCTAGCAATACTTATATTAGTAGTAGTATAAAAGTGGGCAACAGATATAACATCAAGTAAAATCATAAAGTATAAAATAATCAAACAAGAACAAAGAATGAAACAAAGATTAACACATATTTCTTACCTTTTTTCTTCAAAACCACTTTTTGGCCAGGTTGGGTGCCAGGGCGAACCTACAAACCAGAATTCAAGTCAATAGTAGTATACCACGAGGTGCCCAAAATTTTTCGAAAGAAAAGCTCAGTCACTAATACTTCAAAGATAACACGCAATGGAGTCCATTGCATATCAAACAGACCTTGAGAACAACATCTCCTGTGAGAGTTGGGACTTGGATTGTTCCTCCCAAAATTGCCTGCAACACGCAACTCCAATCAACTCCAACATCAAGAGAAGTTTACAATGAAAAATTATAAAGTAACAGATGCTCAGTACAATAATGCACGCAAACCAACCTCATGAATATATAATTAGATAATCCCCATATGAGCCAGTAATCAACAAAAGTTGGAATTGATTCATAGTTGTCAACTATCCTACCAAGTCCCTCTCACTTCCTTGCACAGTTTTTATTTTTATGGTTGATAGGGTAGAATGTAATTTTCTTTTCTTCTCTGTAGTTGGGTATAATGTGACGCCATACCATGAAAAATACCATCCTTGATAACACACAATTTAGCAGACATCCACGAGGAATAATATTTTACAAACCCTAAATGCAGCTTCCAAAAGCATTGTGCATTGACAAATCTCATGAGCGAACTAAATAAACATTACCTGTGTGATACTTAAAACGGCATCAACATGAATATTGGGGCCCTCTCTCCGGAAAACTGGGTCCTCCCTGACCTGGAAAGGGATAAAAAAAATGGATTATGGTACAAAGCATGCATACTTAAAGTGAGACAGAAATTCTTTATATTCCCAAATGTGAGAATTGCAATTGCATGACCTTCCTTTGACTTTTTTTGGGGTATAGATTTCATTATGTTAGAAGAAAATACAATAAGAAATAGTGTGATAATCCCAGATTACCTTAATAGTAACATATAGATCACCCGGTTGATTGCCCTCAGGATCTGCTCCACCACTTCTGAAGACCTTCATAACTTCATCATTGTCCACCCCTGCAGCCATCAACAAATTCAATTAAGAAATCATGTTATTTAGGATTGAGAATTCACTGACGAGCTACGCAAGTGACCCTCAATAATTTATCAGTTACATTATTTCCTTTTGATTAGATGATAATGATGATGATCTGGAGGATGTTGAGGAGCATTAGATATCATAAATACCTTGGCGAGCTCAGAGAGCCTAGCACCTTTGACAACACTTGATGATATATAAGGCTTAACTACTAAAGCGCAAAGCTAAACAAATAATGACTAGACCACATTTTATTCCACAACGGTACCTGGCATAATGTCCAGCTTGACTGACTTCGATCCTTTCACAATGCGTTCACCGTTACATGATCTGCAGAAGTTCTGATACATGATACAGAGACTTGAATGAGGACATTTTCAAAGAAACAATGCACACTTCATTCTTAATACATGAAAACTGGAATTCAAGTGAAAAGATGAAATAGGAAAATTATGCACAATGATCATAACGCTTCACCGAGAACAAACTGAAATGGTGAGAATGGTAGGTACAGAAACAGATAAAGGGCATCAGAAAATAGAAGATAGATGAGAACAGCATTCCATTTCATTCAAGTAAAATCCCGGATATCATGAAACCTTTTAATCCCTCTCCTCAATCCCAGATATAAATGAATATGATAGTTTTAACATATGAACATTGATGAAGAATTCCACCCACTTAAAAGTGAACTTGTAAAACCAACTCTAAAGTTTAAAGGTCTAACTGCAAGGTAAAAAGTTCATTTCAGAAATAAAAAGATCTATAGTGAATCATACTTGAAAAATAAATTATATTTTTAGAAGAAAATTGTGGGGACCTTAAAAACAAAATTTTAAAGCTAAACAACATACGAGGACTTTATCCAATTATTTGGGATTGGCTATATTAAACCAAAACAAGGAAGCATATTGGGTCATCAATGTGTACCTCCTCCTCAATACATTCCTATCCAAGCTTATATCCTCAACCATATATCTAATATACATGTCCTTTCATACTGCAACTATCACTCAAATTCTTTGAGCACTACCCCCAAACCACAGCCACCTGGATCGCAGATCATTTTGGGAAGTTGAAGGTAAACGGGAAATGCAAACACAACTTATATTGAAACATAGAACCCTTGGGTAGGAATCTTAGGACACTTCATTGGAATGAAGAATGAATTCTTGGGTCATATAAAGTAAGTTCTAATTCACCAGATAGATTTTATAGAAACGCATAAAGGGTAAGGTGTGCTCAGATCATGGAAAGGTGTGTAGATGCGTTTTTTTTAAAATAAATTATTTGGGATATCACTATGGAAACGCCAAAATCCACAATCTGGCTCGATCGTCCGATTAGCCAGTTAGCTCAGTTGCAGTTCACTTTAGATCACTACACTCGATGTTGAGTGGACTTGGGGACCTGGTAGAATATGTTTAATATAGAGAGTTCCATATAAAACTGGTTTAGAGAGTGCAATTGATAGTTTGTACATTTTCCATAGCTATAGTACCAAATTAAGAGAAAGTGCTAGAAAATATATAATGATAATTGGAAACTACGGGAAGCTGAAATGCTCCTACAGCCAATTAAGCTCAATATAATGTCCTGGGGTCAAGTTTGTTATGGTTTCAAAGGGTCAGACTATTTCATATAATATAACTGTATTTGTGCACCTTGTCCACGCCACAGCTGACGTACCACACACTATAAAAGAAAATTCCAAGCTTAAATTATTTACACATCATAAGAAAATAGTTTGAGAAGGCAATCACATAGCAGGTGCATCATACCGTTACAGTTCTCCCACTTCCGCCGCAATGAGGACAAGTGCTCTGCAACCTAAATGGGCCATTCTGCATGTATGTCTGGAGGAGCAGCAACAACTTATGTTATCCACGAGAAAATCAACATTTGCAGAATTAATTATTTAAACCCGTGAGGAAACTGACCATGCCTGAACCTTTACAGCGCTTGCACGTTTCAGGTCTTGTCCCAGGAGGAACACCAGTTCCACCTAAAACAACACCAATGAAAGATTACGTGGATAAACAAACCAAACCAAGGCAAATACCTTAAAGTTGATAAATGAAGCACAAACAATTTTGTTTCAAACGTTCAGCCTCAGAGAGAGAGAGAGAGAGAGAGAGAGAGAGAGAGAGAGAGAGAGAGAGAGAGAAATGGTACCACAAGTTTCACAAGGTAAAGCAGTTTGAAATGTCACAGTTTTGGCGCATCCCTGAACTGCTTCCATGAAAGATAGTTCCAGAGAAACCTATTATGATTTTAAAAGGCAATATTTATCAAAAAATGTAAAAGAAAAAAAGAGACCAGAAGGATACAGGTAAACCACTGGCTAGGGAAAAATGACAAACCTTAACATCGGTGCCACCAAATCCCCTCTGCCTGAAAAAGGTCTTGAAAATCTGAAATCATTGCAGAAGATATAGCATCATCCACAAGAAAAAGGTGAAATTAGCAATCAAATAGAGGAAATATTTATAAGAAGTTCACAATGACTATAGGTCGATGAAGACAAATAAAACCTACAAGATGGACTTTCTAGTTGACTCAGTCTTCCATCAATCAAATAATAAGTAGCTTTAGAATGCAAGTTCACAATGCAAATCTAAACTATAGACTAAGACCCAGAAAATATAACAGATATTGTTGTTGAACATATTATATTATCATACAAAATTAGCAACAATGGAGGATCAACACCCAGTACAACGACAAAACTGTTTCATGCCTCATAACTGATATAAACATGTAACACATCATTCTAAGTCCCCCAAAACAAAGGCAGAATCTGAATTTCATGGTGTTCCAATAATGTTTAATTTGTCAATGTTACATCCAATCACATAGACAGACTCTTGTTTATCCTCAAAGATCTTTGTATCACATTGTAATCATCATACTAATAATACAACAAACTACTGAAATTCAAGAACTAAAAAGGACAGTCAAGATCAAATGAAGACCAAAAATCAAAAAGTCAGCATAATGACATTACATCGTCCATGCCTCCACTAAAGATGTCCTCAAACGGATTCCTAAAGCCAGAGCCATCGAAACCACCCGGGCCTCCTTCTTGAGCTCTTTTAAATTCATCGTGGCCGATCTATTAAATAACACGTACTATCAGCATTAGTACGGTCACTGCTTGTAAATAGAAAAGCATATTATACTGAAACATCAAATGTGGGATGCAGCAAATAAAAAGGAAGATAATTGAGATGTGGTACCTGGTCATAGAGTGAACGCTTCTCCTCGTCTTTCAGAACCTACAACCAAACAAACAAGAATCCCTTTTTGATGATTCTGAGCACAACTCATTATACAGCTGCCAATTGCTCAGTTCAGAAAGCTTATTTAGAAGCAAAATTACCTCATACGCCTGCTGAACTTCTTGAAACTTCTTTTCAGCTTCTGCATCTGCTTTATTCATATCAGGATGGAGCTTCTTAGCAAGCTGAAAAAAGAGAAACAAAGGATGAACAATAATGGAATGGTAATGGGCAAATGATTTCACAAGAATTATGAAGAGCATGTTTCACATGCACCAAGTAAGGAGCATGTCTGTTCGTATGAGAAAATAATCAAAGAGGAAATAGGGCAGAAAACCTACTCCATAATAGGCCTTCTTGATTTCAGATGAACTTGCATTCTTGCTCACACCAAGCACATCATAAAAATCTCTTGAAGCCATATATGCTGGTCATAACAGTTAAACACACAACTTCAGTAAATAATACTCAAAATTTCTTTCAGCAATCAAACTGTGAACTGAAGAGACGATAGCAATTAAAAAAAAAACCTAAATAATTGGGTGAGAACCGCAAGATAATTTTAAACTGACAAGTTTGAGTTTATCCTTTTTTTTTTTTGAAATATTATGCCTTTCTTTCACTCTATTAGCGCCAGCTTATGCTATTTTATCAGACCCTAAGGTGATTAAAACAACAGTGTATTGCTTTTGCTTAATTCTCTAGGAAAAAAAAGAACATAGGTAAGGAACGCAATCAGAACAATGCAAATCAAATTCTTTAATATGAAATAAGAATATATATCCCTTTCTCCCATTATATTTTTCTATGGCAAAGCAATAAACAAAGTTAAACAAAACAAAAAGAAGCGTACCAGTGCCATGAATTGAACGCGCTGCACCCCAATTCCCACTCGAAACCCCAAGCCGCAACCAATTTATAAGGTTAACTACAACCAAAATGAAAAAATCGCATCTTTGACACCTACCAATAGAGAAAACAAAGATTACCCAGGAATAGAATTCCAAATACCGTTTTTTGCACTGGAAGTCCCAAGAACCCTAGGTGGGTTACTCAATACGGTACTGTAATTCCTGCAACCCACTCTCAGCAAGGACTCCCCAAACTGTAATCATCAATACCCCCCAAAAAACGATCATTTTACCACAGCATGCCAAAAGAAAATCACACGATTGGAAACAGATGAAGGGAAGGAGAAAAGCATACGGGTTTAGGGGAGTCACGGAGAAGAGAGCGGAAGAGGGATCCTCGAGTGATGCAGCGGAGGAGCCTGACGCCATTGGAGCGACCCATTTGGGGCTCGGCGAGTGGGAACAGAAATGCCTCTTGGGCTCTGCTGCTGTGCCCTTTGTTGATTTGGGGTTTTTTTGATAAAACCCTAGCAAAACCCTAAATATCAGGGGGGGGAAGGGGGCAGCTTTTGTGGGTTGGAAGCTTCTAGTAAGGATTTGTGGGGTGCGATGGCGCTTGAGAGACGGATGCTCTACTTCTTGCTGGTTTCTTGGGAGTGCGGGGTCGTGCTTCAATCTTTTCTATATATACGCCAATCGAGTGGCTCCCCTTGAAAAAAGGCTTCACAAATATTACGTAAAGTTGGTATCTTTAATAAATAATTTTATGAAAGGAATGGCGGCTAGGCGACATGACATCATTTTGGATTCATTGTATACAATTTTAATTTTACCATCGATTGAATGAAGATTAAAAAAAATATAACCAAATATACAATCCGGCTTTTTTGCATTTTACGCGTAAAATACACTTAATTCACCATGGATGGTCGTCGCTTGTACATAAAAATATTTTGGTTATTTAAATAATATTTTTTAAAATAGCACAGTTTATAAATTTGGTACGTCTAAAATTTAAATCAATGACTACGATATTTTCATGCACTCGTGGTAATTGGTGAAATGCACTTCGCCCTAAATACAGTGGAGCTCGGTTTAAAAATATAAGAGCATATATTCCAATTTACATATAAGCCCATTTGGTTTGTGAAATCTGCTCAGAATATGCTTGAAAACGTCATATTCCAGCATTCGGTATGGCTCTGGAATGTAAGATCCCTGAAATTCGAAGTCTCACATTTCTGAAAAAAGGGGAGCTTAACATTCTTGAGTTAAGAGGTAAAAATGTGATGTTTCGAGTAGGCAGAAGTGTGCACAAGTAATAAAATGTCGAAACTATTATTATAGATGAACAGATCGATGAAATTCGCATTCAAGTATGTAACTCATATAACTTGAAATAATATTAATAATAATGATAATAATAATAATACTAGTAGTAAATAAATATATTATTCATAATAAAGGGTTTTCTTTTTGGTAATTGTTATTCTCGATTATACAACAATTGAACAACACTATTTACACATTTTAATTTGAAATCTCACTATTTTGGAACTATTATGCACTCTCAGTACTACTAATAAAGGGTTGATAATACTATTTTGAGAAATTTATTATTATGTTATAAAAATTTTGTTTTTAGTTAGTCAATGTTTAAATTAAATTTTTTTCCCTTTAAAATAAAAAAATAGGCTTTTTTTCTTATTTTAATGCTAAATTAAAAATTTTTTATTATGTAAACAATTTGCTATATTTTTTGTTATGAATATATAAGAGTATTAATGAAAAACTTTAACATTCCTTAAATCTATTCTAAGTAATTCGACTAAGCATACCAAACGAAAGAATGCTATATTTTGGGCATCATATTTCGGAGAATATGATGTCGGATAGGAATGTAAGATTCATTGAACCAAACGGACCCATAATTCCATTCTATTCCTATTAGTGTCTTTTGAATGTTAGATAAGCCCAATTATAAAGACCTTTGCATCATAGTTCAAAACAATGAAAATTTAAATCTCTAATCTCCAATATAGGAAGGAAAGTCGACACCAACTAAGCTAATTTTTACTAGTAAAACCTTTATATTTCTAGTTCATATCTTTCTGGTGATATATGTTTCTAGTTCATTGAAAAATCCCATCAATGTATTAAAACATGTTGGGAAAAGTACACAAATTTCCCTTAAAGTTTAAGTAAAATCTCAATGTTTCCCTTGAAATTTTAATCATTGTATATAACATTTAAAACTATGCTCAATGTACCCTTATTAATGATGTTTTATTTATTTTTGCAACTGAATTAATTTTCGCCTTCTAGCTGCCAGTCAATATAACAGAATTAAAAAAAAAATTATTGGCCAGTGAATTCATCTAAATTTAATGTTTCTCTAAAATTAAGTCAAGAAATTTTAATGAGAAAAAAAATATAGGGCTGTAAATTCATAGATTTCAAAAATTATATCGTCAAATTAATGAACTAGAACTTATATCGTCAAATTTTTAGTGAGTCAAAGCTTCATTCATTTTGTTTTTAATTGATTTGCTAAGTAATTAGTTTATTTTGGCCGACCTTAAATTTTCAATCGCAAAAATTTGTTTTTAATCCCATTCTCCTAGTGAGTAGGGACACGGACCCGATTAGATAGATATTTCTGTACACAGAGCACTGCTGGAATGTATTTTCATAATGTTTGTAATAAATATGACAGCAATTGTTTGGTTTTAAAGGTAATATTTGTTAAAATTCAGCATTAAAGTCCAATTTGTTTGCACTGAATGGGCTCTATATGAGCTCATTCTCTGATTCGGTTAGAGGTAAGCCCATTCAAAACATTTGGTGCGAGCTTTAAATGGGCTCTTAATGCCTCTAATCGAATCAGGGAAAAAAATTTATCTAATTCGTTCAGAGGAGAAGGACAAAATTGCACTCAATTTTTTCAGAAAATTACATCTGCCCCTTTTTTGTTTCGGCCCTCTCTCTCCCTCTCTCTCTCTCTCTCTCTCTCAATCTGGCGGCTCCCTTTCTCACTTAGGTGATTGTTGTTGCTCTTCTTTTCTTTTTTGTTCTTTCAAATCATTATATTTGGGGGTTTTTGAATTGAGGGATTTATAATTTTGGGAATTCTTTTGTTCTTCTTACTGCTCGATGGCGATTTCTTAGAATTTATCCTCAAATTATAATTGTGAAAGTGAGAAGAAAAAAAAGGAAAAGGAAAAGAAACAAAAATAAAAAACCAGATGCTATCCATGATTTTCAGCATACGGCAAAATGCATCCAGACGCTCTTTAACCACCGCTGTCTGCTCACTGGTAGCTTCGGTAAATAAAAAGACAAATCATCTGCAAGCATAAGGTGTGAGACATTGAGATCATTTTTACTGATACGGATCGGCTCCTAATTCCCATGACGAACCCAATCACCAATCAAATGGCTGAACGGCTCAATGCACAAAACAAATAAATACAGGGATAACGGGTCACCTTGGCCATGGCCTGGCGGCTTTTCCAAGAAATCGGTATTGAAGATGACCCACTTCCACCATAGAGTGATCCAAATCATTTTGTTCTAAATCCGTAGTCGCCACACACTCTTCGGAGGCCACCCGATCCCAGCGGCTTGAATCAGGTGGTTTATACTGACATTGCTATCCCCCTCTTCTGACGGTTCATCGCCCTGCTGTTGGACTTGAGGGCGAGCAGGTGACACTGAACTTGAGGATGGAGAGTGATCATTGAGGTTCTGCAGGGCTATATACTGGAAACAAACCCCCTCCCTCCCGCCGGCCCCTTGATTTGCTGTGCCATGGGTCATCATAAAGGACTTGAGCTTAGTAACTGCAGTGCCTTTTGGGTCCCCCTGGACCTCCAAAGTTGATTTCACCGAAGGTTTATTCACAAAGGTTTTGTGCAATCTGCTACAAGTATTCCCTTTATTTGCCACAAAAATATAGCTTTATCTATATCCGTTGGAGTTGCTATATATATATATATATATATATAATGTATGCAAGGTACACCTCATGTAATGGTAGATCATTTTTAAAGATTCGAATGTATTGATGAAAAGTATATGGAAAAACTGAATGGGCTGCTCAATTTACATTAAATTTGGTATTGTACGATCTCCTATTTATATTATGAAAATTCACTGAATCTAAGTCATTGAAAATTAACTAAAATTGTCAATCCCCATTGTAAAAATTCTACAATATAAAAAATTATATGAAAATTTATGAACAGTTTTGATTTCTCCTCCCTTCTTATCAATTCAGTTGGATCTTCCTAAAAGGATCTAAAACTATTAAATTTTTAGATCCATCTTATATACCTTACATAAGGTGTACCTCACATCTATGTGCACATATATTATACCATATTGGTAAAAAATATTATCCTTAGGGCCTCCTTTTTTTTTGGGCGATACTTTGTTGGGCGCCAAGACTAGCTCCTAAAACTTAGCTATTTTGAAATTTTAGTCGTACAAATTAAAAGACAATAAAAATTAAGCAGATCAAAAAATTTTCATATAATTTAATGATGTTTAGAGCTTGTATACCCTAACGAGGCTCATGCATGGCCGAATTCATAAACATGTTTCTCCAATTTCTGGAGAGTAAATATAGCGACAAACTTGGGGTCAAAACCAGGTATTTTAGATTATATTATACTCTCAAAACATGTTTCTTACATTGAGTTACTTTTCGCTAAAGATGTTCCTCCAAATCCCAACAGTCACACAACACGTCAAATTGAGCAGAAGTACGATGAGTGAGGCCAAGACGCTGAGCATTGATACGTTAAAACCGATGTCAACTACGTCGGCAGAGCATAAACTGGCAAAGGGCCTATCTGAGCCTCCTTCAGCCTACCAATTGATGCATACAAACAATATGCACAGTCGTTACTCATAAAAGAGAAGAAAAAAAGCATACTCCTACAACATCGTCGCAAAATGAAGTATACACAAAGTGAGGTGTGAGTCCCATTGTCCTAATGAATAGGGACAACGTCTCGGTCATGTAAATATTTTTGTGCACATGGTAGTGCTCAAAAATATCCCCATAATGTTTGTAGGGCTTTTCTAACTTGTGCCAAAGATGTATGATTGGATTGTTAACATGTACCTCTTGAGAACAGGTTTAAAAATAACCCATGTTTGTAATAAATATGACAGTGATTGCTCGACTTTGTAAATAATAGTCTCAAATACCTTAGCTGCCCCACGAACTTCTCGAAACTTACTTTCAGCATCTGCATCTACTCCAGTTGTATCAGGATGGGACTTTAGAGCAAGCTGGAAAAAATTCAGGGGAAATAAAACAAGAGATAATAGAGAAAGGGAAGGAGCGAAGACAATGTGCGATTGAAGATAGATGCACCCATAAAAAACACAATGGCTTACAAATTTGAAAATTTATTAACAAGAAGGATGGGGACTTCACCATATAATAGGCTTTCTTGGTGTCAGATTCACCATGCTTTGATTATTGGGGTCATCTAGTTTCGATTTAGCCAGTTCAAGTGGCTAGTTGGGGTCGCCTGAGCCGAGACTACCTTCCCAAATCATGGGTATTGACCTTAGAAATAAGCTAATTTCTCCTAATAGGTAAATATGCATGAACCTAACTTAGTAACTAGAAGGATCTGAATCCTTAACCTTGACCAATGTTGAGGATTTCAAGTCTAATATCAGAACATAGAATGCGGATGGAAGAAACAACTAAAGCATTAATCTTCATGCCAAAATAATATATAAAGCCGAAACATTTTGATTTTGAAACCTGATAATTGCATGGATGGTTCTGCCTGGGCGTCAAAGCCTACAGAGAATCATTTTCAAATACTTTCAAACACAAAATTTTTGCTCTATTCGAATGAAGAAACATTAGCAAGTCTAAATACCTCATATGCTTCCTTAATTTCTCAAACCTTTCTTTCTGCATCCGCATTTGCTCTATAATAGGCTTTCTCGACGTCAGATGCACTAGCATTTTTTCTCACACCAAGTACATCATAATGGTCTCTTGCAACCATATATGCAGGACCTAAAATGTCAATCTAACTTTTATAAATATAATCCCAAACTCAGCACACGGAGAACAGAAACAGAGAGACTGGGCAAAACATAAGATTGCAACTAAGGAAGGGAAAGAGTCTCAACGAAAATCTATGTTACCGAAGGACACTGAAAAAAAAAAATCCTATGGTAAAAGCTCAGAACCAATTGACGATGGAGGAGCAGCTCAAAATGTTACTTCAAGCACCACATGGGAAAACAACCAAACACAACCTCGCCATTCTTGGGCCAAAAACAACCCGGCTCTGATGCCACGTCGAGGTTCTTTCCACCCCAAAATGGCAATGGGGTGTTGCTCAATGTTGTAACCAGAAAGATCCAAACCCTCAGCCTTGAATAATAGCAAGGATTTCAAGTCTAATATCAGAACCCAGCCAAAAAAACAACTAACACATTTACTTTCATTTCAAAGTAACATACAAAGTTGAATCAACTTCATTGTGAAACCTGGTAATCACATGAATGGTTTTTGCCCGGGTGTCAAAACCTACAAAAATCCTTTTTAAATACTTTCAAACACAAAATATTCGCTCTATTTGAATGAAGAAATATTCATAAATCTAAAATACCTCATACACTTTTTTAATTTCTCAAACTTTTCTTTCAGCATCTGCATGTTCCCTATAATAGGCTTTCTCGATTTCAGATTCACTTTCATTTTTTCTCACACCAAGTACATCATATTGGTCTACTGCAGCCATATATGCTGGACCTAAAAGGTCAAATCTGACTTCAGTAGATATAATTCCAAACTCAGCATAGAGAAGAGAACATAGGAGACGGGTGCAACACACAACCATAGCAACTAAAGAAGGAGAAAAAAAATCTCAGACTTTATTGACAACGAGAGAGTAGCACAAAAAGTTACTCCAAGCACCACATGGACACAAGAAGCCATTCCTGGCTAAACACAACCCGGGCCCTTCTTGGGCTGAAAACAACTAGGTTTTGATACCAGGTCGAGTTCCTTTCCACTCCCGGTATAGCTCGACAAGTTACTTCAAGCACTACAATACCTAATCCAACCTAATGTGGGACTCAACAGTCTTCATTCCAAAACCTATTGACTGTTGGCAAAAGTTTCTCACAAATTGGCTGTGATAGGAGTGTGCTGGCAGTTTTGTTTAGACTCTGTAGGCAATTTTATACTAGGTAATGTGGGATGCATCTTAAAACATTTAATGTAGCCACGTGGTTCATTGTTTGATTTTATAACATGATAATGTCTGGAGATTTCCCTCCCAAAATCACTTGGATTGCAAGGGTTGTGAGTTCACGATGTGAAATTATATTCTCAACAACTTTCTTTCTCCAATGTCAGAAACCAAATTTAAGCCAATAAATTAAATGCGCCAAATATTAACATAAGCTAGCAAAGTTTTCTCCAAACCTAAATATGATGAGAACTTAGTTACTTTTCCCTACATTCAGATTCCAAACCATCCCAGCGCCATGAATAGAGCGCACTGAGCCCAAATTTCCGGCTGCGACTCTAAGACGAAACCAATTAGTGAGATTCACTGTATCCACAGAGGCACCCACAGATTACAATAAAGAAAAAAACATAGATATCCTTTATGCCAAAGTAAGAAACCCAGAAAAAAAGTTGGAAGTTTGAAAGTACCCAGTGGAGGAGTGGAAGATGCAAGATCCCTAAGTGGGCTGCATCTGCATGTTATGGTACTGTAATTTGCTCTCAGAGATGATTCACCAAGCTGTTGATAAAAAACCCAAAGAATTATAAATCCCTGAAGGCATTAGCAAAGCAGGGAAAAAAAATCACATGATTAAGAGGGAGATTGAGGAGTACAGGTTTTGGGGAATCATGGAGAAAAGATCGGAAGAGGGATCCGACAGCTGAAGAGTGGAGGAGCCTGGTGACATTGGAGCCACCCATTTAGGGTTATGGGCTTCTTCTTCTTCTTTTTCTTTTCTTTGTTGGAAAAACCCTAAAACCCTAAGCCTTTAAATGGGAGACTGAACAGCGCACGGGTTCCTCGTGTTCCAACTACCAAGATACCAAGATTCACAACACACCTCCTAACTAAATAACTCCTCCCGATGGAATTTCTCTACGTAAATTTAGATAATATAAATGATTACTTCAAATAATTAAAAATATAAAATTCAAGATAAGTATAAGTTTTCTATCTAAATAATTCCTATATATAATTACACGTCCAAAATTTTAGAAAAATCCGCCGTCCACCGAAATAAATGTTAAAATTTGTAGAAAAAAAATTCTTTTGCTATATTATGTTGGGGTTTTTTTTGAAAATTTTAAGATTTATTTTGGTGGAGGATCGATTTTTCTTGAATTTTGGACTTGTAATTATTTAGAGGAGTCATTTATCTAGAGATTCTAATTATCTTAAATTTTAGATTTATAATTATCTAGAGGAGTTATTTATCTAGAATTATAATTATCTTGAATTTTGGGCTTGTAATTATCTTGAATTTTAGTCATGTAATTTGCAATTGCGCTACTAAAACTTATTTTGAGAAAAACGGATTCGTACACCTAATTTGAGAATTTTTTTTAAAAATTATATTATTTTGAGATTTCTTTCTTAATGTTTAAAAAAGCAATAATGAATAAAAACAAAAAGACGCCAAAACAATGGATTACAAAAAAGGCACGAAATGTAAAAGTAATAGAATAATGACGATATTAACACAAATAGATGCACAAAGGAACGAATCGCAAAAACATTTACCAAAAAAAAAAAAAATTCCACGCATTTACCAAAAAAAAAAAGAAGAAGTAGAAGAAGAAGAAGAAAAATTCAATATTGCATTAAAAACTATTTTTAAAAAAACTGGCCTGCTTCAAACAATAACTCTCGGGGCAACCCTCGACTTCACTCTTGTTCTTTTATAAAACAGAATTTAATGACGATAAACAAGGGGAAACATTTTATACAGTGATGTGAGGTCCATATAAGTTCTAATTTGAAAATTCTAATTGTATGGGTTGAAAGCTCTTTGAAAATTATGAAGGCCCATCAATTTTTATGCAAGCGTGTTCGTGCATGCTTTTCATTTAAATGGACAAAGACTTAGAACGGATCAAATCGTTCAAATTTACTTGAGTATTTCACTGTTCAGATGAAAGACTTGCACTAACAAGAATTGTATAAAAATTGATGAGTTATATATATATATATTTTCAATTTGTACAATTAGAATTTCAAATATGAACCTCATAGGGATGACAATGTGCATAAGTTAAGCACATTGCCACTCTATACTCATTTTCCCAATATATATATATATATATATATATACAAGATACATTTTGTTACATTAAGACTAGAAGGAATTATTTTTTTGGGGAAGGATATCAAATTTTAGTGATTCATAAATTAGAAACTGCACAAATGGTTTCAATTTAATTTTTTTTTTTGGGTTTTTTCTTTTTGTGTTCCTTTTCCTTCATATTTTGCGACTAAGCTTTTAAGCTTGATACATCATTCATATAATTGGTACTTAGTGGCAACATTAAAACTATAAGATGCCATAAAGGACATCTTCAAATGCACAAACCATACTTGGGAGAAACATTTGTATGACTGAACTAAATGGGTTCCATTTAATTTGGTTCGATTCTTGACCATTTATTTGCCTCTTTATTCAAATGGTTGACGAGAATCACTTGAACTCGAAAGTTGAAACTCAATTTATGAATATGTTCTACTGAATGTCTTTCTACATAAGCCACTTGAGTGCTAATCAGACGGACAAAATCACCACAAATTCTAATCATACTGGACATAATTTGATAGAAGTTAACCTTTTTTCATACCAGAAGTTCACAGAAATTCCTCAAAATTTTCATCAAGACTATAAAGAGGACTTCTATTTTTATAATTCCCAGGAGAAACACAATAATGAAACAACAACAAACATATTAGAGGGTCCCTTTCCCTCTGCATGAAGTTTGTACACAGTTAATTTTGGCTCAAATTTCCTACTTCTTCCTAAAATCATCCAATACCGTCAAAACAAAAGCATAAATGTGCAAGACAACATCAATCAACAGGATTGCAGAAGCAAGGAAACGAAATACCCAAAAAATGTAATGAAAGTTGACATTAAAATCTGTCGAAAAGTGATAACTGGCAGAAGGATGACATGGGCCTCCTTCGAAAGGTTGTTTACGCCTTCGCCTTCGCCCTTGAGAAGCCTGTTCAGTTGAACTAGCAGAATCCTACCAAAGAATGCATACACTTATTAACAAAAAGGATAAGTTGATGCATCAACTACAAGAGGCTAAAAAAAGTTAGTATATGCAAAGAGCGATGTGACTAGTGAATGGAACGGTGTGACTAGTGAATGGAACCCACCGCTATGTGTTCAATAGCTGTTTATGTGCACGAAACACATTTTCTGTGCACACAGCATTGCCCTAAAATAATAGAGAGTACATCATTCTTTTCACCTAGTTCTGTAAAGCTTTATTATTAATGACGCTATACTTTGAAGCTACCTCCTTTCATTGCAAATCACTCATTCCACATTCCAAGGGAAATATTCTGATTATTAGGGTTTGGGGTTGGCGATTTTTTATTTACCCAATTTAAGCCCCTATCTGGTAATAACTGCAGAAATCCTGGGTATTTACCCTAATTTGTAGTAAGCTCTCTTTATTTTATTTTATCCCTAATAAGTATATATGCCTGAACCCAAGCTAGTAACCACAAGGATCCGAATAACCTTCACGATATCAAGGATCTCAAGTGCGACATATATCAGAACACAGCTGGAAAGAGCAACTAAAACATTTATTTTTCACGTCGAAACAATATGCAAAGTTGAAACAGTTAACTTTTGAAACCTGGTCATAATAGCCTGAATCGTTC
>JAXCHL010000060.1:0-16547 GCA_034195605.1 Santalum album
GTAATCTGGAGTCCATCTCATAAGCAGGAATCGACGGTTCTCAAACACATGCGAATCCCGCGACCAAGCTATAGCAAAATCCTCCTCAGATTGTAGATGAATGGTGATATGCCTATGGTCTAGCAGCCCTACAATCGCCGGTTTAGAGAGACCCCAAATAGAATTAACATGATGTTCGAACACATCCACTGGAGGCCGTTCGCTAGAGAATTTTGCAAGAAGAGTGTATCTGTGATATTCTGCAACCTGAGCGAACTCCATGGGAGAGACAATCAGCACCGGATTGTCCTCAGGTGAAGGCGGCTTAGGGCCTAAAAGGATGGGAGGTATTCGTGGAAGGGAGGAGACAGGGACCAGCGGTGCTGAGACTGACCTCCCGAGCGCTGCCTTGTAAGATTTTTGGGGTTGTTGTCGACTTCCTGAAACAGTCGAGGGAGGATGAAGAAATGACGGCCCCTCCACCACCGGCGGTGGGGGGCCAGACACGGCGGCCATGGCCGCACAACCCAGTCGCACGGGTTTAGGATTTAGGGTTTAGGGTTGAGGGTTGAGGGTTGAGGGTTGAGGGTTTTAGGGTTGAGGGTTTAGGGTTTCGGGTTTCGGGTTTGGGGTTTGGGGTTTCGGGTTTGGGGGTTTCGGGTTTCGGGGTTTCGGGTTTCGGGGTTTCGGGTTTCGGGGTTGAGGGTCTAGGGTTGAGGGTCTAGGGTTGAGGGTCTAGGGGTTAGGGTTTAGGGTTTAGGGTTTAGGGTTTGGGGTTTAGGGTTTAGGGTTTGGGGTTTAGGGCTTGGGGTTTAGGGCTTGTGGGGTTTAGGGTTTAGGGTTTGGGGTTTGGGGTTTGGGGTTTGGGGTTTGGGGTTTGGGGTTTCGGGGTTTCGGGTTTCGGGGTTTCGGGTTTCGGGGTTTAGGGGTTTCGGGGTTTAGGGGTTTCGGGGTTTAGGTTTCGGGGTTTAGGGTTGGGGGTTTAGGGTTGGGGGTTTCGGGGTTGGGCGTTTCGGGGTTGGGGGTTTGAGGTTGGGGGTTTGGGGTTGGGGGTTTGGGGTTGGGGGTTTAGGGTTTAGGGTTTAGGGTTTAGGGTTTTAGGGTTTAGGGTTTAGGGTTGAGGGTTTAGGGTTGAGGGTTGAGGGTTGAGGGTTGAGGGTTGAGGGTTGAGGGTTGAGGGTTGAGGGTTGAGGGTTTAGGGTTGAGGGTTTAGGGTTGAGGGTTTAGGGTTTAGGGTTTAGGGTTTAGGGTTTAGGGTTTAGGGTTGAGGGTTGAGGGTTTAGGGTTGAGGGTTGAGGGTTGAGGGTTGAGGGTTGAGGGTTTAGGGTTGAGGGTTGAGGGTTGAGGGTTGAGGGTTGAGGGTTGAGGGTTGAGGGTTGAGGGTTTAGGGTTTAGGGTTTAGGGTTTAGGGTTTAGGGTTTAGGGTTTAGGGTTTTAGGGTTTAGGGTTTAGGGTTTAGGGTTTTAGGGTTTAGGGTTTAGGGTTTAGGGTTTAGGGTTTAGGGTTTAGGGTTTAGGGTTTAGGGTTTAGGGTTTAGGGTTTAGGGTTTAGGGTTTAGGGTTTAGGGTTTAGGGTTTAGGGTTTAGGGTTTAGGGTTTAGGGTTTAGGGTTTAGGGTTTAGGGTTTTTTTTTTTTTTTTTTTTTTTTTTTTTTTTTTTTTTTTTTTTTTTAAGAAACAGGGGCGGCACCCTGACACATTGTATTAATTAAAGGCTGGGCGTAATAACCATACCTTGATAAAGTACAGCGGGCAGCATATAGGCTTAACCCATACAAAATCAACAAAATTAAATGTGGAGCAATCAAAAACAGAGGCTACACTACAGAGAAAGAGGCAACCAGAAAAAACCGAAATACAAACGGGCAGCATATAGGCTTAACCCAAAACAAAAGAGCAAAACCTAAGGCGGACGATAATTAGGCAAACCAAGCTGATCCCCTCGAAAGGCATGAGCGCAATTTGCTGGAAAACTTTTGTCGTCACGGAACACACACGTGTCTTCTATCTGATGACCGAACTTCGCAAGCGCATCCGCCACACAGTTCCCTTCTCTGAATGAGTGACTGAATCTGACGCTATTACTAAGAGAAGTGTGACAATCTCGAACAATATAAATCAAATCGCATGGCACCTCCCATTCCCCTAACATGCATTTAAATAAAAAAGCAGAATCCAGTTCAACAATGTCAGGGGACAAAGCCATACCTTTGCATAATTGAAGCCCTAACAATAAGGCCTTAGCCTCGGCAAATGAATTAGAACCCCTGCCCAGATTGGCCGAGAAGGCCATACGAACCTGACCACGATGATCACGTAACACACCTCCCCCAGCACAAAAACCCCCCACACAAGAACCATCCGTGTTCAATTTTAACAAGCCTCTCTCAGGTTTATTCCATTTCACCCACTGACCTCGTTTGAACGGAACCGATATAGTGGGGATATGAAGGGCTTGGAAAGCTAAAGACTCCAAAAAGGAGGGAGGTCTAGATATATGAAGCTTAGCAACAATTTGCCGAAGCCAAAACACAATATCAGAGAAAATTTTATCACAGCATATAGGAGCAGCATCAAACCTAGATTTATTCCTAGCAATCCAAATACCCCACACAGCATAACAAATAGCAGCAACAACAATACAACCTTTTTGGGAGGAAATCTTGATGGGCAACAGGCATGATTCAAAGAAGGCAGCAATTGAATGGAATTTAAAATCAATATCCAAAATACTACGAAATTTATGCCAGATAAATTGAGCAACCTCACTATGAAGAAATAAATGGGCAACAGTTTCAACTTTAGAAGAACAGCAGCACTCACATCTAGAGACCACACAGACACCTCTTCTTCTAATATTCTCATCAACAGGCAGAGCATTATAAACTACTTTCCAAACAAGAAAACAAATTTTAGGAGGAATAAAATTACACCATAATAAATTCATCCAAGCCTTAACCTCCTTACGATCTCTAATATCATCATAAACAGAAGAGAGCGAGAACTTACCTGAGCGATTAAGAGTGCAAACAAATCGATCAGGCTTGTCCTCTAACGGAATATCGAGAGCTTGAGTGACTAAATCAGCAGAAAGATTATCATTCAAAAAGTTAAGATCTCTCAAAGCATCTTTAACCTGGATCTGAGGCCTAGGGCAATGCTCTTTCCATAAAACCGAGCCCAACCAATTATCCTTCCAGAAGGAGCACGATCCTTTACCAATGATCCACTTACACTTATCAATCATGTAGGGGATGCTAGGAGCAATCGACTTCCAGCAATGAGAAGCATTAGATTTCACACCATTATTGATGACTTCTATAGGATCACCATATTTAATTCTAACAAATTTAGCCCAACTAGACTCACCTTTAATAAAATTCCAAGCAGATTTAGCTTGAAACGCCTTCCTAGTGGTCTCAAAATCCCGAATTCCAAGACCGCCTTCGGATATAGGGTAAGTGAGGGTTTTCCAGCTCACCCAGTGAATACGATGCTGGTCCGAGGTGTGCCAAAGAAAACTAGCAAATAATTGGTTGATGCGGTTCCAAACAAGTTTAGGAACTTTAATGATCGACATTATATGCACAGGAATGGATGAAAGAACACTTTTAATCAACGTGATTTTACCTCCTTGGGATAACCACCGATTTTTCCAGCTTTGAATTTTCGAAGTGATGCTACTCACCAGATCATCAAAATAGTGAATGCGCACTCTACCTTTAAAAATGGGGACACCCAAGTATTTCATTGGCAGGTTGCTTTGACCCAACTTGGTCCAATGCTTCAAGTTGGCCTTTTTCCTTCTCGAGATGGCGGAGGAGGTAATAAGAGTACTTTTACTGAAATTGACTTGTTGTCCACTACACGCCTCATACTCTTTTAAAAGGTTTATGAAATTCAGCACCGATCTCTTCCTGCCATTAAGAAAAACAATGAGATCATCAGCAAAAAGAAGGTGAGAGATGGACGCGCCACAATTGGTACTCTTGTATCTGCCTATCTCTTGAGTCGTTATGAGGTGGTTCAGCTTACGACTAAACGCCTCTTCAGCAAGAATGAACAGACTAGGCGATATCGGGTCGCCTTGTCTCAAGCCCCTGCAAGATTTAAAGAAACCAAAATTTCTGCCCATAACCTGGATTGAAAACCAATTGTTAGCAATACAACGATATATCAAGTCACACCAAGTATGAGAGAATCCAAATCTTTTGAGCACATTAAGAAGAAACGACCATTCAAGCCTATCATAAGCCTTAGCCATGTCAACTTTAATAATAACATTATCACCTGCAACTTTCCTATTAATCTCATTAACCATCTCCTGAGCTAGGCCAATATTATCATGAATATTCCTACCCTGAACAAAGCCCGATTGTTCGTACGAGATCAGACTAGGCAGCACAGAGGAGAGTCTATCATTGATGATCTTAGCAATAATTTTGTAATTAAAGTTACATAAGCTAATCGGCCGGGTTTCGGAGAAGCTAGCAGGGATTTTGTTTTTCGGGATGAGAACAAGATTAGTGGCTGTTATACTCTTTGGAAGCTGCCCACCCCTAAAGAAGTCTTGAATAGCATTAGTAAGATCTTGGCTAATCAGATCCGAAAAGGCCCGATAAAAATGACCGGTGAAGCCATCTTGTCCAGGGGCACTGTCGGGATCCAGCTGCACCAAAGCACGACTAATCTCCTCCCACTCTGGACATTGAGTTAACATTGCGTTAGTTTGGTCAGAGATAAGATGCGGGATATAGTCCAACATATCACTATGGTCACGGTTAGCAGCGCTATACTGAAGGGGATGAATAACGCTAGAGGTAGAAGGAGCAGTGAGAATAGAACTAAAATAATCTACGGCCATGGGACCTAAAATATCAGGATCATCAGAGAAGGAACCATCAGATAGTTTAAAGTTGAACTTAGATTGGCTACGGCGCTCCTTAAGGCAAGCATGAAAATATTTAGTGTTCTTATCCCCTTCCTCAAGCCACTTAATTCGGGCTTTGTCTCTCAAAATACCTTCCTCAATTGCAATGAGGGAAGCAAGGTCATGCTTAGCTTTAGTATAGTTTTTGAAATCAGCCTCAGACCAGCTATTTTGAAGTTTCACATCAAGCTGTTGAATGATTTTAGAAAATTTCTCCATGTCCTGCTTAATCTCCTTTTTCCATGTTTTAGACCACACTGAAAGGGCCTTTTTGGTGCGGGTAAGCTTAGTATGAAATTTAAACCAAGGAGAACCGTTAACAGGTTGGGACCAAACATTACGGACCATCTCTTTACACTCCTCATAACCTAGCCATTGGCGTTGAAATCTAAACACATAAGGGATATGCTTACGTTCGCGTAAAGATATAAGCATTGGGCTGTGGTCAGAATGAAGTCTTTCCAAATAAAGAGACTTAAGAGCTGGAATATCATGAAGGGCCTGGAGATTCGAAAGCAGCCTATCGAGTCTAAGCCAAACTCTCTTATCCCCTTGCTCATTGTTACACCAAGACAGGGGGTTCCCAATATAATCAACCTCACTAACCCCAGCATTGGCAATGAAAGAATTAAAATCATCCATCGCCCTCCTCGAGTAAGGCCTACCCCCCTTCTTCTCCGTGTTGGAACAAATAGTGTTAAAGTCCCCCCCAATAAGCCACGGTTTATCAGGTATGACAGAACGAAGAAGGGCAGACCATAAAACAGCACGCTCATTAATTTCACAACTAGCATAGACAAAAGTAAAGCACACTTCCATCCCATCCAAATTCACCATAGCAGATATATATTGTTTATCAGCTTCCAACACATGAACACTAACATTACTATTCCATAAGAGCCAGATGTGAGTGTTAACAGGGTTACAATGCATGAACTGAGGAAAATGCAACTTCAGAGCAGTGCTATGTAACACATGACCAGCATGCTTAGGTTCCAACAACGCAAGTAAGCAAATATTATATTTTTTAATCATGGCATTCAAATAATCAATTTTATGGAGAGATGCAATCCCCCTACAATTCCAGATCAAACACTTAATCATTAGGGCCTAGAATCAGAGCTAGTATCAGTGACAGATATTCTGCCTTCCAGATCCAAGGATGTCTGAGTCAACTCAGCACTTCTAGTTGGCCCAGATTTGCTAGCAACAGCAGTACTCATAAAAGCAATTATATCATCAGCTTGATTAAGCAAACAATAATTAAAAGCGGAGAGGGTTTTAGTGTTACTTTGCTCAATTATTTGTTCTCCCCATGGAGGGTATGTAGCACTCAGGTTGGCTTTCAAGTCAGAAGACAGAAGCTGCATCTTCTCCTCCAGAGGCTCTACACGTTCTTCTGATAATTCCTCAAGCATATAGAAAGGATTGTGGGATTTAAAAGGCCTTTCATCCAAATCAGTGATAGTTATACCTGCATTGTTAGTTGAAATAAAAGAATGGACATGTGGGTCTATCCTGAGTGGGGGAAGCCAAACCTGAGCTGGAGGAAATTCCCCAACCCAATTGTCTAGGGCCCCTGTCATATTGCTCTTTCTAGATCTTTCTGACTCCAACCAAACCATTTTGTTATATCCACGGCCTTGAGCAGACCTGCCTGGCAAATCAGCAGCAGCCTCCCGAACCTGTTGAGGATGCTCAGTAGGAATGTCCCCTTTTTGGCTCTCCCTTGTATTGACAGGAATCTCTTGGCTTTGCAGACCAAATTTCTGGCCATAGGCATCTCTAGATGGAGCACCTACAGTTGGGTTCTCCATGGCAACAGGTTTCAAGCCTTCCATCTTTGGTGTGCCACGGCCTTGAATATAACACTCATTTAAGTTTGGCGCAGTAATTATGGCCTCAATTGACTGTTTAGGTTTCTTATGATCAATTAAATCAAGAACTATTTGGTTCATCCCAGCAGAGGCAGCATCAACTATTTCATAATCTCCCACATTCTGAATATTAGGAGCTCTCTGACCTTGTTGAATTTCCACCTCTGGAATGCCAGCAGCTTCTAATCCTTGCACACCAGAGTTTAGATCATTGGATTCTCTAATCTGAATATCATCAGTAGGAGTCTCCTTGTTCAAACTGTAGTCAACCCTATCTTTGGCATTAAGATAAACAGTGGACGTGCAGGGTGTGGAATAGGCAGAATCATTCTTATTCGCACTGCTGCCACTAACGTTATAATCAAAAATCTGCACCTTCTGATTTTCCAACTTTTGATTTTTTTTACTCATAGAGGGATCCTTAATTTGAGCAGAATTAACCAAATTGCTCCTGCAGTAGGCCAGGGCCTGTAGATTGCAGTGATAACAGTATCCCACATTAGGAGCTTTCTGAAATTGTTGAATTTCTACCTCTGGACTGCCAGCAGCTTCTAATCCTTGCACACCAGAATTCTCATCAAAAAACAGCACCTCTCTGTCTTTATTCCTTCTCTCTGCATTTTCCAAATTCTGATTTTCTTCACTCACAGAGGGAACCTTTACCTGAGTAAGTTTAACCGATTTCCCCCTGCAGTTGGTCCTAACATAGCCTTGCAGATTACAGCGAGAGCAGTAGCCCCTTTTGGCTTCAACAATTTTTTGCCAAAAGGAGATTCGTATCTCCCTTTTAATTTCAGAGGGATGAGGCTTTGAGATGACCATTCCAACACAACTTCTGAGAGCAGAAGGATTGTCCTCAGTTTCCAAGACGTGAACAGTAATGGTGCTATGCCATAAGAGCCTAAAGTGAGAATTAACATGATAAAAATACATAAACTTAGGAAGGCTCCACATTTCTACAGTGCTCTGTAAAAAATGACCAACATACTTAGAGTCCATCAAAGCAAGAAAACAAATAATATAATTTCTAATCATAGCAGTCAAAGAAGAAATTTTCTGAGGAAAAGAAAACCCCCTACAAACCCAATTTAGATCATTGGGCTCTCTAATTAGGACACCATCAGTAGGGTTCTCCTTTTTTAAGTTGAGATCATTTCTATCTTTAATATTTAAGTAAACAGTGGACGTGCAGAGCTTCCACACTCTGCTGCCACTGACATTCTCATCCAGAGACGATTTAACCGATTTCCTCCTACAGTAGGCCGTAGCATGGCCCTGTAGATTACAGCAGGGACAGTAGCTGACATTGGATTCAAAATCAATTTTTTGCCAACAGCAAATTTGGTTTTCTATCTCACTATTAATTTTAGAGGGATGAGGCTTTAAGATATCCATTTTAAAACAAATTCTGAGATCAATTGGATTGTCCTCAGCTTCCAAAATATGAAAACTAAAGTTGCGATGCCATAAGATCCAAGAGTTAGTGTAAACATGATCATAAAAAATAAATTTAGGAAAATGCAACTTTAGGGCAGTGAGAACTAAAATATAACTAACATGCTTAGGATCCAACATAGCATGGAAACAATTATGACATTTTCGAAGCATAGCCATCAAATAAGTAATTTCCTGAGGAGAAGCAATCCCCCTACAGATCCAACACATGCAATTAATCATGGAGAACTAAAATTAGAGCCTATATCAGTGGCAGAGGGGCTGCCTTCAGATTCCAAAGACTTCTGGGCCATCTTAGCTCTTTTTTTTTCTTTTCTTGAGATCTTTGGGTGTGTGCCTAAAATCCCGGAATGGCAAGTATCAGTAGGACTAATAATATCATTTATATCCTCAGCTTTATTAAGCAAGCAATATTCAAAACAAGTAGGGGTTTTTGGTTTACTGTGCTCATGATTTTGTTCTCCCCGAATTGGAGATGAAACCTTTGGATTGGCTTTAAAACCAGATGAGAGAAGCTGAATCTCCTCATCCATCGCTTCTTCATGTTCTTCTGATAAATCTTCTAACACATGGAACGGATTGTAGGAAGGTTCCTCATTCACACCAGTGTGAGCAGTACCTGCATAGTTAACAGAAATAACAGGGGGAGCATGTGGGTCTATTCTGGGAGGAGGGGACCATACCTGAGCTGGAGGAACCAAGAAGCTGGAAGGAGAATATGCCCCAGGTTGTTTGTTCCATTCCGTTTCCATTTTTCCTTCTCTTACCATCTCAGGATTCAAGCCTACCACCCCTAGGATGCCACGGCCTTGTGCAGGGTAGCCATTTAAGGGTGGCATAGCAATTGTGGCCTCAACATCCTGTTGTTGTTTCTTATGCTCAGTTGGAGTATCCTCTATTTGGGTCTCCCCTGTAGGGGCAGCCAGAGGGACTTTGTTCATCCCATCAGGAGCAGCAGCTACAATGCCCTGTTCTCTCACGTTTTGAATATTAGGAGCTCTAGTCATTTCATCCAATCCATCTATTTTGGTGTGGCCACAACCTTGAGCAGAATTGCTTGTCACAGCAGCAACAACCATGTGACCTTGTAGAATTTCCAACTCTGGTGTGCTAACAGCTTGCACACCAGATTTCAACCCATTGGACTCTCTAATCAGAACACTATCAGTCGGGGTCACCTTGTTCGAATTGTGCTCAATTCTGTCCTTGGCATTTAAGCAAACAGTGGGCGTGCAATGTGTGGGATTGCTAGAATCATTCTTATTTTTCCACACAGTGCTGCCACTGACATTTCCATCAAAGAACTGCACCTCTTTGCCTTTATTCCCCCTCTTAGCATTTTTCAAATTCTGATTTTTCTCACTCACAGTGGGTTCCTTTACCTGAGCAGTTTTAGCCAATTTCCTCCTGCAGTTGGCCACGGAGTGGCCCTGCAGATTGCAGAGAGAACAAAACCCCAATTTGGATTCAAATTCTATCTTTTGCCAAAAGCAGTCCTGGGTCCCTATTTCAATTTTAAGTTTGGTGGGAAGGGGCTTTGATAAATCCATTTCAGCACAAATTCTGGGAGCAATTGGATGCTTCAAAGTGGCAGTCCTAATATCCGTTCTAAGAAATTTGCCCAGCAAATTTCCAATAGCTTTTAGATAAGAGGGGTTCTGGAGGGGTAGAGGCAAACCTGGGAACCGAAGCCACATTGCAGCAAATTGAGAATCCTTCCTTTTGTTGTAATCTGGCGTCCACCTCATGAGTAGGAATCTTCGGTTCTCAAAGACATGAGAGTCCCGTGACCATGCTATTGCAAAGTCTTCCTCAGATTGGAGGTGGATGGCTATGTGCCTATGATCCAGCAGGCCAACAACCGCCGGTTTAGAGAGACCCCAGACCGAATTAACATGGTGTTCAAAGACATCTACTGGAGGCCGTTCGCTGGAGAATTTTGCTAGAAGAGTGAACCTATGGTATTCTGCAGCCTGCGCATACTCCATGGGAGAGACGATTAACACTGGATTATCCTCAGATGAAGGTGGCTTAGGGCCTAAAAGGATGGGTGGAATTCGTGGAAGAGAGGAGACAGGAACTAGCGGCGCCGAGGCAGACCTTCCAAGCGCTGCTTTGTACGTTTTCAGGGGCTGTTGTTGGCTTCCTAGAACAGTCAACGTTGGAGGAGAAGATGACGGCCCCTCCACCACCGGCGGTGGGGGGCCAGGTGCTGCGGCCATGGCCGCACAGATCAGCGCACGGGGATTGCAGAAATCGCAGGAGAGAGAAGCTCCCAAGACGCGGGTTTAGGGTTTAGGGTTTAGGGTTTAGGGTTTAGGGTTTAGGGTTTAGGGTTTAGGGTTTAGGGTTTAGGGTTTAGGGTTTAGGGTTTAGGGTTTAGGGTTTAGGGTTTAGGGTTTAGGGTTTAGGGTTTAGGGTTTAGGGTTTAGGGTTTAGGGTTTAGGGTTTAGGGTTTAGGGTTTAGGGTTTAGGGTTTAGGGTTTAGGGTTTAGGGTTTAGGGTTTAGGGTTTAGGGTTTAGGGTTTAGGGTTTAGGGTTTAGGGTTTAGGGTTTAGGGTTTAGGGTTTAGGGTTTAGGGTTTAGGGTTTAGGGTTTAGGGTTTAGGGTTTAGGGTTTAGGGTTTAGGGTTTAGGGTTTAGGGTTTAGGGTTTAGGGTTTAGGGTTTAGGGTTTAGGGTTTAGGGTTTAGGGTTTAGGGTTTAGGGTTTAGGGTTTAGGGTTTAGGGTTTAGGGTTTAGGGTTTAGGGTTTAGGGTTTAGGGTTTAGGGTTTAGGGTTTAGGGTTTAGGGTTTAGGGTTTAGGGTTTAGGGTTTAGGGTTTAGGGTTTAGGGTTTAGGGTTTAGGGTTTAGGGTTTAGGGTTTAGGGTTTAGGGTTTAGGGTTTAGGGTTTAGGGTTTAGGGTTTAGGGTTTAGGGTTTAGGGTTTAGGGTTTAGGGTTTAGGGTTTAGGGTTTAGGGTTTAGGGTTTAGGGTTTAGGGTTTAGGGTTTAGGGTTTAGGGTTTAGGGTTTAGGGTTTAGGGTTTAGGGTTTAGGGTTTAGGGTTTAGGGTTTAGGGTTTAGGGTTTAGGGTTTAGGGTTTAGGGTTTAGGGTTTAGGGTTTAGGGTTTAGGGTTTAGGGTTTAGGGTTTAGGGTTTAGGGTTTAGGGTTTAGGGTTTAGGGTTTAGGGTTTAGGGTTTAGGGTTTAGGGTTTAGGGTTTAGGGTTTAGGGTTTAGGGTTTAGGGTTTAGGGTTTAGGGTTTAGGGTTTAGGGTTTAGGGTTTAGGGTTTAGGGTTTAGGGTTTAGGGTTTAGGGTTTAGGGTTTAGGGTTTAGGGTTTAGGGTTTAGGGTTTAGGGTTTAGGGTTTAGGGTTTAGGGTTTAGGGTTTAGGGTTTAGGGTTTAGGGTTTAGGGTTTAGGGTTTAGGGTTTAGGGTTTAGGGTTTAGGGTTTAGGGTTTAGGGTTTAGGGTTTAGGGTTTAGGGTTTAGGGTTTAGGGTTTAGGGTTTAGGGTTTAGGGTTTAGGGTTTAGGGTTTAGGGTTTAGGGTTTAGGGTTTAGGGTTTAGGGTTTAGGGTTTAGGGTTTAGGGTTTAGGGTTTAGGGTTTAGGGTTTAGGGTTTAGGGTTTAGGGTTTAGGGTTTAGGGTTTAGGGTTTAGGGTTTAGGGTTTAGGGTTTAGGGTTTAGGGTTTAGGGTTTAGGGTTTAGGGTTTAGGGTTTAGGGTTTAGGGTTTAGGGTTTAGGGTTTAGGGTTTAGGGTTTAGGGTTTAGGGTTTAGGGTTTAGGGTTTAGGGTTTAGGGTTTAGGGTTTAGGGTTTAGGGTTTAGGGTTTAGGGTTTAGGGTTTAGGGTTTAGGGTTTAGGGTTTAGGGTTTAGGGTTTAGGGTTTAGGGTTTAGGGTTTAGGGTTTAGGGTTTAGGGTTTAGGGTTTAGGGTTTAGGGTTTAGGGTTTAGGGTTTAGGGTTTAGGGTTTAGGGTTTAGGGTTTAGGGTTTAGGGTTTAGGGTTTAGGGTTTAGGGTTTAGGGTTTAGGGTTTAGGGTTTAGGGTTTAGGGTTTAGGGTTTAGGGTTTAGGGTTTAGGGTTTAGGGTTTAGGGTTTAGGGTTTAGGGTTTAGGGTTTAGGGTTTAGGGTTTAGGGTTTAGGGTTTAGGGTTTAGGGTTTAGGGTTTAGGGTTTAGGGTTTAGGGTTTAGGGTTTAGGGTTTAGGGTTTAGGGTTTAGGGTTTAGGGTTTAGGGTTTAGGGTTTAGGGTTTAGGGTTTAGGGTTTAGGGTTTAGGGTTTAGGGTTTAGGGTTTAGGGTTTAGGGTTTAGGGTTTAGGGTTTAGGGTTTAGGGTTTAGGGTTTAGGGTTTAGGGTTTAGGGTTTAGGGTTTAGGGTTTAGGGTTTAGGGTTTAGGGTTTAGGGTTTAGGGTTTAGGGTTTAGGGTTTAGGGTTTAGGGTTTAGGGTTTAGGGTTTAGGGTTTAGGGTTTAGGGTTTAGGGTTTAGGGTTTAGGGTTTAGGGTTTAGGGTTTAGGGTTTAGGGTTTAGGGTTTAGGGTTTAGGGTTTAGGGTTTAGGGTTTAGGGTTTAGGGTTTAGGGTTTAGGGTTTAGGGTTTAGGGTTTAGGGTTTAGGGTTTAGGGTTTAGGGTTTAGGGTTTAGGGTTTAGGGTTTAGGGTTTAGGGTTTAGGGTTTAGGGTTTAGGGTTTAGGGTTTAGGGTTTAGGGTTTAGGGTTTAGGGTTTAGGGTTTAGGGTTTAGGGTTTAGGGTTTAGGGTTTAGGGTTTAGGGTTTAGGGTTTAGGGTTTAGGGTTTAGGGTTTAGGGTTTAGGGTTTAGGGTTTAGGGTTTAGGGTTTAGGGTTTAGGGTTTAGGGTTTAGGGTTTAGGGTTTAGGGTTTAGGGTTTAGGGTTTAGGGTTTAGGGTTTAGGGTTTAGGGTTTAGGGTTTAGGGTTTAGGGTTTAGGGTTTAGGGTTTAGGGTTTAGGGTTTAGGGTTTAGGGTTTAGGGTTTAGGGTTTAGGGTTTAGGGTTTAGGGTTTAGGGTTTAGGGTTTAGGGTTTAGGGTTTAGGGTTTAGGGTTTAGGGTTTAGGGTTTAGGGTTTAGGGTTTAGGGTTTAGGGTTTAGGGTTTAGGGTTTAGGGTTTAGGGTTTAGGGTTTAGGGTTTAGGGTTTAGGGTTTAGGGTTTAGGGTTTAGGGTTTAGGGTTTAGGGTTTAGGGTTTAGGGTTTAGGGTTTAGGGTTTAGGGTTTAGGGTTTAGGGTTTAGGGTTTAGGGTTTAGGGTTTAGGGTTTAGGGTTTAGGGTTTAGGGTTTAGGGTTTAGGGTTTAGGGTTTAGGGTTTAGGGTTTAGGGTTTAGGGTTTAGGGTTTAGGGTTTAGGGTTTAGGGTTTAGGGTTTAGGGTTTAGGGTTTAGGGTTTAGGGTTTAGGGTTTAGGGTTTAGGGTTTAGGGTTTAGGGTTTAGGGTTTAGGGTTTAGGGTTTAGGGTTTAGGGTTTAGGGTTTAGGGTTTAGGGTTTAGGGTTTAGGGTTTAGGGTTTAGGGTTTAGGGTTTAGGGTTTAGGGTTTAGGGTTTAGGGTTTAGGGTTTAGGGTTTAGGGTTTAGGGTTTAGGGTTTAGGGTTTAGGGTTTAGGGTTTAGGGTTTAGGGTTTAGGGTTTAGGGTTTAGGGTTTAGGGTTTAGGGTTTAGGGTTTAGGGTTTAGGGTTTAGGGTTTAGGGTTTAGGGTTTAGGGTTTAGGGTTTAGGGTTTAGGGTTTAGGGTTTAGGGTTTAGGGTTTAGGGTTTAGGGTTTAGGGTTTAGGGTTTAGGGTTTAGGGTTTAGGGTTTAGGGTTTAGGGTTTAGGGTTTAGGGTTTAGGGTTTAGGGTTTAGGGTTTAGGGTTTAGGGTTTAGGGTTTAGGGTTTAGGGTTTAGGGTTTAGGGTTTAGGGTTTAGGGTTTAGGGTTTAGGGTTTAGGGTTTAGGGTTTAGGGTTTAGGGTTTAGGGTTTAGGGTTTAGGGTTTAGGGTTTAGGGTTTAGGGTTTAGGGTTTAGGGTTTAGGGTTTAGGGTTTAGGGTTTAGGGTTTAGGGTTTAGGGTTTAGGGTTTAGGGTTTAGGGTTTAGGGTTTAGGGTTTAGGGTTTAGGGTTTAGGGTTTAGGGTTTAGGGTTTAGGGTTTAGGGTTTAGGGTTTAGGGTTTAGGGTTTAGGGTTTAGGGTTTAGGGTTTAGGGTTTAGGGTTTAGGGTTTAGGGTTTAGGGTTTAGGGTTTAGGGTTTAGGGTTTAGGGTTTAGGGTTTAGGGTTTAGGGTTTAGGGTTTAGGGTTTAGGGTTTAGGGTTTAGGGTTTAGGGTTTAGGGTTTAGGGTTTAGGGTTTAGGGTTTAGGGTTTAGGGTTTAGGGTTTAGGGTTTAGGGTTTAGGGTTTAGGGTTTAGGGTTTAGGGTTTAGGGTTTAGGGTTTAGGGTTTAGGGTTTAGGGTTTAGGGTTTAGGGTTTAGGGTTTAGGGTTTAGGGTTTAGGGTTTAGGGTTTAGGGTTTAGGGTTTAGGGTTTAGGGTTTAGGGTTTAGGGTTTAGGGTTTAGGGTTTAGGGTTTAGGGTTTAGGGTTTAGGGTTTAGGGTTTAGGGTTTAGGGTTTAGGGTTTAGGGTTTAGGGTTTAGGGTTTAGGGTTTAGGGTTTAGGGTTTAGGGTTTAGGGTTTAGGGTTTAGGGTTTAGGGTTTAGGGTTTAGGGTTTAGGGTTTAGGGTTTAGGGTTTAGGGTTTAGGGTTTAGGGTTTAGGGTTTAGGGTTTAGGGTTTAGGGTTTAGGGTTTAGGGTTTAGGGTTTAGGGTTTAGGGTTTAGGGTTTAGGGTTTAGGGTTTAGGGTTTAGGGTTTAGGGTTTAGGGTTTAGGGTTTAGGGTTTAGGGTTTAGGGTTTAGGGTTTAGGGTTTAGGGTTTAGGGTTTAGGGTTTAGGGTTTAGGGTTTAGGGTTTAGGGTTTAGGGTTTAGGGTTTAGGGTTTAGGGTTTAGGGTTTAGGGTTTAGGGTTTAGGGTTTAGGGTTTAGGGTTTAGGGTTTAGGGTTTAGGGTTTAGGGTTTAGGGTTTAGGGTTTAGGGTTTAGGGTTTAGGGTTTAGGGTTTAGGGTTTAGGGTTTAGGGTTTAGGGTTTAGGGTTTAGGGTTTAGGGTTTAGGGTTTAGGGTTTAGGGTTTAGGGTTTAGGGTTTAGGGTTTAGGGTTTAGGGTTTAGGGTTTAGGGTTTAGGGTTTAGGGTTTAGGGTTTAGGGTTTAGGGTTTAGGGTTTAGGGTTTAGGGTTTAGGGTTTAGGGTTTAGGGTTTAGGGTTTAGGGTTTAGGGTTTAGGGTTTAGGGTTTAGGGTTTAGGGTTTAGGGTTTAGGGTTTAGGGTTTAGGGTTTAGGGTTTAGGGTTTAGGGTTTAGGGTTTAGGGTTTAGGGTTTAGGGTTTAGGGTTTAGGGTTTAGGGTTTAGGGTTTAGGGTTTAGGGTTTAGGGTTTAGGGTTTAGGGTTTAGGGTTTAGGGTTTAGGGTTTAGGGTTTAGGGTTTAGGGTTTAGGGTTTAGGGTTTAGGGTTTAGGGTTTAGGGTTTAGGGTTTAGGGTTTAGGGTTTAGGGTTTAGGGTTTAGGGTTTAGGGTTTAGGGTTTAGGGTTTAGGGTTTAGGGTTTAGGGTTTAGGGTTTAGGGTTTAGGGTTTAGGGTTTAGGGTTTAGGGTTTAGGGTTTAGGGTTTAGGGTTTAGGGTTTAGGGTTTAGGGTTTAGGGTTTAGGGTTTAGGGTTTAGGGTTTAGGGTTTAGGGTTTAGGGTTTAGGGTTTAGGGTTTAGGGTTTAGGGTTTAGGGTTTAGGGTTTAGGGTTTAGGGTTTAGGGTTTAGGGTTTAGGGTTTAGGGTTTAGGGTTTAGGGTTTAGGGTTTAGGGTTTAGGGTTTAGGGTTTAGGGTTTAGGGTTTAGGGTTTAGGGTTTAGGGTTTAGGGTTTAGGGTTTAGGGTTTAGGGTTTAGGGTTTAGGGTTTAGGGTTTAGGGTTTAGGGTTTAGGGTTTAGGGTTTAGGGTTTAGGGTTTAGGGTTTAGGGTTTAGGGTTTAGGGTTTAGGGTTTAGGGTTTAGGGTTTAGGGTTTAGGGTTTAGGGTTTAGGGTTTAGGGTTTAGGGTTTAGGGTTTAGGGTTTAGGGTTTAGGGTTTAGGGTTTAGGGTTTAGGGTTTAGGGTTTAGGGTTTAGGGTTTAGGGTTTAGGGTTTAGGGTTTAGGGTTTAGGGTTTAGGGTTTAGGGTTTAGGGTTTAGGGTTTAGGGTTTAGGGTTTAGGGTTTAGGGTTTAGGGTTTAGGGTTTAGGGTTTAGGGTTTAGGGTTTAGGGTTTAGGGTTTAGGGTTTAGGGTTTAGGGTTTAGGGTTTAGGGT
>JAXCHL010000061.1:0-30000 GCA_034195605.1 Santalum album
GAGTAGTTTGAATATTTAGGAAATACTATTGGGCTCGATCAAGCTGGTTTTTTTTTTTTTTTTTGATGATTCTGCAGTTGGGAAAGTTGGAATGCAAGCTTTTGGTTCAATTGTGGTGGATATTAACTCTAGTACTATTGGGCTTGATCAAGCTGTTTTTTTTTTTTTTTGTTGGATGATTCTGCAGTTGGGAAAGTTGGAATGCAAACTTTTGGTTCAATTGTGGTGGATATTAACTCTAGCCCCGACGCTATTTGGATGAGCCCTTCCATCTTTATTGGCTCTAAATATACCTGTCCAATTTTATTTTATTTTTGGTTTTTGACTTTTTTGTACTATTTACGCACTTTCTGGTCTCAAATGCTGCCCTTTTCTCAATCTGCCAGTTTAAAATTTGAAAATTATTGAACTAATTCACAGAAAGTAGTCACAAATCATAAGATAGTTTGTTCCTTTGTGCTCGCTATATTGCGGCGTTGTGTCATTGACTTTGATATTTTGGCTAATGACTTTCTCTCTTGATTTTGGTCTTATTTCGTACATCATTTTTATTACCTTTCTCTATTGATATTCAGCTTCTTTACTTGTGCATTTGTTAGAAAAATTAACATAACGACTCTTCGGTCTTAAAACATGGACTGACGGTGCTTTATTTGGGCTTGAAGACAACCCGATCTCATGACTTGTCACAGTTACCTTGGATTGGTCCAGTTCCAGGGGATATTGCAGAGGTTGAGGCTTATTGTAGAATATTTAGAGCGGCTGAGCAGCTTCATATTGCATTGATGGATGCATTATGTAATCCATTATCTGGAGAATGTACTGTTTCCTATGATTTCACGCCAGAGGAAAAGCCCTTATTGGAAGATAAATTATTGTCTGTGCTTGGTTGTATGGTGGCCCTCTTAAACAAAGGAAGAGAGGAAGTTCTCTCTGGGAGGTCCTCCTCCATGAACTCCTTTCATGTTGCAGATCTGATGGAAGATAAGCTCCCACCACTTGCCATTTTCAGGAGTGAGATGAAAAGGTGCTGTGAAAGTTTGCATGTTGCTCTTGAAAGCTATTTGATACCCGATAATGAGCGAAGCTGGGATTTATGGACTAAATTGCAGAGGCTGAAGAATATCTGCTATGATTCTGGATTTCCTCGTGGAACTGATCATCCCTGCCACATGCTGTTTGCCAATTGGAATCCCGTCTTCTTATCCACTTCTAAGAATGACATAGCAGCATCTAGAGATTCTGAGGTAGCTTTCTCGAGCGGTGGCCAGGTGACAGTAGAGGGTCTAAAGTGGCTACTGGAACATGGATACAAAACCATTGTAGACCTTAGAGCAGAGACTATTAAAGATATCTTTTATGAAGCAGCAATAAATGATGCCAATTTATCTGGGAAAATCGATTTGGTCAGGCTTCCTATTGAAGTAGGGAATGTCCCCTCAGCGGATCAGGTTGAGAAGTTTGCATCTTTGGTGTCAGATTCTGGGAAAGCCCATATTTATCTTCACAGTAAAGAAGGAGTATGGAGGACATCTGCAATGGTCTCCAGGTGGAGGCAGTACATGACTCATCGTGCATTGCATTTCATCTCCAAACAAGAAAACACTTCCAATAAAATAATACTATGTCCAGATATTATTGGAACGGGACATGTATCTTCAAGCATCAACAAAGCCTCCTTCCCACAAGATGGAAGTGAGTCAGTGGAAGAGAGTTCAAGTACCCTTGGAAGGAGCAACAATGTATATCAAGAACAACTCTACTCGGCTATTGATGGCAAAAATCGTAGTAGTAATGAGCCTTATAATACCACAGTTTCCTGTGAAAATATAGCATCAGGGAAAGTAGTAAACGAGAATGAAGTAGGACCTTTGATTAATTTCTGGAGGGAAATTGATCCTCTCAAAGCTCAGCTTCCTCCTTGTGATTTTTTCTCTAAGAAAGAGATGTCCAGATTCTTCAAAAGCAAGAAAATATCCCCTTCTACTTATTTTGGTTATCTATGGAAAAGATTAGAGAGGCTGGCAGTTTCCCAAGACACAAATAGTACTGAAGTGCAGAGACAGGAAATTGATGGTAGCAATCCTGTATTGAGTTCTATGAAGGCAGGCAGTCTAAATGGATTATTTCATGGTAAAAAGGCTTCTGGAAGTCTCCAGTTACCTGTTAACAATAAAAACTTCCTAGGTGGTGATGATTCGGTTCCCTTTGGACCAACCGTAAACAGATCTGTTATGGGGGAAACGTATTCCACAATGAAACACAATTTTTATAATGGTGTGGGTAACTCAGGTAAGAAAATTACACTTAAAACCAGTCGGGAGGATCAGAAGTGCAAAGGTGAAGCGTCTGCAAAATCTGGTGCTGATGATTTGGGCCTAGTTGAAGGAAATATGTGTGCTTCCACGACTGGTGTTGTTAGGGTGCAGTCAAGAAAGAAAGCGGAAATGTTTTTGGTTCGCACAGATGGATTCTCTTGTACCAGGGAGAAAGTAACTGAATCCTCCTTGGCCTTCAGTCATCCAAGTACCCAACAACAGATGCTTATGTGGAAATCCACACCGAAAACTGTCTTGTTGTTGAAGAAGCTGGGTGCGGAGCTTATGGAAGAAGCTAAAGAGGTAATATATTTTATTGGTAACTTAAAAATTAAAAGGACAACCCTCCCTTTCTCATTCTCTGGTATGAGTAGAATTCAATTTCTAGAGGACTATATGGTATTTATGTTTGATACGTTAATAACTAGTATTGTGCTGCTTTTGGTGTCCCAGATTTATGTGAATAGCGTGCCTATAGTGATTAGATTCAAAAAAAGATTTTCTTTTTACCTTTGTTTTTATTAAACCTCTCTTTCTTCAATCTGAAATTGTGGCTGATTATGAACAAGGTACAAAATATATGACTTTGGGGTTAACAGTAAACTTGTTCTTGATCACCACAAAAGATTTTATTAATTGTTTTTGATAAGTACATCTTATTACCTCTTATCAAGAGAAGGTACAAAAAAGAAAAAAAAAAAAAAAAAAAACTGGGCAAACCCAGGCAGAGACCCCTATCAAAAAACAGCAAAACACACAAAAAAGGCCTACATTACTGCCTTCCAAGAATCCCTTCCAGCCAATGGGAATGGACATTTGAAACATCACAATGAGAAGCAATCTATACACACACATAGTAATTAATTTGGTAGACTAAATCAGCAACAGATTGAATTTTGCTTCTAAAAATTCTTCTATTTCTATTGATCCAAATCATACAAACTGCGGCTGCTAGAACAGTTTGATTTTGCTGGAGTAGTGCTTATTTTTAATGTTTCTTGAACCATCTAAGAATATTGATGAAGCCATCTGGTAATCAAAATTTGATCTGCAGCCATCTTAGATCATCACTCCAACTTGACTAGTTGAAAAATAAGTGATCACCACGAGAGTTACCATAAATCACTAAACTTGCAGTGATTTCCATTCCACAATGGTCAAACTGGATGTATACCTTTCTTCCAAGAATTCAGATGAGCTCAAATCCGATATTGTGATGAGGTATAGTTAATTACCAGTATATGTGCATACATACAAAATGTATGAAACAGTGTTTTCCATTCCATATCAATGATTTCTGTACTGCTTAAGCATTCCAAAGACGCCTACGCCTACTGTTTTATGTTCTATGCTGCATAGCATACTGTTTTCCTGTTTTTGTTCCACATACCATTTTGATCCTTGTTCCAGGTAACCTTGATCACAAATTTCAGTATGCATGTTACAAATGGTACAGCAACTGTCAGATTGAATCCCCATTTGATAAGATTCTCTTTAGTAAGCAGCCTATTAGTGGCAGCTAACCACAAAATGAAAAAATGTCTGGGTAAGGACCAACTTTCCCATATTGTTTTTTTCCAACCAAATAAATTCCCAGGTTTTTTAAGATCCTCATGTACTTTGGCTGTTTAGAAAACTCCATTTACTACTCAGCTGTTAAGTTTAGAAATAGCACCATCATACTTTCACAAGGCTGTCTGTGGGATTTACTAACTTCTTCCAAATCCAGGAATTACTCTGTACAGGGACCTTTGATTGTTGCTTAGGCCTGAAAACTTTTCATACCTCCATTGTCTCAAAAGGCCATATTAGCCGTAAAGCATCACGGAAAATGGGCCAAATTAAAACAAACACGCAATTTTCGTACTTTTTTAGAATCATTTACAAAATTATATATATCCAGTATGCATTGGCTTGGTTGATGCATACATAATATGTGGAAATTGTGAAAGGCCTATCTTTGTGGTCCAGAGGATCATTCTTGTCGGCGATCTTCCCAAGATTCTAGGCATTCAAGAGGTACTACTGCAAACGAGAATCCTTCGGCGGCAAGGATTCATCCTTTTCCTTGTTGGATTCTCGTAAATTTCAACAAAAGCCATTGGCCTGATTCTAGGCACTTGCAGCCTAACTTCACTCACAGCCCCTAGGTCTAAAGTCATAAATTCCATCAATGGTCTTCTGCCTAAATACACCTAATTCCACCAATTTCCCTAATATGGGCACCAAGAGTAACTATTTATAATTCTCAATACTAGTGTTACTAGTAAACCCTATCACACTTGAACAAGGAAACCCTATTACACTTGAACAAGGAAACCCTATCACGCTTGAATAATGAAATATAATAGAAAACCCTAATGGACCTAATATCATAAATGCCCAATAACATGAAACACTCAATTAACACTCCCCCTCATGCTGTAGTATAAATAATATGTATGCCCAGCTTGTTACAAATGGCACTCAAACAACCTGCACTCACAAATTTAGTGGATCATTGGTCAAGTGATCATTTCTATCTAATCAAATTGTTTTTTACGATCTTCTTGCAGAGATAATGGTTGGATCCATCCAACTTTTGATCCGTCAACATATTGATAGAGAGAGAAAGAAACTTAGGTAATTTGATCAAATATCAATAGTAGTTCGCTATTTCCTTACTTAATACATGATCGAAGAGAAGAGGGAATCGAAAATAAAAGAACAGATGGAGATGGGGAAAAAAAACCTTTTCCCTTTTATTTTCTTAAACTGATATAGAATGCGAAAGAATGGATGGTCAACTATGGCCAAGATGGTTGGCCATGGTTTGAACAAGGAAACCCTATTACACTTGAGCAAGGAAACATAATAGAAAATCTTAATAGGCCTAATATCATAAAAGCCCAATAACATAAAACACTTGATAGTCTCCTGCCTAAATATATCTAATTCCGCCAATTTCTCTTTCCAGACAAATTCTGCCAATAGCCTTTTGGACATGAGACAGGAATTTGTCCAATGATCTGTTGACCTAAAGGTGCAAAATTTATCAATAGGCCTTTGGCCTAATTTCTATCAACGGTCCCTAGACCTTGTATAAACTGGCCCTCTTCCTATTCTTACATACAACCCCTTTGCCTAGGTCCATAAAACTTGCTACCATCCTTTGGCCTGTCCCATCAAATGTAACTTGTTACCACATGCAGTGTTCTAAACCGCCTAGGCCCTAGGCAGTCGCGAACACCTACAAAATGCCTTGCATAGGAAGAAATTGCCCCCCTAAGTTGTCAACGCCATTAATCGGTTCAAGGCATAGTGGCCTTGGGGGATTTGTAGGTGGATATGTCTCCTATGCATACTTTTTTTTTTTAATTTCATTTTTACGGCAATAACACTTGGCCATTATTTATTAAAATAAAATTAAAATTGCTATCTTCAATTTGTTATTGCAACGAGGCGTACTTGGAAAAATATTACTTATGTCAGCTGCAAAAGGATATTATTTATACAATTTTTGTTGTGTTTTACTATGTTAATTCAATAATATCTTATGAATCTATATAAATAGTTGTATAGAACTACTAATTAAAAAAAAATGTATAAAGAACCTGTCTAGGCCGCCTAGGAGGCGCTAGGTGATAGGTCAAGTGGCTAGGTTTGCCTAATGCTTTTTAGAGCACCAATCACATGTCATTGGCCCCTTGGCCCAAAGACATGGAATTTGTCCACAAACAAACCCTTGGTCTATACTGACATAAAATCCTAGGTACTGTCCCACACATTTTTTTTTCTTCCTAAGCTAGTCCCTCAGTCCAAATGTCGAAGGCCCTCAGCCCAACTTATACTTTGATTTTTGATATCTTGATCTCTCCAGCAATTGGAGCTTTCTATTGTGGTGGCTGTATGTACGATTGCCATGGAGTAATTAATCATTCTTCAAGATCATAGGAACATAAACCGTTTCCTTTCAAAGAAAATAAGGTCAAATAGTACATTTTGGCAGAATTTTTTGTGAATGTTGGTGTTTTCAAGTAGGTCGGTGATCAATCATATCTTTGAAGTTTACATTTATTATGCAAGGTATGTTCAATTTTGGCAACTATTATTCATAGTTTTTCTTTTTAACTGGTAAAAATGCAATAGATTAACAGGCACCAAGGGCGTGCAATACAATCAACAAAAATATCAATGTTAGCAGAAATAATCCAATCTCTAACAAGAAATAACCAACCTCAGCAGAACTCCTGCCCTTCAAAAACTCAGAGGTTTCTCTCTCTAGATAGTTCATATGACACTGATGGGACCAACCTCAGCAACTTCCTCTTCCTTTTCCTATCTGTCAGCCATTCTTTCTAAGTGTGATGTTTACCCATTATGGGTACATTTTTTGATGTGTGATGGCAGGTGGCTTCTTTCTTGTATTACCAAGAAAAAATGAATATTCTGGTTGAACCTGATGTGCATGACATATTTGCGAGAATTCCAGGTTTCGGATTTGTTCAAACCTTCTATGTTCAAGACACCAGGTACTAGAACTATTTATCTGAATATGCCAATTTTTCCAAAAACTTCTCTGCTTGACTGGAAATTTGTCTCACCTGTAAGATAACCTTAATGTAGTGATCTGCATGAGAGAGTAGATTTTGTAGCATGCTTGGGTGGAGATGGAGTTATACTGCATGCCTCAAATTTGTTTAGAGGTGCTGTTCCTCCTGTTGTATCATTTAATCTTGGATCACTTGGGTTTCTCACCTCTCACGCTGTATGGTTCTTACTCGTCTTTAGCACTTAAAATGTTTTCCATCATATATGACCATTCTATTCACTCGTTATTTCTCCTTGAAAATAGTTTGAAGATTTCAAGCAGGACCTGAGACAAGTTATTCATGGGAATAACACACTGGATGGTGTGTATATAACTCTTAGAATGCGTCTCCAGTGTGAGATTTTTCGAAATGGAAAAGCAATGCCTGGGAAAATATTTGATGTCCTAAATGAGGTGGTTGTTGATCGTGGTTCTAACCCATACCTGTCAAAAATTGAATGTTATGAACATGACCGCCTTATCACGAAGGTGAGGTCAATGAACTCTTTTTTCAGAAACATAATATTTATGGGATACATTTTATTCCCTTAGAGAATAAGTATATGAGGTGTACCCTGAAAACTATCTAATCTTAGGTCATTTTTAAAGATTTGAAGGCATTGATGAAAAGAACATGCAAAAATAAGTGGACCAGTCAATTTGCATTAAATTTGGCTTCTAAGGATCTCCTATTTGTATCATGGAGAATCATCAAATCTTCGTCGTTGAAAACTAACTAAATTTCCCTGTACTCGATATGAAGATTCTATAGTACGAAATTATTTGAAAATTTATGAATAGCCTTAATTCTTCATGTGATTTTTATCAATACGGTTGGATCCTTTTAAAAATATCTACAACTATGTGATTTTAAGGTCACCTTGTATAACTTATATGAGGCGGTTGATTTTTTTATTTTAGGTGCAAGGTGATGGAGTAATTGTGGCCACACCTACAGGGAGTACAGCTTACTCGACAGCCGCTGGAGGTTCTATGGTGAGTTTGCCTCTTTAATTCCTTTTCTTGTCTTGCTCCTTTTATTTCTTTGGGTTATGTTCAAAGCTTGAAAGACCTAAGACTTCCATGGAGAATCCTTTGTTTAAGTAGAGGTCTCATATCTTCACCAGTTACCTTCACTGGCTTGCTAGTTCATCTAATTTTCAATGAAGTGACAAAATCTTGGCTGAGCATCCATGGCTCTAGTCGCTCCATAATAGACATGACTGAACTAGACATTTAGTATCTTTTAATAAACCATCAGGGCCTGGAGGTTTGTCTTGCTCAATAGGGCTCCTAACTTCAGCCTCCCCAAAAGGTCACTCCAGCTTTGTAGGTCTCAATGCATTGATTGGGGCCCAATTCAAATATTCAATGACAGGCCTGTTTACAACTTCTTCAAATATATATTCTCAAAAGAAACTAGTCATGCCGTATGCAATCCCTTCTGAATTCCTACAAATTTGCCCCCTCTATGTAGCTCAACTTGCTTGACTTGTTAAACAGTGAAAAGGTCTAGAGTTCCCATCTCCCTCCTTTTTTTGCTTCAATTAAGATTTAGATTTAGATCCAAGTTGATGTTATTATCCCTACCTACTGCACATTGTGGGCCCACAATTTAACAACTTAAGCATTAAGTGAATTGGTTGCTTAACATGGTACTGTATCCTTGTTAACTTTTAATATTGAGTTATTTGCCAGGGAAAAAGGGTTTGTTTTTATATTGATTTCTAATAACCTGTGCAATTATTCTGTGTTATTATTTGTACTTAATGCAAACATGGCTGCTTCGTCCTGTCCTGCAACTAATTGTTAATTGATTTTCCCCTGACATTTAGGCCATCATGCTTCTAACAAGAGAATCTGGATTGCAGGTGCACCCAAATGTTCCTTGCATGCTTTTCACACCTATCTGCCCACACTCGCTCTCATTTAGACCCGTTATACTTCCAGATTCTGCACAGCTTGAACTAAAGGTGAAGGAAGTCTTTCATGGATTTGGTATATGATCAAAACTATATAACCTGTTTCTGTTGATCATCATGTTTGGGATTGCAGGCGGAAGTTATTAAATTCATTTCTGCTTTCTATTTTTGCAACTTCATGCCCATGTGTACTGTGTTTGTCTGGCTTGCGTGTCAGAGAGATGCAGGAGATGATAGTAGGAAATTTCTCTCGTTTTTATGCTCTTAATCTTAATATGCTTCATCAAGTATTAGTTTCTGGTCGTATCTGAAAATGTGGTTTTATGCAAAGCTTCAATTTTTGTTCATTTTATTGGTTGAGTGGTTATAATAATAATAAGATTTCAGAGAAAACTGCTTCCCATCTAAGTACTGGAAAAGGTTTTTGATTTTGTATTGTGAAATCACTTGTGCCTAATCTGCTTTACCTCCTTGTACTTGAACTAAGGCTGTGTTTGTGGCATTTGATTGAAATGTTTTGAAATGGATCTTAAAATGTAAATCATTTCCTGATGCAAACTGCCAGTGAATGAGAGCTTCAAGTGAAATGATTTTACTCTTTAAGATCCTCTCTGTTCTATTTCATTGCATCATGCTTGGTGTAGCCTAATTCTGTGGTGAGTTACCGTGTTCTTGTTAATTTTGATAGAGGAGGTTCTAATGAATGTTAATAATTAGACAGATCCCAAAGGATGCACGAAGCAATGCTTGGGTATCCTTTGATGGGAAGAGAAGACAGCAACTTTCAAGGGGAGATTCCATCCGAATAGCGATGAGCCAGCACCCACTTCCCACTGTTAACAAGTTTGACCAAACAGGTGATTGGTTCCACAGCTTGATCCGCTGCCTAAACTGGAACGAAAGGCTAGATCAGAAAGCCTTCTGAAGGTTCTAAAAGAGGAATAATAATGCACATCTATTCCTCTCCTGGCGTCTCGTGTAAACAACGGTACAGTTCAAAATTACAGAGGTCGTGCTTACAAAGAGTATAGCCTGTTACTGATCTCGGCTTTCATTTGGAGACTGGCTTAGCTGCCGCGGCCCCCCCCCCCCCCCCCCCCCCCCCCCTCATTTTTCTTCTCCCACAGTTTATAAGGCAATACAGGTTGAGACGTAGCAAAAGATGTAGGCAAAATAATAATAATAATAAAAAAGAAAAGGAACACTCTAATCTGAATTCAAATTTGTAACAGACTAGTTTCTTCCCAAAAAGATCAATACACCGAGCACTACACTTAGATTTATTGGATTTGTTGCTAAAATATCGGTATTAAACCCGAAACCCCCGGCAGATGACCAGTGACCTAAAGAAACGAAAAAATCGATTCTATTTTTCATATGATCTCCTCTTATAGATAAACTAAAAAAATCGAACGGAGTTGTTTTTGTATCACTTAACCTTTTATTTAGTGTCTTTTTTATTTTTTATTTCTAAATAGAGTCGAAAAAACAAGCAGCAAGTTCAAGGAAATAAAAAAAGAAGTATTTTTCATATTTCTAGGGTTAAACAAAATTATTCCTAAATAAAAGCATCAATGCTATAAGCAATTATCTATCGAATTTGAATATTAGAATAGCAGATATAGTCATGATTCGATGGGTTAGTACTTTTTACTTTGTGGATTTCAAATCTTTATAGTGGATTTGACTAGATTAATGGAAAATGGGAATATTTGGTAATTCAGGGGATGACTTATCATGATTCATTAGAATCTAATGCACAGATGCCTCATTTTATAACCCCTCATCAGTAGTAGCATATTGTCCCTGAAACTAAAGTCCAAAATATACAAGAAACAAGTGTTTTCACAACTTTACCGCCCAGTCAATGTTGTTCTACGTAATCTTGTCCCTCTGTCATGGCCACATATCTTTCTGGCTAAGGAATAGGAAATCTTTCTTCTATTACATGAATCCAATTTTCATTTCATATGGGGAAAGACATCATTTCGTCAACAATGTCTTTGTTAGGAATAAATAGGGGGATATAGTTCAGTGGTAGAGCTCCACCCTTGGAATTGAGTTGTGCAATTATGGGTTGGATTGTCTAATTGTCTAGGCAGTAATGACAGTATCTTGTACTTGAATCAGTGACTCATTTTTTCTTAGTAATAGAGAAGAGGACCGAAACAACCACTAGAAGACTCTACTGAGACAATGGAAAAATCAAATTCAATGAGAATTTGGTTCATCCCACATATAAATGTCGTGGCTACCCTACTTTTCTATAAAAAATATTTAAAAATATTAAATTTAGATATTTGTACCATGTCGAAATAGGGAACCATGGCATATATCTTTGGAATAGATTCCATTTTGAGAGAGTTGAAAAAGTACTATGTCGTGGAAAGGTTATAATAATATTAACTAAAATAATAGTAAATGGGCAGAAGATCGGCAATGAAAATCTCTTATATAGATCTTCAAATATGATGTGAATCCCTCTTATACGAACCTCGTTATGGATGTCCCCTGTTTCCTATCTACTTATTTTTATTGTATACTTGGTCTTATTCCTTCGCCGCTGTAATTCTATTTTCCCTTTTCATTTTAATCTTATGGTAAATAATCCCTAAATAATAGGGGAAAAAAATTAAATTCCCAAAGTAGGTGTATGGTGAAATTACCATTTCACCATCTTTTCCACCACCACCAGCTCACCTCCGCAACTCTTTAACATTTTGTCATCATTTTCACCACCACAACCTCACCTCCTACAACACTCGATAAATTCACGATATAACGTCTTATCCAACTTCTAGATAAAAATTTCTGTTTCTTTGAGCTTTCATTTCAATTTTCATAATGTTGTCACCCTTTATTCCCATAGTGTTCTACCGGCACGACCTCACCTTCCACAATCATCGACATCCTTGGAGTCAACACCATCATCATCGTCATCTTGATATAAATTCGGTGACGTCCTTGCATTGATTGGCAGCCATCGTTGGATTCACCCACGAATCAGTCTATGTGAGTAGGGTGGTATAAGGGCTCAATGTCAAGAGCAACCGCGAGGCAGGGTCGAATGCAAAGTCGCGTGAAGTGCCATTATTAATGTCTAATGGTTAACTGGGGCCAGTAGTATTGTTGCATGCTCTTCACACATTTAAGGAGGCAGGAGATGGTTGGGTATAACAATATCTGTAGGCTTTGTTCAGGTATCACAATATCTTTCCACATATCCCTTCCCTACCCCTAATAAGAAGTAGAATTGACTAATCCTAAGGCAAAGGATCAAGAAACTCAATGTCACTATTCTTGAACAACTTAGAGTGAGCCTTCTTTTTATTTTTGCACTATTGTGAATACAAAAAGAATAGGAAAAAAATTGGATTTAGTTGTCCACTTTTCCTATTGGAAATAAGATTGACTATGAATTCGAGCCATAGCACATGGTTTCACAAAACTGTATGATTTTCCCAATCTAAATCAAGTAGGTTCTTCATGAAGAAGGTTTGGCTAAGCATGTTCAATTTGATATGGGTAGGAGAAGAACTCGACTTTGTATTTTTTAAAAAATAGAGTAAACAGGACCAAGTCAAGATGAGACGGATCAATCCCTTCTTGTGCCAAAGATCTTAATATTTCCAAAGGAGCCAGAGTTACATCCCTTTTTCCCATTTCTATTCGAAAGTGGAGTATCGTTATCCCTACCTACACGGTTGAAGACTTGGTTCTTATTTTGAAGGGTCAACACCAATGATCTACGGGCCTAACAACCATTTTTTTGTTCATCTGTCAAAATGAACATATGTTATCTCAATCATAACAATATCAATAAATTCAAGCATGGTAAAAAGCTAACAAAGTTTCCCTTAAATATATAAGAGTTCACAAAATTTTTCGTGACAAAATTAACACAAATTCACAAAAGGGCTACTACCCTCATTTCTCATTTAGCCTAAATGCAATATAACATACTCATTTCATAATTTCTTATGCATTCAAATAATAAAAATATAATCTTAGATCATTACAAATCACAAAATTGTTCTACATGATGCAAAAAATTTGGACCACTAACTTGTTGACCCGAAGAATTGGCTACCATTGAGAGAATCTTTATGCTAAAATTGGTGGGAATTTCAACTTAGTAGTCATGCAACTGCTAATTGTGTGAACTTTTTGGTGGAAATGTTCAAGCGATGATTGCAGAATGGAGGAGGCTGCGATGATGTAGTTCATGGAGCACGATTTGATTTGTGGAACCTTGTGTATGGAATGGGGGAGGGAAGAGATTAGTTGGAGAAGGTGAGGGTGAGAATAGAGGAGGCCACGAATCGATGAAAGTGTTGATGGTGATGGCTGGAAAACAAAGCCATGACTGTAGTATAGTGAATGGAGGGGAAGAGAATTTGGTGTATGAGATGAGGGAGAAAAGAAATTGTTGGGTTGATTCCCACTTTGACATGTGTGCACTGCGAAGATGGTTTTGGAGGTCCCCCTAGAATTTTTGGGCCAACGGTTTTCGTGTGGTGATTGAAAGGGGTAATATTTGTGATGCCATAATTTATGGGTATATATAAGTTATTTTTCCCCTTGTTCACATATAAGGCGATTTTTGAGTAAAACCCTAATAATAATAATATTGATAAGGATTTTTGTTTATTGGATGTAGTCGTACACTAGGGTAAATCAAGATAAATTTGTCTCTTCCTTTTTCCTCTTTTCTTGTGATTAATTGCGTCACTGGTTCTCGTTACATCGTTTAATTTATTAGAAGATCTCAGGCGCTATCATTTCTCCTAAAACCAATTGGTGTTAGGAAAGGTGCAAACCCTAATCTTATAATGTGTTAAAGTGTACACACAAGGTTCAATTGTGACTTGACCAACCTTGAGCCTCCACCATAAGAAAATTTCTGCAATATTAGCCTAATAGAAATTATTTAAATATTTTAAGAGAATGGGAAGGGAATAGATAGCCATAGAAGAAGAAGAACGAAGAAGAGGAGATAAAGAAAACTAGTTTTGTGGCGTGGGGTAGAGAAGATAAGTGTTTGCTAACTTTTTTGTGAGTTGCAAACTCATCATATTTGTTTTCGAGGTTCATTCTCCACATCTGCATAAAGGGGAGATGATTGTTTACATCCATTGCCCATGGCATGGAATACCTTCAATTAAAATCGTTAAAGGATTAGCGTGGGGTGTGAAACTTAGATTTGGGGGAGAATCTGCAAGAGGCAGATCTAGATATGGATCGTGGGTCCGGAGATGAATAATAGGGCCATACACCTATAAATGGGGGGAAATAGAGGCCGAAGATGAAGAAGATGAACAATGATTGCTAAGGGGGATTAATGCTATCAGGGGCTAGACTTATAGGGTGTTTTACACATCTTCATTAGAGAATTCGACCCTTATAGTTATTAAGGCTTATAGAGCCGTGGAGTTCATCAAGGGCTATCCTCACCTTATTATTTGTAGTGAATGGTGATGGATGGTTGAAGAAGAAAGAGATTGCTCTTGCTCTTTTCTCTCTTTCATTCTTGCTATTAGAAAACCCAAAGTGTCTCCCCTCCCAAAACCCCTAGGGTTTTGTTTCTATAGTGAGGGGGAAAATGGGGATGATGCGGTGCCACATCCTATTGTTCTTTGGGCCCATCACTTAATTATGGAAGATACCCTAAATGGGTGCCACGTGCCCTTAGGGCAACATGGTGGAGCCAATGGCTCAAAGGAGTAAACTTTTTTCCTTTATTGGGACAAAAAGTGGGCTTAATGGGCCATGGGCCCAAGAATCATTCCTTTAATGAATGGAGCCATGGGCTAAAAGGATATTAAACCCTTTAGGGATAAGCCATGGGCTTATAAATAGAGCTAGGGGCTTGGGAACTATTCTCGAGCCAGGGGCTCGGGGAATTTTGGCCCACCTAGCCCAAATGAGGGAGCTTTTCCTTTTAGAGGTTGGATTGTGGGCTTAAATACACAATCACTCTCCTTTGGCTTGGTTAGTGGGATGTCACTACTTATAAAAGTGGCTAGGGCCTTACATTTTACTCAATGGCATAAAAAATGACAAAAACAAATGCCCCCTCATAGTTTTGAACAACAATGAAGTCGGGGCTTCGAACTACGACCCCCTTAGAGGTCATTGTGATTTATTATGTCTTGTGGTGTTAAAATAAACTTTCGAGGTTTATCCCATTGTTATTGATTCAAATTTTGTTTAGTTTCCTTATAAAAAGAGATTTTGAACTATATGATCACCTGCAGAGCAAGCTGAGGGGAAAGATTCCCCTCAAATTAGCCGAATGGCTGTGCCCCAAAAAGCCACTGGTTGGGCTGACTTGCATTTAATGCAAAGTGACCTTTGGGTCAGGGAAAGGGAGACATATAGTCTCTTTGGTGCTATTGGTTACCCAATAGCTAGCCTTCTAGGCTCAAAGGGCCAATGGCCTTTGTGAAGAAGGCACTGTGCCTTCTTTATTACCATTGGGGAGAGAAAAATTCACTTAAGAAAAGAACCCTAAGGTTTTCTAAGGCATGGTACTCACAATGTTTTTGCTCTTTATGGAGTAAATGACTCAATAGGGATCCAACGAGACTACTCTAGCTGCTCTAACCATCCCTGCCCTTCCTGAGGGGGCGGTGCTGATTAAAGACCTTTAAGGTCATGCTAAACTAGATAACTTGGGGATCGAGGTCAGGACTCAACAAGTGGAGATTCTTAAGGAGGCTCCTGATGCGGAAGGGCTCTCACTTTTTGAATAGATTGTCGTAAAGGCAACAGTGTGGAATGGACTTTGAATTATTCCCCACGTTCATACTTCGCTATTCAACCAGTTGACTCCTCAACAGCGCAAGTACAGGTTATCGAAGCATCTCCCCGCACATGGGCGCGAGCTTCCCTCGGACGTCTTTATTCTCAACTTTGATGTGCCCTAACAATGGATGGCAGTTAATGACAATGTGCCAGCCATCTTGATTAATAGGGACGGCTACTGTCTCCTTCATACGGAAATCGACCTGGTTGCTGCATGACTATCCCAGGCATTTGGATAGCTCGAAGGATTAAGTGCAATCAAGGACCTTCTGTTTCTCCACCCTCCATAATCAGAGTCAACGGGATAACTTTAAGGTATGGAGGGAGTTATGCCTTTTTTGCTCGGGGAACTTCGGTCGAGCATTGTACTAGGCATGGCTGTTTTGGGTACGAGAAGTTTGCGCCAGCTTTTAATCATAGTTGAGGGCAGTTGGGGTTTTCCAAGCAGTGTGGGTCTCTCGATACTACTTTTACAAACCCAGGTTGAATTTTGGAGAGACGTGTGGTACGTGGTGTCCTGAGAGCAATACCTTCTATCTCTCTTACGGTAAGATGGGGATCAGCTTGTGGGATTTGCACAAGGTGTACAACTGAGGAAAATGTATGAAGAGTATATGCCCTAGTTTAAGAGAAACGAAAGATACTCTACAAAAGGCATTGTAAGGGTTTTCGTTTGATCGTGGTGGCTAAAATGTTGAAGTCAGGCGATGTTTTTCGCGAGAACTAGGTCCACTTCCTTTTAGGGCCAAGTGGCTACCAGCCCACAGCCAAGATAGCTCTTAAATGCCTAGAGATCACGTACCACAAAGGGCTGAGCAGGTATTAGGGCCAGATGGAGACCTTTCCTATTGCAAAGATGGGGTGGAAGGCTAGAGAAAGTATTGATGAGAGGGTCTACCTCATAGACTTTTTGAGTATGTGACTGAGCACCTTTTTGCTCCCTATAAGGGAGTCTCACCATGGGGTCCTGTTCAAGAACATGGTGATGGCCAATGACATGGCCCGGGTTCAAGTGATTAATATGGGCGTCCCCGCCCTGGCCAAGCTATATCAGTTGTTAGGGATGTTGGCCTGGCCTAACTATGTAGAACATCTATGTGGCCTATAGAAGTTCTAGTGGGGGTGGTTAGGCTTGTACTTGCTCTATTTATATGCAAAGTTGAGCGCTCTGAATTGCGATATCCCTAACCTTAAAATTAAAGTAGATTTATATTGGTCTTAAATTTAGTATTTCTCTTAGATATTCTGTGCTTTTAACCAGATTAAAATTTCGAGAAATTTTCATGGGAAAAAAATTTCCTGTGAGGATGCAAAATTTTCAAGTTTCAAGTGAAATTACCGAAACTTTTTTAGCTGTTGAGCCATAAATAATGGTAGAGATGATGACATATACTTTATGAAATCTAATAGGGGAAAATCACTGGTCTCATAGAAATCGTGAATAAAACTAAGTTTTGGAATAGTATTTTTGACTTGGTTAGGGATTATCGGGTGACAAATATCTTATGAGTATTTGATGTGACATGCCAGGCTTGAGCAAAATTGATGGTGAGGAAGAGTTGACTTTTAGTTATTTTAAGAAGTGAAATGACAAAGTTATCCTTGGTGGTTGCAAATGATGGGATTTTGAACTTGGGGTAAAGTTGGAATTAATGGGTTTTCAAAGGATGCTATGAAGGAAGTGTGGGCTTTTTCCAAAGAGTTCAAATTCGTCCCAAAAAAAAGTTGTAAAGGTAGGAAACTCACCCTTAAATGTACATTTTCAAGTCTTGATTCTAACTATTGCCATGTTTTGTTTTGGTAAGAAGTTGTATGTTGATATGGAGTTTTAATCTTGATTATTTGTAGTTTCCATAATTAATTTTATGTTACATGACATGATGATTGTTCATGGAAGTGGTATATGATTATTCATCTCAATTGGATGTACGTTTGACCTCAAAAAATGGTTTAATTGAGTTGTGTTGGCTAAGTTGTACTTATGTTGGTTTATGAAATTAGTTATTTGTGTGGAAATTATAGAGGCAGTAAGGTTTTTAAACTTTTGTACCTAAAACTATTTCGAATTTGTAAATGAGTTCTTCTAGAGAGTTGTAGGCCTATTGAATACCTAGAGCTTTGGTTTTGGAATCAACTTAATTTGAGGTGTGGAAAGAGTTTTGGAATTTTAAAAATTCCATAGAGAAATCTGTCTGGGTTGTCTTTCCAACACAGATTGCTATTCTTTGTGTGGATTTTTTGACCTGTAAATGACTGATTTTGCAAAGGTATTCAAATTTTGATTGTTATTCCTTTAGTACTTAAGAATTTCTCTTTTAGGAGAAAAATGTTTTAATCCCTATATAAGAAGTTGCATTTTGAATGTAAGGAGTCCAAAATGAAATGTTTGGATGATCCAAAATTGCAAACAACCACTATTTGCTTTTTTTAACAACACTAGAGTATGAGTCACTATTTGTGGTTTAAAATGAATTTGTAGCTCTATTTATTAGCTAGGTATTCTTTTTTGGCTGTAACTTAAAAATTGGTGTGTATTAGAAGCTATCTTAGTATTTTTGAAACTGGTCAGAGCTAGATTTTTACTGACCAAATCTGTGTACCTACTATTTTGGCAAGATTGGCCTTTCCAGAGATCAAATCTTGTGAAGTGTTTACAGAAATGTAGATAACAAGATTATCTAGCTTTGTTATTTTTGGAGTAATCCCATTTGAACCTTGTAGAAGAAGTTGTAGTATTCAACTTGAAGTGGTTATTTTGTGAAAGTGAAAGGTTTTAAGATGTTTTTTGAGATGATTAAGAATAACACTTTGGATGAATGGTTGATTTCGTTGTCTATCTTGTTGAACCGTTGTAGGTGTTTATTAGAGGGTCGTTGATGATTGCCTTGCATGTGGTCACTTAAATGGCTGTCGCTGAAATTTGACTTATAACTTGAGTTTCCTAATTGTTTACATGGCTGATCATTTGTTTCTGATTACCTACTAGTTTGTATTGAGCTGAGGTGAGTGAAATCGTTGAATTGAGACTTAGATATTGTTTTATGTGGATTAAGGCAAAACATATGGCTGTTTTTGTGTGATCAATTCGACGTGAGGTTACGAGAGTCGTCTTGGTATCTAGTTGTCTCCCGACAATATTATAGAATGTTAAAGATGGTAATAGTCGAATTGCCGATGAAAAATAGTTGATCTCTGATGTTGGATGAAGCAATTGATTGAGATCTAGAAGCACAATAATTGATTAGGTGGATTGTCGTCAACAAATAGTGGAACATTGTAGATCAGATTAATGGTTTATTATTAGTTGATTCTAGGTTGTTATTGTTTGAAATAGTGGATCGTAAGAGGTTGTTGAGTGAACAATCTTGCTATTGAACTTAAGACTATTTCTTGTTACATGTCTTAAGTTGATACTAGTTGAACTACCATTTGTTAGGTAGTACTTTTCGAAGTTTGATTTGGATTGTGTACTTGATTGCTGAGGTACACCTTTTAATGTCTAAAAGGTGGGGGTGTCATAAATAGTGTGCATCAGTTAACCTAGGCACCGGGTCCAACTTTGTGCCAACATGAGCAAAAGATTTTCTGACAATTCAATCGCCATGTATCAGGTTGTTCAACTCAGTTCAATCACAACCAAAAATCGAAGTATCCACTAAATGGTTCCTTATTATTAACATTAGAATAGAACCATGTACAGCACATTCAATACCGTACTACAGGATATATTACAACACAAAGGATTGCTTAAAGTGACAAAAGTGACAAAAGCTTGACTATTTAGTTATTGGCGACCCCTTTCCCCTTGTCACCATCACGACTCACATACAACTCATTATGTAAGGTGAGTGTGAATGAACATTCAGTAAGGGATAATCAAACAGGTGTATGTTTAAGAAAGATCAGCACAACAAATTCAACATAGTTTAACTCGAACCATTAACGACTGAGAGACCCATAAGGTCATGAACGCGTGTCCGTTCAAACCCAAACACGGGGTCCAACTTTTGTACATTAACCCAAGCATGGGGTCTATTCAACTTATTAAGGCCCGTCAACCAGCCATTACAGCTCATGCGTGCATTAACCCAAGCACAGGGTCTACTCATACCTACTTTCACGGTTATTCATCTCAGTCAATGGGTTAAAACGCAACACTCAACGACCAGCAGAACAAGTGGGACAAAGCAAATAGGTACAAACATGTTCAAATCAACATTTCGGTTTAGGGTTTAGGGTTCAGGGTTCGGGGTTTGGGGTTTACGGTTCGAGGTTCGGGGTTCGGGGTTCGGGGTTTGGGGTTCAGGGTTCCGGGTTTCGAGTTCAGGGTTCCAGGTTCCGGGTTCCGGGTTCGGGGTTCGGGGTTCGAGGTTTGGGGTTAGGGTCTAGGGTCTAGGGTCTAGAGTCTAGGGTCTAGGGTCTTGGGTCTTGGGTTTTGGGTCTTAGGTCTTGGGTCTAGGGTCTATGGTTTTGGGTCTTGGGTCTTGGGTCTTGGGTCTTGGGTATAGGGTATAGGGTATAGGGTTTAGGGTTTTAGGGTTTAGGGTTTAGGGTTTTAGGGTTTAGGGTTTTATTTATTTATTTATTTATTTATTTATTTATTTAGTTATTTTTTTTAAGAAATAGGGGCGGCACCCTGACACATTGTATTAATTAAAGGCTGGGCGTAATAACCATACCTTGGGAAAGTACAGCGGGCAGCATATTGGCTTAACCCAGACAAAATCAACAAAATTAATTGCGGAGCAATCAAAAACAGAGGCTGCACTACAGAGAAAGAGACAACCAGTAAAAACCGAAATACAAACGGGCAGCATATAGGCTTAACCCAAAACAAAAGAGCAAAACCTAAGGCGGACGATAATTAGGCAAACCAAGCTAATCCCCTCGAAGGGCATGAGCGCAATTTGCTGGAAGACTTTTGTCGTTACGGAACACACATGTGTCTTCTATCTGATGACCGAACTTCGCAAGCGCATCCGCCACATAGTTCCCTTCTCTGAATGAGTGACTGAATCTGACGCTATTACTAAGAGAAGTGTGACAATCTCGTACAATATAAATCAAATCGCATGGCACCTCCCATTCCCCTAACATGCATTTAAATAAAAAAACAGAATCCAGTTCAACAATGTCAGGGGACAAAGCCATACCTTTGCATAATTGAAGCCCTAACAATAAGGCCTTAGCCTCGGCAAATGAATTAGAACCCCTGCCCAGATTGGCCGAGAAGGCCATACGAACCTGACCACGATGATTACGTAACACACCTCCCCCAGCACAAAAACCCCCCACACAAGAACCATCCGTGTTCAAATTTAACAAGCCTCTCTCAGGATTATTCAATTTTACCCACTGACCTCGTTTGAACGGAACCGATATAGTGGGGATATGTAGGGCTTGGAAAGCTAAAGACTCCAAAAAGGAGGGAGGCCTAGATATATGAAGCTTAGCAACAATTTGCCGAAGCCAAAACACAATATCAGAGAAAATTTTATCACAGCATATAGGAGCAGCATCAAACCTAGATTTATTCCTAGCAATCCAAATACCCCACACAGCATAACAAATAGCAGCAACAACAATACAACCTTTTTGGGAGGAAATCTTAATGGGCAACAGGCATGATTCAAAGAAGGCAGCAATTGAATGGAATTTAAAATCAATATCCAAAATACTGCGAAATTTATGCCAGATAAATTGAGCAACCTCACTATGAAGAAATAAATGGGCAACAGTTTCAACTTTAGAAGAACAGCAGCACTCACATCTAGAGACCACACAGACACCTCTTCTTCTAATATTCTCATGAACTGGCAGAGCATTATAAACTACTTTCCAAACAAAAAAACAAATTTTAGGAGGAAAAAAATTACACCTTAATAAATTCATCCAAGCCTTAACCTCCTTACGATCTCTAATATCATCATAAATAGAAGAGAGCGAGAACTTACCTGAGCGATTAAGAGTGCAAACAAATCGATCAGGCTTGTCCTCTAACGGAATATTGAGAGCTTGAGTGACTAAATCAGCAGAAAGATTATCATTCAAAATGTTAAGATCTCTCAAAGCATCTTTAACCTGGATCTGAGGCCTAGGGCAATGCTCTTTCCATAAAACCGAGCCCAACTAATTATCCTTCCAGAAGGAGGGTTTAGGGTTTAGGGTTTAGGGTTTTTTTTTTTATTTTTTTTATTTTAAGAAACAGGGGCGGCACCCGACAAATTTTATTAAATAAAGGCTGGGCGAAATAACCATACCTTTCAAAGATACAGCGGGCAGCATGTAGGCTTAACCCATAGAAAATCAGCAAATACAATGCGGAGCAATTAAAATGAGAGGCTGCACTACTGCGAAAGAGCCAACCAAAAAAAACCGAAATACAAGCGGGCGGCATTTAGGCTTAACCCAGCGCAACACGACAAAACCTACGAAGGTCGAAAATTGGGCAATCCAAGTTGGTCCCCACGAAGGGCACGAACGCAATTTGCTGGAAAACCTTTGTCGTCACGGAACACACACGTGTCTTCTATATGATGACCGAACTTCGCAAGTGCATCCGCCACACAGTTCCCTTCTCTGAATGAATGACTGAATCTGACTCTATTACTAAGAGAAGTGTGACAATCTCGAATAATATATATCAAATCGCAAAGCACCTCCCATTCCCCTAACATGCATTTAAATAAAAGAGCAGAATCCATTTAAGGTTTAGGGTTTTAGGGTTTAGGGTTTAGGGTTTAGGGTTTAGGGTTTAGGGTTTTAGGGTTTAGGGTTAAGGGTTTAGGGTTTAGGGTTTAGGGTTTTTATTTATTTATTTATTTTATTTTAAGAAACAGGGGCGGCACCCGACAAATTTTATTAAATAAAGGCTAGGCAAAATAACCATACCTTTCAAAGATACAGCGGGCAGCATGTAGGCTTAACCCTTACAAAATCAGCAAATACAGTGCGGAGCAATTAAAATGAGAGGCTGCACTACTGCGAAAGAGCCAACCAAAAAATACTGAAATACAAGCGGGCGGCATTTAGGCTTAACCCAGCGCAACACGACAAAACCTACGGAGGTCGGAAATTGGGCAATCCAAGTTGGTCCCCACGAAGGGCACGAACGCAATTTGCTGGAAAAGCTTTGTCGTCACGGAACACACACGTGTCTTCTGTATTATGACCGAACTTCGCAAGTGCATCCGCCACACAGTTCCCTTCTCTGAATGAATGATTGAATCTGACTCTATTACTAAGAGAAGTGTGACAATCTCGAATAATATATATCAAATCGCAAAGCACCTCCCATTCCCCTAACATGCATTTAAATAAAAGCGCAGAATCCATTGAGGGTTTAGGGTTTAGGGTTGAGGGTTTTAGGGTTTAGGGTTTAGGGTTAAGGGTTAAGGGTTGAGGGTTTAGGGTTGAGGGTTTAGGGTTGAGGGTTGAGGGTTGAGGGTTTGAGGGTTTAGGGTTGAGGGTTTATTTTATTTTTTTTTATATTATTATTATTATTTATTTATTTTTATTTATTTTTATTTATTATTTTTTTTAAGAAACAGGGGCGGCACCCTGACGCAATTTATTAATTAAAGGCTGGGCGTAATAACCATACCTTGAAAAAGTACAACGGGCAGCATATAGGCTTAACGCAGAACAAAAGAGCAAAATCTAAGGCGGTCGATAATTAGACAAACCAAGCTGATCCCCTCGAAGGGCACGAATGCAACTTGCTGGAAAACTTTTGTCGTCTCGGAACACACACGTGTCTTCTATCTGATGACCGAACTTCGCAAGCGCATCCACCACACAGTTCCCTTCTCTGAATGAGTGACTGAATCTGACGCTATTACTAAGAGAAGTGTGACGATCTCGAATAATATAAATCAAATCGCATGGCACCTCCCATTCCCCTAACATGCATTTAAATAAAAAAGCAGACTCCAGTTCAACAATGTCAGGGGACAAAGCCATACCTTTGCATAATTGAAGCCCTAATAATAAGGCCTTAGCCTCGGCAAATGAATTAGAGCCCCTGCCCAGATTGGCCGAGAAGGCCAAACGAACCTGACCACCATGATCACGTAACACACCTCCCCCAGCACAAAAACCCCCCACACAAGAACCATCCGTGTTCAATTTTAACAAGCCTCTCTCAGGTTTATTCCATTTCACCCACTGACCTCGTTTGAACGGAACCGAGATAGTGGGGATATGGAGGGCTTGGAAAGCTAAAGACTCCAAAAAGGAGGGAGGTCTAGATATATGAAGATTAGCTACAATTTGCCGAAGCCAAAACACAATATCAGAGAAAATTTTATCACAGCATATAGGAGCAGCATCAAACCTAGATTTATTCCTAGCAATCCAAATACCCAACATAGCATAACAAATAGCAGCAACAACAATACAACCTTTTTGGGAGGAAATCTTAATGGGCAACAGGCAAAGCATTATAAACTACTTTCCAAACAAAAAAACAAATTTTAGGAGGAATAAAATTACACCATAATAAATTCATCCAAGCCTTAACCTCCTTACAATCTCTAATATCATCATAAACAGAAGAGAGCGAGAACTTACCTGAGCGATTAAGAGTGCAAACAAAACGATCAGGCTTGTCCTCTAACGGAATACCGAGAGCTTGAGAGACTAAATCAGCAGAAAGATTATCATTCAAAAAGTTAAGATCTCTCAAAGCATCTTTAACCTGGATCTGAGGCCTAGGGCAATGCTCTTTCCATAAAACCGAGCCCAACCAATTATCCTTCCAGAAGGAGCACAATCCCTTACCAATGATCCATTTACACTTATCAATCATGTAGGGGATGCTAGGAGCAATAGACTTCCAACAATGGGAAGCATTAGATTTCACACCATTATTGATGACTTCTATAGGATCACCATATTTAATTCTAACAAATTTAGCCCAACTAGACTCACCTTTAATAAAATTCCAAGCAGATTTAGCTTGAAACGCCTTCCTAGTGGTCTCAAAATCCCGAATTCCAAGACCGCCTTCGGAAATAGGATAAGTGAGGGTTTTCCAACTCACCCAGTGAATACGATGGTGGTCCGAGGTGTGCCAAAGAAAACTAGCAAATAATTGGTTAATGCGGTTCCAAACAAGTTTAGGAACTTTAATGATCGACATTATATGCACAGGAATGGATGAAAGAACACTTTTAATCAACGTGATTTTACCTCCTTGGGATAACCACCGATTTTTCCAGCTTTGAATTTTCGAAGTGATGCTACTCACCAGATCATCAAAATAGTGAATGCGCACTCTACCTTTAAAAATGGGGACACCCAAGTATTTCATTGGCAGGTTGCTTTGATCCAACTTGGTCCAATGCTTCAAGTTGGCCTTTTTCCTTCTCGAGATGGCGGAGGAGGTAATAAGAGTACTTTTACTGAAATTGACTTGTTGTCCACTACACGCCTCATACTCTTTTAAAAGATTCATGAAATTCAGCACCGATCTCTTCCTGCCATTAAGAAAAACAATGAGATCATCAGCAAAAAGAAGGTGAGAGATGGACGCGCCACAATTGGTACTCTTGTATCTGCCTATCTCTTGAGTAGTCATAAGGTGGTTCAGCTTTTGACTAAACGCCTCTTCAGCAAGAATGAACAGACTTGGCGATATCGGGTCGCCTTGTCTCAAGCCCCTGCAAGATTTAAAGAAACCAAATTTTCTGCCCATAACCTGGATCGAAAACCAATTGTTAGCAATACAACGATATATCAAGTCACACCAAGTATGAGAGAAACCAAATCTGTTGAGCACTTTAAGAAGAAACGACCATTCAAGCCTGTCATAAGCCTTAGCCATGTCAACTTTAATAATAACATTATCACCTGCAACTTTCCTATTAATCTCATTAACCATCTCCTGAGCTAGGCCAATATTATCATGAATATTCCTACCCTGAACAAAGCCCGATTGTTCGTACGAGATCAGACTAGGCAGCACAGAGGAGAGTCTATCATTGATGATCTTAGCAATAATTTTATAATTAAAGTTACATAAGCTAATCGGCCGGGTTTCGGAGAAGCTAGCAGGGATTTTGTTTTTCGGGATAAGAACAAGATTAGTGGCTGTTATACTCTTTAGAAGCTGCCCACCCCTAAAGAAGTCTTGAATAGCATTAATGAGATCTTAGCTAATCAGATCCGAAAAGGCCCGATAAAAATGACCGGTGAAGCCATCTTGCCCAGGGGCACTGTCGGGATCCAGCTGCACCAGAGCACGACTAATCTCCTCCCACTCTGGACATTGAGTTAACATTGCGTTAGTTTGGTCAGAGATAAGATGTGGGATATAGTCCAGCATATCACTTTGGTCACGATTAGCAGTGCTATACTGAAGGGGATGAATAATGCTAGAGGAAGTAGGAGCAGTGAGAATAGAACTAAAATAATCAACTGCCATGGGACCTAATATATCAGGATCATCAGAGAAGGAACCATCAGATAGTTTAAAGTTGAACTTAGATTGGCTACGACGCTCCTTAAGGCAAGCATGAAAAAATTTAGTGTTTTTATCCCCTTCCTCAAGCCACTTAATTCGGGCTTTGTCTCTCAATATACCTTCCTCAATAGCAATGAGGGAAGCCAGATCATGCTTAGCTATAGTATAGTTCTTGAAGTCCGCCTCAGACCAGTTATTTTGGAGTTTCTGATCAAGCTGATGAATGGTTTTAGAGAATTTCTCCATGTCCTGCTTAATCTCCTTTTTCCACGATTTCGACCACACTGAAAGGGCATTTTTAGTGCGGGACAGCTTAGTATGAAATTTAAACCAAGGAGAGCCGTCTACAGGTTGGGACCAAGCATTACGGACCACCTCTTTACACTCCTCATAACCTAGCCATTGGCGTTGAAATCTAAACACATAAGGGATATGTTTACATTCGCGTAAAGATATGAGCATTGGGCTGTGATCAGAATGAAGTCTTTCCAAATAATGAGACTTAAGAGCTGGAATATCATGAAGGGCCTGGAGATTCGATAGAAGCCTATCGAGTCTAAGCCAAACTCTCTTATCCCCTTGCTCATTGTTACACCAAGACAGGGGGTTCCCAATATAATCAACCTCACTAACCCCAGCATTGGCAATGAAAGAATTAAAATCATCCATCGCCCTCCTCGAGTAAAGCCTACCCCCCTTCTTCTCCGTGTTGGAACAAATAGTGTTAAAGTCCCCCCCAATAAGCCACGGTTTATCAGCTATGACAGAACGAAGAAGGGCAGACCATAAAACAGCACGCTCATTAATTTCACAACTAGCATAGACAAAAGTAAAGCACACTTCCATCCCATCCAAATTCACCATAGCAGATATATATTGTTTATCAGCTTCCAACACTTGAACACTAACATTACTATTCCATAAGAGCCAGATGTGAGTGTTAACAGGGTTACAATGCATGAACTGAGGAAAATGCAACTTCAGGGCGGTGCTATGTAACACATGACCAGCATGCTTAGGTTCTAGCAACGCAAGTAAGCAAATATTATATTTTTTAATCATGGCATTCAAATAATCAATTTTATGGAGAGAAGCAATCCCCCTACAATTCCAGATCAAGCACTTAATCATAAGGGACTGGAATCAGTGCTAGTATCAGTGGCAGAGAGTCTGCCTTCCAGAACCGAGGATGGCTGAGCCAACTCAGCACTTCTAGTTGGCCCAGAATTGCTAGCAACAGCAGTACTCATAAAAGCATTTATATCATCAGCTTTGTTAAGCAAATAATAATTAAAAGCGGAGAGGGTTTTAGTGTTACTTTGCTCATTTATTTGATCTCCCCATGGAGGATATGTAGCACTCAGGTTGGCTTTCAAGTCAGAAGACAGAAGCTGTATCTCCTCCTCCAGAGGCTCCACACGATCTTCTGATAATTCCTCAAGCACATGGAAAGGATTGTAGGATTTAAAAGGCCTTTCATCCAAATCAGTGGTAGTTATACCTGCATTGTTAGTTGGAATAAAAGAACGGGCATGTGGGTCTATCCTGGGTGGGGGAAGCCAAACCTGAGTTGGAGGGAATTCGCCAACCCAATTGTCTAGGGCCCCTGTCGTGTTGCTCTTTCTAGATCTTTCTGACTCCAACCAAACCATTTTGTAATATCCACGGCCTTGAGCAGACCTGCCTGGCAAGTCAGCAGCAGCCTCCCGAACCTGTTGAGGATGCTCAGTAGGAATATCCCCTTTTTGGCTTTCCCTTGTATTGACAGCAATCTCTTGGCTTTGCAATCCAAATTTCTGGCCACAGGCATCTCTAGAAGGAACACCTACAGTTGGGTTCTTCATGGCAACAGATTTCAAGCCTTCCATCTTTGGAGTGCCACAGCCTTGGGTATAACACTTCTTTAATTTTGGCACAGTAATTATGGCCTCAACAGTCTGTTTAGGATTCTTATGGACAATTAAATCTAGAACTATATGGTTCATCCCAACAGAGGCAACATCTAATATTTCATAATCTCTCACATTCTGAATATTAGGAGCTTTCTGACCTTGTTGAATTTCCAATTCTGGAGTGCCAGCATTTTCAAATCCTTGCACACCAGATTTCGAACCATTGGATTCTCTAATATGGATGCCATCAGTAGGACTCTCCTTGTTCAACCTGTAGTCAACTCTTTCTTTGGCATTAAGACAAACAGTGGAAGTGCAGGGTGTGGAATAGGCAGGATCGTTCTTATTCTTCCACGCACTGCTGCCACTAACATTATCGTCAAAAAGCTGCACCTTCTGATTTTCCAACTTCTGATTTTTTTTACTCACAGAGGGGTCCTTAACTTGAGCAGAATTAACCAAATTGCTCCTGCAGTAGGCCATAGCATGGCCCTGCAGATTGCAGTGATAACAATATCCCACATTAGGAGCTCTCTGAAATTGTTGAATTTCTACCTCTGAACTGCCAGCAGCTTCTAAACCTTGCACACCAGATTTCTCTTCAAAAAACAGCACCTCTCTGACTTTATTCCTTCTCTCTGCATTTTTCAAAATTTGATTTTCTTCACTCACAGAGGGGACCTTTACCTGAGCAAGTTTAACCGATTTCCCCCTGCAGTTGGTCCTAACATAGCCTTGCAGATTACAGCGAGAACAGTAACCCATTTTGGCTTCAACAACAACTTTTTGCCAAAAGGAGATTTGTATTCCTATCTCTCTTTTAATTTCAGAGGGATGGGGCTTTGAGATGACTATTCCAACACGAGTTCTTAGAGCAGATGGATTGTCCTCATTTTCCAAAACGTGAACAGTAATGGTGCTATGCCATAAGAGCCTAAAGTGAGTATTAACATGATAATAATATATATACTTAGGAAAGCTCCACATTTCTGCAGTGCTCTGTAAAAGATGACCAACATATTTAGAGTCCATCATAGCAAGAAAACAAGTAGAATAATTTCTAATCATAGCAATCAAAAAAGAAATTTTCTGAGGAAATATAAACTCCCTACAAACCCACTTCAGATCATTGTGCTCTCTAATTAGGACACCATCAGTAGGGTTCTCCTTTTTTATGTTGAGATCTTTTCTATCTTGAATATTTAAGTAAATAGTGGACGTGCAAAGCTTCCACACTCTGCTGCCACTGACATTCTCATCCAGAAACTGCTCCTCTTTGCCTATATTCATTCTCTGAGTATTTTCCAATTTCTGATTTTTTTCCTTCACAGGGGGGTCATAAACCTGGGCAACTTTAACTGGGTTCCTCCTGCAGTAGGCCGTAGCATGGCCCTGCAGATTATAGCAGGAACAGAAGCCGACATTGGAGTCAAAACCAAATTTTTGCCAACAGCAAATTTGGGTTTCTGTCTCACTATTAATTCTAGAAGGTTGTGGCTTTAAGATATCCATATCAATACAAATTCTGAGGGCAATTGGATTGTTCTCAGCAACCAAAATATGAAAACTAACATTACTATGTCCTAAGAGCCAAGAGTGAGAATAAACATGATCATAAAAAGTGAACTTAGGAAAATGCAATTTTAGGACAGTGAAGAATAAAACATAACTAACATGCTTAGGATCTAACATAGCAAGAAAACATATATGAGATTTCCTCATCACAGCCATCAAGTAAGGAATTTCCTGAGGAGATGCAATCCCCCTCCAGATCCAGCACATGCAACTAATCATGGAGATCTAAAATCAGAGCTTATATCAGTGGCAGAGGGGCTGCCTTCAGATTCCAAAGACTTCTGGGCTATCTTAGCTCTTTTTTTAACTTTTTTTGAGATCTTTGGGTGTGTGCCTGAGTTCCCAGAATGGCAAGTATCAGTAGGAGCAATAATATCATTTATATCCTCAGCTTTATTAAACAAACAATATTCAACACAAGTAGGGGTTTTTAGATTACTGTGCTCATTAT
>JAXCHL010000061.1:35000-38849 GCA_034195605.1 Santalum album
TAGGGTTTAGGGTTTAGGGTTTAGGGTTTAGGGTTTAGGGTTTAGGGTTTAGGGTTTAGGGTTTAGGGTTTAGGGTTTAGGGTTTAGGGTTTAGGGTTTAGGGTTTAGGGTTTAGGGTTTAGGGTTTAGGGTTTAGGGTTTAGGGTTTAGGGTTTAGGGTTTAGGGTTTAGGGTTTAGGGTTTAGGGTTTAGGGTTTAGGGTTTAGGGTTTAGGGTTTAGGGTTTAGGGTTTAGGGTTTAGGGTTTAGGGTTTAGGGTTTAGGGTTTAGGGTTTAGGGTTTAGGGTTTAGGGTTTAGGGTTTAGGGTTTAGGGTTTAGGGTTTAGGGTTTAGGGTTTAGGGTTTAGGGTTTAGGGTTTAGGGTTTAGGGTTTAGGGTTTAGGGTTTAGGGTTTAGGGTTTAGGGTTTAGGGTTTAGGGTTTAGGGTTTAGGGTTTAGGGTTTAGGGTTTAGGGTTTAGGGTTTAGGGTTTAGGGTTTAGGGTTTAGGGTTTAGGGTTTAGGGTTTAGGGTTTAGGGTTTAGGGTTTAGGGTTTAGGGTTTAGGGTTTAGGGTTTAGGGTTTAGGGTTTAGGGTTTAGGGTTTAGGGTTTAGGGTTTAGGGTTTAGGGTTTAGGGTTTAGGGTTTAGGGTTTAGGGTTTAGGGTTTAGGGTTTAGGGTTTAGGGTTTAGGGTTTAGGGTTTAGGGTTTAGGGTTTAGGGTTTAGGGTTTAGGGTTTAGGGTTTAGGGTTTAGGGTTTAGGGTTTAGGGTTTAGGGTTTAGGGTTTAGGGTTTAGGGTTTAGGGTTTAGGGTTTAGGGTTTAGGGTTTAGGGTTTAGGGTTTAGGGTTTAGGGTTTAGGGTTTAGGGTTTAGGGTTTAGGGTTTAGGGTTTAGGGTTTAGGGTTTAGGGTTTAGGGTTTAGGGTTTAGGGTTTAGGGTTTAGGGTTTAGGGTTTAGGGTTTAGGGTTTAGGGTTTAGGGTTTAGGGTTTAGGGTTTAGGGTTTAGGGTTTAGGGTTTAGGGTTTAGGGTTTAGGGTTTAGGGTTTAGGGTTTAGGGTTTAGGGTTTAGGGTTTAGGGTTTAGGGTTTAGGGTTTAGGGTTTAGGGTTTAGGGTTTAGGGTTTAGGGTTTAGGGTTTAGGGTTTAGGGTTTAGGGTTTAGGGTTTAGGGTTTAGGGTTTAGGGTTTAGGGTTTAGGGTTTAGGGTTTAGGGTTTAGGGTTTAGGGTTTAGGGTTTAGGGTTTAGGGTTTAGGGTTTAGGGTTTAGGGTTTAGGGTTTAGGGTTTAGGGTTTAGGGTTTAGGGTTTAGGGTTTAGGGTTTAGGGTTTAGGGTTTAGGGTTTAGGGTTTAGGGTTTAGGGTTTAGGGTTTAGGGTTTAGGGTTTAGGGTTTAGGGTTTAGGGTTTAGGGTTTAGGGTTTAGGGTTTAGGGTTTAGGGTTTAGGGTTTAGGGTTTAGGGTTTAGGGTTTAGGGTTTAGGGTTTAGGGTTTAGGGTTTAGGGTTTAGGGTTTAGGGTTTAGGGTTTAGGGTTTAGGGTTTAGGGTTTAGGGTTTAGGGTTTAGGGTTTAGGGTTTAGGGTTTAGGGTTTAGGGTTTAGGGTTTAGGGTTTAGGGTTTAGGGTTTAGGGTTTAGGGTTTAGGGTTTAGGGTTTAGGGTTTAGGGTTTAGGGTTTAGGGTTTAGGGTTTAGGGTTTAGGGTTTAGGGTTTAGGGTTTAGGGTTTAGGGTTTAGGGTTTAGGGTTTAGGGTTTAGGGTTTAGGGTTTAGGGTTTAGGGTTTAGGGTTTAGGGTTTAGGGTTTAGGGTTTAGGGTTTAGGGTTTAGGGTTTAGGGTTTAGGGTTTAGGGTTTAGGGTTTAGGGTTTAGGGTTTAGGGTTTAGGGTTTAGGGTTTAGGGTTTAGGGTTTAGGGTTTAGGGTTTAGGGTTTAGGGTTTAGGGTTTAGGGTTTAGGGTTTAGGGTTTAGGGTTTAGGGTTTAGGGTTTAGGGTTTAGGGTTTAGGGTTTAGGGTTTAGGGTTTAGGGTTTAGGGTTTAGGGTTTAGGGTTTAGGGTTTAGGGTTTAGGGTTTAGGGTTTAGGGTTTAGGGTTTAGGGTTTAGGGTTTAGGGTTTAGGGTTTAGGGTTTAGGGTTTAGGGTTTAGGGTTTAGGGTTTAGGGTTTAGGGTTTAGGGTTTAGGGTTTAGGGTTTAGGGTTTAGGGTTTAGGGTTTAGGGTTTAGGGTTTAGGGTTTAGGGTTTAGGGTTTAGGGTTTAGGGTTTAGGGTTTAGGGTTTAGGGTTTAGGGTTTAGGGTTTAGGGTTTAGGGTTTAGGGTTTAGGGTTTAGGGTTTAGGGTTTAGGGTTTAGGGTTTAGGGTTTAGGGTTTAGGGTTTAGGGTTTAGGGTTTAGGGTTTAGGGTTTAGGGTTTAGGGTTTAGGGTTTAGGGTTTAGGGTTTAGGGTTTAGGGTTTAGGGTTTAGGGTTTAGGGTTTAGGGTTTAGGGTTTAGGGTTTAGGGTTTAGGGTTTAGGGTTTAGGGTTTAGGGTTTAGGGTTTAGGGTTTAGGGTTTAGGGTTTAGGGTTTAGGGTTTAGGGTTTAGGGTTTAGGGTTTAGGGTTTAGGGTTTAGGGTTTAGGGTTTAGGGTTTAGGGTTTAGGGTTTAGGGTTTAGGGTTTAGGGTTTAGGGTTTAGGGTTTAGGGTTTAGGGTTTAGGGTTTAGGGTTTAGGGTTTAGGGTTTAGGGTTTAGGGTTTAGGGTTTAGGGTTTAGGGTTTAGGGTTTAGGGTTTAGGGTTTAGGGTTTAGGGTTTAGGGTTTAGGGTTTAGGGTTTAGGGTTTAGGGTTTAGGGTTTAGGGTTTAGGGTTTAGGGTTTAGGGTTTAGGGTTTAGGGTTTAGGGTTTAGGGTTTAGGGTTTAGGGTTTAGGGTTTAGGGTTTAGGGTTTAGGGTTTAGGGTTTAGGGTTTAGGGTTTAGGGTTTAGGGTTTAGGGTTTAGGGTTTAGGGTTTAGGGTTTAGGGTTTAGGGTTTAGGGTTTAGGGTTTAGGGTTTAGGGTTTAGGGTTTAGGGTTTAGGGTTTAGGGTTTAGGGTTTAGGGTTTAGGGTTTAGGGTTTAGGGTTTAGGGTTTAGGGTTTAGGGTTTAGGGTTTAGGGTTTAGGGTTTAGGGTTTAGGGTTTAGGGTTTAGGGTTTAGGGTTTAGGGTTTAGGGTTTAGGGTTTAGGGTTTAGGGTTTAGGGTTTAGGGTTTAGGGTTTAGGGTTTAGGGTTTAGGGTTTAGGGTTTAGGGTTTAGGGTTTAGGGTTTAGGGTTTAGGGTTTAGGGTTTAGGGTTTAGGGTTTAGGGTTTAGGGTTTAGGGTTTAGGGTTTAGGGTTTAGGGTTTAGGGTTTAGGGTTTAGGGTTTAGGGTTTAGGGTTTAGGGTTTAGGGTTTAGGGTTTAGGGTTTAGGGTTTAGGGTTTAGGGTTTAGGGTTTAGGGTTTAGGGTTTAGGGTTTAGGGTTTAGGGTTTAGGGTTTAGGGTTTAGGGTTTAGGGTTTAGGGTTTAGGGTTTAGGGTTTAGGGTTTAGGGTTTAGGGTTTAGGGTTTAGGGTTTAGGGTTTAGGGTTTAGGGTTTAGGGTTTAGGGTTTAGGGTTTAGGGTTTAGGGTTTAGGGTTTAGGGTTTAGGGTTTAGGGTTTAGGGTTTAGGGTTTAGGGTTTAGGGTTTAGGGTTTAGGGTTTAGGGTTTAGGGTTTAGGGTTTAGGGTTTAGGGTTTAGGGTTTAGGGTTTAGGGTTTAGGGTTTTAGGGTTTAGGGTTTAGGGTTTAGGGTTTTAGGGTTTAGGGTTTAGGGTTTAGGGTTTAGGGTTTTTAGGGTTTGGTTTTAGGGTTTAGGGTTAGGGTTTAGGGTTTAGGGTTTAGGGTTTAGGGTTTTAA
>JAXCHL010000062.1:0-65591 GCA_034195605.1 Santalum album
GTGAGGAATGAGGTCGCAAATCTAGTGACTCCAGCTCTCACTAGATCCCTCCCACCTGTTTTGGTCCTCAAGGCATCAAGCAGACGAGTATGGCGATAGATGAAAGTTGTCACTCGTCTTGCCTTCACTATCGTAACCTTATTTGGTTTCAAGTTACCAATTTCTTCCAGCATAAGGTCTATGCAATGAGCAGCACAAGGAGTCCAAAACAAGGTTTTCCTCTTCTCCATTAACTTTCTACCCGCAGCTTTATAATTTGCTGCATTGTCTGTAACCACCTGCACAACACACGATGCTCTAATTTCTTCAATTTTGCTGTCAAGCAAACTAAACAACATCTCTGCATCTTGAATATAACTAGATACATCTTCAGATCCCATAAAGTAGGTCCCCTCTGGGCAGTTGACAAGAAGGTTAATCAAGTGTCGTCCTCTTTTATCCGTTCATCCATCCGACATGAGCGTGCACCCATATTTCTTCCAATATGTCTCATAGTTTTCTTTTACAGCTTCTATATCTTTCTTTGCATCAAGCAAGCAAAGGCACCCTAATCTCATGATAACTAGGGGGTTTAAGACCTGGCCCATACTGAGCAATAGACTCAACCAACACCTCGAAGCTTCTCGTTTTGACCGAGTTGAATGGAATCCCACATTCATAAAACCAATTAGCGAAGTGTTTCATAACCTTTGCTCTCTCCTCGGGTGTTCTGCAGCGATTCTCCAAAGTGCATTGTGTAGGACTTCTCTCATGCCTCTCTTGCACTACTTGTTCAGGAGTTCGCCTCACGTGACGGTCCATTGGACCTCGAGACCGGGGCACATGGAAAGTTTTCTTCCTTTTTGTAGCTGTCCCCGAGCTTGGTGTAAAACTGGAGCTACCAACTGATCGGGGTCGGACACCCGGGGCGGAGGAGTTTACTCGTCCTTCAACTTCAGTTTCAATAGGTTGATCCACTTCTAAATCGTCATAATCGTCATCGATCTCCAGAGTAGGGTTCCTTTTTTTCCCGATCAAAGCCAACCTCATCTCTTTAGAAATATCCGTGGTGGTTTTATTACATTTTGCAACATCTCCATAACCTCCAGCCAAGTGTTGCTTCAATCTCTTGATCCCACCGTTCAAGTGCTTGCCACAAAGCATACATTCAACCTTATTTTTGTTCGTAGGATCCGGCCAAAAACCATGTTTCCACCCAAGATCATTTGACTTTGCTTTGCGAGCTGGATCCTTCCTCGGATCATATTCGTCAGTTGAAACTGCAACATGTGGCGGTGGAGGCAGTGGTGGTGGAAGATCTTCCATCACTATTTTCACAAAAAAAAAAAAAAAAAACAGACAAACGAACAAATATTGAACCCACTCTGAATTGATAAGCCTATAATAGCCTTATCAAGTGTTCTAATAGTACAAACAATTGAATTGAATTAAACTGAACCCACTGTGAATTGAAATAGAATAAAGAAAACAAAAATCAATTCAATTTGTGTGTGCCTGGAGACGCCTTTCCGGCCAAGGCGTGCGCCTTGGCCGCCGAGGAGCAAGGCGCTGCCCGCCATGCTCCCCCCCGCCTCCGCCCGGACGGCAGGGCGGCGACGCCTTGGCGATGCCATAACAACTGTGCACAAACATATTAGTGAATTTAACACTAGGAAACAAGCAATAGAATAAACTGGAACGCATAAATGAACAATGGACATCAGCATCTATTTTGCTCTGCATGTGCTACCATGCCCTCCATTACACATGTTTTCTATCTTAATGTAGATGTATCCTTCGCTTCTTGAAAAAACTTCAAGAAGGTCGTGGCCGGAGTTTTTTTCAAGTATAGTATGTGTGGAAAACACAGTTCTCCCTCACCCAAACCCCAACTTATATATTCTGAGGTTATAATTAGCTAAACTTCGGGCAGTTTTTGTGCAGAATAGTCTACTCTGCATAAGTTGCAATATTAATTTGTTAAGAGATTGTCCTGAATGAAATTTTCCCAGATAGTTCTCAAAAGTATCCACTTTATGGCTACAACAAGCCCTGTGTAATTAGTGAAGAATCTGTAATCCTTATTTATAACAATATTATTGTTGATGCTGCCTCTGAATTTTAATTCGTTTACTTTCTGTTTTCCTGATATGTGAATTAACTCATTCATTTGTATATGCTAAGCTTGAGTTCTGTGGAACAATTATGCAGCTCATTCAGATACAACCGTGGCGAGGATGCTTGTGGGTAACAAGTGTGACTTGGAAAGCGTAAGGGACGTAAGCATTGATGAAGGCAAAAACCTTGCAGAAGCAGAAGGATTGTTCTTTATGGAGACTTCGGCGTTGGACTCGACCAATGTTAAGAAAGCATTTGAGATCGTCATCCGGGAGATTTACAACAATGTCAGCAGAAAAGTCTTGAATTCTGATTCATACAAGGCTGAGTTATCAGTGAACAGAGTGAGCCTCATAAACAATGGGGCTGATGGATCAAAGGGAATGCAGAGCAAGTTTCCATGTTGTTCGTGATGGTTTCTACTAAATGCTTTTAACGGTTGCAATTTGAGGGCTTTCCTTGGTAATTTGTTAGTTCTGAAATTACTCATTTCATTTTAATTTTTTTTTTTCCCTTTGAAAAATATGGAAATCAAATATTTGTGCTGTGGAATCATGAGTTTTTGTGACGACGCGTTAGAAGTCAAAATCAAATTGCCGTTGCTGCTAAATGAAATTTACTTGTTTTGGTGGTCATTTTTTAGTTTCTCCCGATGTAGACATTAAACGTCTGTCCAGCATGCTAATGTTCCAATTGTTTGAAGATTGTTGGAATGTCTGCCAAGGATCAAGGAGAATCTCGTTGTTGCATAGTTTAGGTTGCAGCAGGGTGCCGTGCTGCGTTTGATGGGCAGTGACACAATTGGCAATTATAATAATAATAATAATAATAATACTAATGATAAAAATAATAAAAATAGGTAGTAATAAAAAAAAATGCTATAATAATAATAATAATAATAATAATAATAATAATAGTGATAGTAGTAATAGTAGTAATCGTAATAAGGCTTATAGTATTTCATAATTTTGTTATTATTATTAATCTTAAACGTAATTAAAATAATTATAATTACAATAATATTAATAGTAGTGTTAAAAATGGTGGTAAGAATAATTAATAATAATATTAGTAATACTAAAACTAATAATACTTACACAACAAAGGATCGATAAATTAACTGAATATCAAAAGATAAATAAAATTCTTCTCTTTATTGAATAGAAAACCTACAGTACAGCCTTGGGATAGGTCTCTTGTAGAAGAGCCTTCAATGCCAAAAAAGCTTCTCTTAACTTACTAGGTTTTTCTTCCTGAGTACTATGTTTTTGTTACTACTACTACTATTATTAGTAATAGTGTTATTGCTATTATTTTATTATTAGTTCATTATTATTACAGTTTGTAATACTAATACTAATGATATTTAAATTAAAATTGTGGTAATGCTAATAATATTTATACTATTATTCTTATTATTATTTAGGTATTGTTGCTATTATTTTATTATTACTTCTATTATTATTATGATTGTTGTTGTTGTTAATCATAATATACTACTGTGTTTCTGTAACTACTATTATTATAATTGTTATTATTATTGCTATATTTTATTCCTACTACTATTATTATTGAGTGGCTTATATTATTTTTATTATTATTAAATATGTTATTATAATTTTTATTATTATGGTTGCTGATGTTAATCGTAATATATTACTATGTTTTTATTATTACTAATTGTTGTTGTTGTTTTGGGCCTAATTGAGCAAGCTAAAGCAATTAGGCTTACTAATGGGCTTAGCTCACAATTGGATGCACAAGCCAAGCCTTTAGGCCCAAGGAGGAGGCTTAAATCCATGTCACCCATGAAGGAATTCGCAAATTGAATGAACCACAATAATGGGAAAAAATAGTATTTAATTGGGTAATTAAAAGTTAATATTTTTTATTAAATTCATATTACTATTTTTTTTCTTTTTTTTTTTGCCAATTACATGTTAAATATGGCATAGCGATATATTTTAGCAATTTCATGAAATAGAGAAATTAGGAAGCAAATCAATGGGAGAAAAAAGAAAGAAATAGAAGAAGGACTTACTTGGTTGAAAAAGGAAAGGAGGAAAAGGAAAGGAATTACATGCAAAAGAATTAAAGAAAAAAGGAAAGATGTAAACAAAAATTGCTTTTTCTATTTTTCTTTCCTCTTATTTCCTACTAGCCCATACTCTTGGCTCACCTATGAAAGGAGGGTCTCTCCTCTCAAAACACATAGAGCACTCCCTCACCAACCACCAAACTCGCTCTCTTTCTCTCTTTCTCCCTTTCTCCCTCTTCTCTTGAACCACTACATTTCCCTGTCTAACATCACTGTCAAACCAGTATTACATGTTGTCGCCCTTGTTCCATCTTCTTGAAGACCATTTAATTCAAACATAGCGTTCCCCAACACCATAAGTAGTTGAGTTCCCTATTCACTTTTGGGTTGTAGATGATACTTTAATTTTGATTGATGGTATTTAATTGATAAATCTTTGGAATTTGTGTGTAATTGAATACTTGATGTTGAGACTGGATTGACTAAGCCTTATTGTTATATTTACCGAGCATTATAGTTTCTGTGATTCTATTAATTTTTTTCAAGCATTAGTATGATATTGTGTGGGGATTCTCTCAATAATAATCTATAACTTACTTAACTAAGGTTTGGTAAGATAGATTATACTTAGGTTAATTCACACAATCTATCTGAATCTCATTAGGTTTGTAGCTTTAATGGATTAATTACACACATTCAAATCAATCAGTTCATGTGATTCGGGTTGCACCGATGATCGACGATCCACCTCGGGCGGTGCATTCTTTCTTGGAAAGAAGTGTGTTTCTTGGCTCAGCAAGATGTTGTTCCCATTGGAATGTTATGGTGTTGTCATTGTTGGCAAACCTAAATGAGTGTCCACATCATCAGAACATCATGCATATTGTCTATATATGACCTCATAATGTCAGAAAAGCATGGAAATGAAGAAGAAGCGGTGACCGGAGTGAAATATCCATATAAGGCATAAACAAGTGATTCTAAGCTTGTTTGAGCGCGTTTTGGAGCTATTGATGAGATGAGCATCTTCGGGCGATCAGATGACCATGGGAAGACACCAGCAACCATATTATATCATGGTAGAGTGTTACGGATGCTTACGGCACAGCAAAAATCGTTTTGGCTATATAGGTCTCAAACAAGCGATTCTAAGCTTGTTTTAACCTAGTTTGGAACGGTTATTGATTTGAGGCACTCCGGGTGATCCGATTTTCATGGGGAGACACCAGCAGCCATAATATACCATAATAGAGTGGTATGGACACAAACGGCGCAACGAAAATTCGTTTTGCTCAGGACGTCATATTGGTGCTCGGTTTTGCGCAATTGGACCATATACACCGTTTTGGGCTTACAACAGCTACTTTGAGGTTTGTGGGCTTCAATGAAGTTAATATGGACCTAATGGGCTACAATGAGCTCCAAAATAAGCAATGGGCTTATGAAATTCGTGGTGGGCATTTGGGGACATCACTTTGGGCCTAATTGTGCAATGTGAAGGATTTGGGCCAACTAATGGGCTTGGCACACAAGGGCTGCAACTAATCAAGCCCAATGACACTTGGAGGAGCCCAAGCACACTTGGACCAAGTCAAATTCGTGGGAAGATGCCATTCCACTATTTGGTCCACCATTGGTGTCAAAATCCCTTAATTTGTGGAATGGTGTTTGAGCATCCAAGAACATCTATGCTAGATGCCTTCTTTTGGCATGTGGAGACACAATAATGAGTCTCCCACCCCTAAAACATGGACCATGTTTGGAGGAGGAATAATTTCCACCACTATGCCATGTCTTGGAGACTTTGGAGGGCTATATAAGGAGGGCCTCTCCCTTGGACGAAAATCACACCTTCCTTGAGCATTGAGAGAGCATTTGAGTGAGAGAATTGAGAGAAATTCTCTTAAGTTGGTTGAAGAGTGCCTTGTTTGTTCTTGAGCACTCTTAGGGTTACAAAGGGTTGAGTTGTGTGAGATTGGGAAACACTTGTGAGAATTGTGTGTAGAGCTCCCAAAATACATTTTGTTAGTCCCAATACGAGCACTGAGAGGGGGGGGTGAATCAGTGCTCCTTCAAATTCTTTCCTTTTTGCGCTCTTCAATCTGATTCGATGGTTATTGCAAGAGTAACACAAGCAAACCAACCAAGCAATCGCAAACACAAGATATACGTGGTTCAGCTACACAATGCGTGCAACCTACGTCCACGGCTGATTCGGGTTCACTACCCTCACCAACGAATTCACTAGAATTGTATTGGCTCTTCACTAGAGCGATACAACGGTCTCACTGACCAATCACTAAGTTGTCTCCCCTTCACTAGGTTCGACGAACTTATTACAAGAGTCTCACCGACCCAAACATAAACAAGATTACGGAATAAAATTCACGTAAGAGTGATGAACAACCTACCACTCTTTGATGACCAGCAAGCACCTTGTTGTAGCTTCAAGAACTCAACGAACTCGAAGAAACTCAAGCACAAGCACCAAACGCAGCCACCGCACGGAACAGCCCCTCGAACACCGATTACTTCACGCGTGGATGTTCAACGTCACCTCGTGGCCACAACACAAAACACTCATAAGTGTTTCCCCAATCTCGCACACACTCAACCCTTTGGAACCCCAAGAGCGCTCAAGAACACATATGGCAGCCCCAAACCCTCCAAGAGAATTTCTCTCAATTCTCTCTCTCAAATGCTCTCCCAATACACAAGGGAGGTCACAAATTCGTCCAAAGGAGAGGCCCTCCTTATATAGCCCTCCAAAGCCTCCAAGACATGGCATAGTGGTTGATTTTAATACTCCTCCAAACATGGTCCATGTATTAGGGGTGGGAGACTCATTATGGTGTCTCCACTTAGCCAAAAACATGGCATTAATTCCTCCACCAAACATGCTCCATGTTTTAGGGGTGGGAGACTCATTATGGTGTCTCCACTAGCCAAAAACATGCCATTAATTCCTCCACCAAACATGCTTTATGTTTTAGGGGTGGGGGACTCATTGTGATGTCTCCATTAGCCAAAAGAAGCCTCCAAACATGGATGTCTTTGAATGCTCAAACAACATTCCTCAAATTAGGGGATTATGTCACCAATGGTGGACCAAATAGTGGAGTGGCTGCTGCCCACGAATTTGACTTGGTCCAAGTGTATTTGGACTCCTCCAAGTGTCATTGGGCTTGTTTAGTTGCTGCCCATATGTGCCAAACTCATTAGTTGGCCCAAATTCGTCACCTTGCACAATTAAGCCCAAAATGGCTCCCCAAAGGCCCACCACGAATTTCTCTTGACCCATTACCATTCCTTGAGCTCATTGCAACCCATTTAGCCCAACTTTACCTCAATGCAGCCCAACAACTCTAAACAAGCTCCTTTTAAGCTCAACACGGTGCATATGCTCCAATAAGGCCAAATCGGGCTCAAACCGGGCTCAATTATGACGCTTGACCAAAACCGATTTCCCTTGTGCCGTTTGTGTACATACCACTTTATTATGGTATATTATAGCTGCTGGTGTCTTCCCATGGTCATCGGATCATCCGAAGTGCCTCAAATCAATAACCGCTCCAAATTAGGTCAAACCGGGCTCAATTATGGCGCTTTTCGGTACTTCACTCCCTCGCTGTGTCTTCTTCATTTCCACATAATTCTGATATCCCAAAGTCATGCAAATTCGATATACAAGGTGTACCAATGATATGCACACTCATTTAGGCTTGCCAACAATGACAACACCTCATTATTCCAATGGGAACAACAATCTCCCCCTTTGGAATTGTTGGCAACCTAAATCCATTTTGGGATATGTCAAGGTTCCCTTTCCGTCAAAACTCCCCCTCAACCACAAGGGTCCTCTCATGATGCGAGACTCCCCCTAGAGTGATGCTCTCTTCTTAGGGTTTCCAACTCCCCCTAAAGCAATACTCCCCCTATATATATGCACTCTCCCATTCGCTTCTTGGATCACCTTCCCAAAATGGGAAACTTTCTCCCCCTTTGACAACCATTCCAAAGGTAAGTAAGCGTAAAGGATCATTGTGCACCACTCTCCTTTTGCAATTAAAGGGAATGGGTTGAAGTCCGAGGTTTACCAGATGCTTCTTCATTGCCGTTGACATGGTATAGATTTCCTTCTTGTCGGGAGCCTTTTGTAACCCCTTTCGATGAATTTCTAGGACCTTGCTGCCTCTTCCCATTCATTCTCTTCTTTAATTGGCTTGGGATGAATGTTAGACACTCTCTAGCATAGTGTCCCACATACTTGCAACGATAGCAAATGCTTCTCTTCTTTTGCTCTCCCGAATCTTGGAAACGATTATGCGGCGGAGGTGGAGCAGCCCGTAGTTGAGATTGGTGGTGCAGAGGTCGATTTAGAATTCTTCTTTGCTGTGGTGGACGAGTTGGTGCATCCCTTTGCCGAGGAGGATGAGACACCGTTTTTGCTCTACAATGCTTTACCATATGCCCGAAAGCTCCACAATTGTAACAATTGCCTCTAAACTTGTTCTCCCTTTGAGATCTCCTCCTTGACTTCATTTCACCATCATTGCCACATATATCAAATATGGGAAGCTTTTTGAATTTCTCTTCTTGCACCGCTTGCTTTGTTTCTTCCGCCTTAACAAAGGTGGTGGTCTTTGAGGATTGGGTGTTATCCCCCTCAAAACCTAGCCCTTGTTTTCCAAGCGCATGAGGTCTTTGAAACCCAAGACACTCATTTAGCTTCCGAGTAGCTTCGTCATTCTCAACAACCAGCATACTAGAACTTGAACAATTATTCAATGCTGTAGGAATAGGGGCATCATTGAATGCTTTCGTTTGGTTACTAACCTTTTGTTTGATGACGTATATCTCATCTTCAAGCTTCTCTATGTGGCTCGCCTTCGTGTCTAACTCAGTAGTTAGATCATCACAAATCTTTACTTGCTCTTCGCAACGGATTTTCAGCACGATCACTTCATCTCTCAATTTTTTGTTTTCGTGCTTCAACGTCTTATTCTCATCTTCAAGGAATTTCTTCTCTTTCTTGATGGCCTTCTTCTCCCTTTTAAGCTTGGCAATAGCTTCCATGCAATTGTCAATTTCAGCTTCAAAGTCCACCAATACTTCACCTTCTTCTATTTCCTCATCGTGCGACTCTTCTTCATAAGCATCCTCAGCCATGAATGCAAGTACTTCTTTGTCGCTGATGTTGTCATCCGCTTCATCTTCGCTGGAAGTGCTAGAGCCTTCCAACATTTCACTCAAGAGATTCTTCAATGCCTTGTATTTCTTTTCTTTCAAGGAACTAGAGCCCTTCTTTTTGAATTTCTGGAATTTGGTCTTCTTCTTCTTGTTATTGTCTACTTCATCATCACTATCATCTTCTTCACTTGTAGGACAATTTGCAGCATAATGACCAACTTCGCCACACTTGAAACATTTAAAAGGAAGCTTACCTTTGTACTTTCCTTTTCCCTTTTTGAAGTTTCTTGATATAAAGGCTGCAACATTATCTCCTTCTTCATGGGATTTATCATCTTCTTTCATACTTAACTTCGTCAAGGATTTGAAAGCAACCTCCTTTGTTGATGCATATTTGGTTCCTCGATTTGTGTCTTCAACCCGCATCTCAAAGGCAACCAACGTGCTTTGAAGCTCATCAATCGTCACTTTTGTTAGGTCTCTTTCCTCCAATGCAGAAACCTTGCTACAATACGATGCTGGAAGTGTTCGAAGAATCTTTTTCACCACGGTCTTTTCTTCTAGCTTCTCTCCAAGTCCTCGTATAGAATTCACGATCTCCATGACTCTACCAAAGTATTCAATAATATATTCTTTATCAGACATTCTTAGTTGATCAAACTTACTTTGAAAAACTTGAAGCTTTGCCTCCTTCACTTTGTCGTTTCCTTCATAGTAACTTTCGAGCTTTTCCCACATCTCGTTTGCGGATTCACAACTCATCACCTTCGAGTAGACATCTTCAGTAAGTGCCGACATAATGGCCGTGCATGCTTTGGAATCGATCTCGAACTTCTTGTTGTCCGCGGCTGTCCATTCGGCTTTTTCATCGGGAGCCTTGTACTCGGTTTTCACGCACGTATACACGTCTCTTCCAAGAGAACCCAAGTACTTCAGCATGCGCTTCTTCCAAGCCGGGTAATTGGATCCATCGAAGAACGGCACACCGGTGCGGTTTGTACCTCCGAAATTCATGATGAATGAACTTCAAAGAATTTGAAGAACTTGACCTCAGCAGGTTGTTAAACCTCTTCCGCCCACCTTTGCTCTGATACCAATTGTTAGTCCCAATACGAGCACTGAGAGGGGGGGGTGAATCAGTGCTCCTTCAAATTCTTTCCTTTTTGCGCTCTTCAATCTGATTCGATGGTTATTGCAAGAGTAACACAAGCAAACCAACCAAGCAATCGCAAACACAAGATATACGTGGTTCAGCTACACAATGCGTGCAACCTACGTCCACGGCTGATTCGGGTTCACTACCCTCACCAACGAATTCACTAGAATTGTATTGGCTCTTCACTAGAGCGATACAACGGTCTCACTGACCAATCACTAAGTTGTCTCCCCTTCACTAGGTTCGACGAACTTATTACAAGAGTCTCACCGACCCAAACATAAACAAGATTACGGAATAAAATTCACGTAAGAGTGATGAACAACCTACCACTCTTTGATGACCAGCAAGCACCTTGTTGTAGCTTCAAGAACTCAACGAACTCGAAGAAACTCAAGCACAAGCACCAAACGCAGCCACCGCACGGAACAGCCCCTCGAACACCGATTACTTCACGCGTGGATGTTCAACGTCACCTCGTGGCCACAACACAAAACACTCATAAGTGTTTCCCCAATCTCGCACACACTCAACCCTTTGGAACCCCAAGAGCGCTCAAGAACACATATGGCAGCCCCAAACCCTCCAAGAGAATTTCTCTCAATTCTCTCTCTCAAATGCTCTCCCAATACACAAGGGAGGTCACAAATTCGTCCAAAGGAGAGGCCCTCCTTATATAGCCCTCCAAAGCCTCCAAGACATGGCATAGTGGTTGATTTTAATACTCCTCCAAACATGGTCCATGTATTAGGGGTGGGAGACTCATTATGGTGTCTCCACTTAGCCAAAAACATGGCATTAATTCCTCCACCAAACATGCTCCATGTTTTAGGGGTGGGAGACTCATTATGGTGTCTCCACTAGCCAAAAACATGCCATTAATTCCTCCACCAAACATGCTTTATGTTTTAGGGGTGGGGGACTCATTGTGATGTCTCCATTAGCCAAAAGAAGCCTCCAAACATGGATGTCTTTGAATGCTCAAACAACATTCCTCAAATTAGGGGATTATGTCACCAATGGTGGACCAAATAGTGGAGTGGCTGCTGCCCACGAATTTGACTTGGTCCAAGTGTATTTGGACTCCTCCAAGTGTCATTGGGCTTGTTTAGTTGCTGCCCATATGTGCCAAACTCATTAGTTGGCCCAAATTCGTCACCTTGCACAATTAAGCCCAAAATGGCTCCCCAAAGGCCCACCACGAATTTCTCTTGACCCATTACCATTCCTTGAGCTCATTGCAACCCATTTAGCCCAACTTTACCTCAATGCAGCCCAACAACTCTAAACAAGCTCCTTTTAAGCTCAACACGGTGCATATGCTCCAATAAGGCCAAATCGGGCTCAAACCGGGCTCAATTATGACGCTTGACCAAAACCGATTTCCCTTGTGCCGTTTGTGTACATACCACTTTATTATGGTATATTATAGCTGCTGGTGTCTTCCCATGGTCATCGGATCATCCGAAGTGCCTCAAATCAATAACCGCTCCAAATTAGGTCAAACCGGGCTCAATTATGGCGCTTTTCGGTACTTCACTCCCTCGCTGTGTCTTCTTCATTTCCACATAATTCTGATATCCCAAAGTCATGCAAATTCGATATACAAGGTGTACCAATGATATGCACACTCATTTAGGCTTGCCAACAATGACAACACCTCATTATTCCAATGGGAACAACACATTTCCAGCAACCCGTGGTAGCATTTCCGTGGCTGGAGAAGGTGGCAGCCTTGGTGTGTATTCCGGAGCTTCTTCGAGTACTTTGCGCTCTTCGTGCGACGACAAAGCGTTTGGTTTCGTGAGTTGCTCTCTTTATTCTAAATTTGTTATTGTTGAAGCATTGTAAGCTTGTCAACCCTAGTGAAGGGACGACAACATTTTTATTGGTTAGTGAGACCGTTGTATCGCTCTAGTGAAGGGCCCATACAATTCTAGTGAATTCGTTGGTGAGGGTAGTGAACCCGAATCAGCCGTGGACGTAGGTTGCACGCATTGTGTAGCTGAACCACGTAAATATTGTGTTTGCGATTGCTTGCCTTGTTTACTACTTGCCGTAAGTAAATTTGAAAAGACATACGAATTGTTAAAGTGCACTGATTCACCCCCCCTCTCAGTGCTTGTATTGGGACTAACAATTGGTATCAGAGCTAAGTTGACATTGAAGGGCTTAACAACCTGTCAGATCATTAGCTCACAAGAGCAAGGCGAGATATGAACTACTCCGGCGTCGGCAAGATGGGTGTTCCTTTGTTTGATGGCTCCAACTACTCAAGTTGGAAAAGTCGAATGACGAAGCACTTGGGCGCTCTAAGCATTGACATCTACGACATTGTTCTCAATGCTGGCTACACTCCCCCGGCTAGTGGTGCGGTTTGGACGGATGCTGACAAGAGGGCATTTGAAACCGATGCTAGAGCTTCAAATGCAATTCTGTCCGCGCTTAATGAAGTCGAGTTCTCGAAGGTGAAAAATTGCAAGACGGCGAAGGAGATGTGGAACAAACTCGAGAACATCTACGAAGGTGACAGCAAGGTCAAAGAAGCGAAGCTGCAAATTTACCGAAGTAAGTTCGAGCAATTGAGGATGAATAACGAAGAATCTATTGAACCTTATTTCAATAGGGTTATAGAGATCGTTAATTGCATCCGTGGATATGGTGAAGATATGACTGATGCTACTGTGGTAAAGAAAATCCTAAGATCTTTACCCGAGTCATATGATGCGAAGGTTTCATCTTTAGAAGAAAGAGACTTGAACACACTCTCTCTCGACACGCTGCAAAGCATATTAATTGCGTATGAGATGAGACGTGCAGCGGCGAGAACGACGAGTGATTCTGCATCGGCTAAAGAGGTTGCATTCAAAGCCATAAGCAATGCAAGTGAACGAGGAGATTCTAGCTCGTCTCAAATTCGTGCACCCAATGAAGAAGAAGATAATATAAAGGCGTACATCTCAAGGAACTTCAAGAAGGGAACCGGAAAATATAAAGGTAAACTTCCTTTCAAATGCTTCAAGTGTGGTAAAATTGGCCACTATGCTCTGGATTGTCCAGAAAATATTAAAGATGGAAGTGACGATGAGAAGGAAGACAACCACAAAAAGAAGAAGTTCCAAAGGTATAAAAAGAGAGGCTATTCTTCGAAAAACGTCAAAGCATTGAAGAATCTCCTTAGCAAAATCCTAGAAGGCTCCAATTCATCCAGCGAAGGCGAATCCGACGATGAATCTGAAGATGAAGAGCATATCGCATTCATGGCCTCCGAGGCGCAAGAAGATTCTGCGGCAGAAGATGATGATGCTGAGGTCGACATGCAAGGTGAGATTGAAAGATGCATTGTCGTTGTTTCTCAGCTTGAAAAAGAAAAGAAAGCGTTGAAGCGTGACAAAGATGAGCTAGTCAACGAAGTGGGAAGGCTAAAAATCCAATGCGAAGAACGTTCAAAGATGTGTGATGATCTTACCATCGAGCTAAAAGGAAAGGCTGCCTACATCGACAAACTTGAAGGAGAGCTTTGCACCATCAAACAAAAGGTTAGCGAACAAATGAAAGCATTCAAAGTGAGCTCTTCTTTTGCTTTCAATGATGGTTCGAGCTCTAGTAATGCCATGCTGAATGATCAAAACGAGGCCACACGAAAGCTCAATGAGTGTCTAGCATTGCAAAGACCTCACTCGCTTGGAAGACAAGGGGTTGGCTTTGAGGAAAGTAACTCCAAAACCTCAAAGACCACGACCTTTGTAAAGGAGAAGATTGCAAAGGAGCCGGAGGTTCGAAGAAAGATTCCTACGACGCTTCCCAAATTCGATATCTGTGGCACTGAACCCGACGAGTTGCAACAACCGAAGCTCAAGCGTAAAATCATTCATGCGGCGGCATTCAGAGGATCTTGTTACTCCTGCGGCGTTTACGGGCACATGGCGAGGAATTGCCGGAGAAGGATGATAGCAAGGCCTCATCAACGTGATGTACATTCTGTTCGGCCCTTGAAGAATGGCTATGGACAACGCATAACTCCTCCTCTGAAGCTGTACAACCGATTCCAGGTACTTGAACAAAAGGAGAGAGTTGTTTGCCATAGATGCAACTACATGGGGCATTATGCTCGAAATTGCATGACATTCATTCCAAGTCCCTACAAAAATGGAATGAATGGCCAAGTGCAGCAAAGTTCGCAAAAGATGCCAAAACCAGCCAAGAAGTTCAAAAAGAAGGCCATCGCGGTGGAACGATGTGAAGAAGCGAACGTGGTGGAAGTTGCGCTCAAGGCAACTACAAAGAGTTCACGTTGGATCCTCGATAGCGGATGTAGCCGACATATGACGGGTGATGCGAAGCTACTCCAAAGTGCTTCTGATGCGGCAAGTGGAAAGGTAAAATTTGGCAACGATGACTCTTTGAAAATTAAAGGAAAAGGGGTCGCCAAAATCGATGGGGCAAAGTTTACATCTAAGGAGGTGCTACTTGTCGAAGGCCTCAAATACAATCTATTGAGTGTTAGCCAACTATGTGAATCGGGTCATGAAGTGACATTCACAAGTAAAGGTTGCACGGTGAAGAAGGCTGGAAGCACAATCGTGGTGGCAAAGGGCTCAAGAACGGAGGGAAATTTATACCAACTGGGAGACAAAGACGATGCTTGTTTGATTGGCGTGGAAGATCAAAATCAACTATGGCATCGACGACTGGGACACATAAATCAAAAGAGCATGAGAGAATTGTCCACACAAAAGGCGGTCAGTGATCTTCCAGAAATGAGACGGGACAGAGAAACCGTTTGCGAAGCATGTCAAAAGGGGAAGATGGCACAATTCCCTCATAGAGTGAAAGAGCATAATTCGTCCAGCTTGCTGAGTCTGGTACACACGGACTTGTGTGGACCTATGCGAAACAAAGGTACAAACGGCGAATTATATTTCATGTTGCTGATAGATGATTATAGCCGCATGACATGCATTATACATCTCCGTCATAAGAATGAAGCGTTTAAAGGCTTCAAAAGCTACAAGAAACGGGTGGAGAAACAATTTGGCAAGAAGATCAAAGCATTAAGGTCCGATCATGGTAGCGAATTCACATCCAACGAATTCGAATCATATCTGGCAAACCACGGCATCATGCATCAGCGGTCGAGTGTGAGAACACCTCAACAAAATGGTGTTGTCGAAAGGAAAAATAGAGCCGTTATTGAAATGGCGAGGACGATGCTGATCGAGAGCGGTGTTCCGGTGAAGTTTTGGAAGGAAGCTACCGAAGCAGCGGTGTACTTGCAAAATCGAACCTTGTTGCGGCCTAAGTCTAGCAAGACTCCGTATGAGATGTGGAATGGAAGAAAGCCTACCGTAAAATACTTTAGAGTATTCGGGAGTCCTTGTTTCATCAAAAACAAGGATGCGTCGCTCGGAAAGTTCGAGGAAAGAGCTGACGAGGGAATCTTTCTCGGCTATTCACAAAGAAGCAAGGCATATCTATGCTACAATCAAAGGCTTAAACGGACGATAGAAAGCTGTGATGTCAAAGTTGTGGAGAATGACCCCAATTCGGCAAATGAGAGGTACGTTACTCCTTTAGATATTCCATCAAAAGGGGATGACGTTATAAATAAATCATGTGACGAAGAAAGCACGAAAGAATTAGAGACTGCTGATGATTCGGGGGATGAGAGTGACAACATCACTCAAGTACCCGTTGTTAGAAATGCGAAGAAGTCCAAAGAAAATTGGACTAAAGAACAAGTCGAGAACTCGAGGAGATGCCAAATGGGAGATTTCCACATCATTGGAGACGTTGATGCACCAATTCAGACACGACGAAAGGCGAAGAATATAAGTGCAACATCCCTAATCTCACAAGTCGAGCCCAAAAACGTGATTGAAGCTCAAGAGGACGAGCATTGGGCAAAGGCTATGAATGAAGAGTTGGATCAAATCGAGAAGAACTGTACATGGGAATTAGTGCCTAGACCAGCCGGGAAGAACATCATCGGAACTAAATGGGTCTTCCGGAACAAGTTGAACGAAGATGGCAAAGTTGTTCGCAACAAGGCAAGGTTAGTATGCAAAGGCTATTCTCAAATTAATGGAATAGATGTTGATGAGACCTTTGCACCTGTGGCAAGACTTGAGGCAATTCGGTTATTCCTTGCTGTGGCTGCACAAAGAGGATACACCGTGTTCCAAATGGATGTCAAATCGGCATTCTTGAATGGAGACTTGAAGGAAGAGGTGTACATTGAACAACCCGACGGCTTTGTTCTAGGCGATGACGAGAACAAAGTATGCAAATTAAAGAAGGCGTTGTATGGCCTCAAGCAAGCACCTCGAGCATGGTACTCAAGACTTGACACATATCTTCGCAAGCTAAAGTTCAAGAAGGGAAGCGTTGATAGCAACTTGTACGTGCTGAACAGTGACGAAGGGCAATTGGTCATTGTCGTCTACGTCGACGATATCATATTCGGAGGAGATAAGGTAAAGTTATGCCATGACTTTGCCTTGAAGATGAAGAATGAGTTCGAGATGTCTATGATTGGTGAACTCTCCTACTTTCTCGGTTTACAAGTCTCTCAACGGAATGATGGACTTGTCATCTCTCAAGTCAAATACGTCAAAGAACTTCTGAAGAAGTTTGGCATGGCGGAGTGTAAACCGGTGAGTACTCCTATGCCTACTGCATGTAAATTGAGCAAGGATGAAGATGGAAAAGGCGTTGATCAAAAGGAGTATAGAAGCATGATTGGGAGTCTTCTATATTTGACGGCTACTCGACCCGACATTCTACATTCCGTGTGTCAAGCAGCGAGATATCAAAGTAATCCCAAAGAATCGCACCTAGTAGCCGTGAAACGAATCCTTCGATACATTCGAGGTACGTCAGATTTAGGGCTATGGTATACTAAAAATGATGGTATCAAATTGATTGGGTATAGTGATGCTGATTGGGCCGGCTGCACCGATGATCGACGATCCACCTCGGGTGGTGCATTCTTTCTTGGAAAGAAGTGTGTTTCTTGGCTCAGCAAGAAACAAGACAGCGTATCATTGAGCACAGCAGAAGCCGAATATGTGGCGGCAACATCAGCATGCACACAAGTCATATGGATGCGCCGACAATTGCTTGACATGGTTGATGAGGTACGGTTGCCTATCTCTATTATGTGTGATAACCAGAGTGCTATCGGCTTGGGCAAAAATCCTATTCAACACTCAAGATCAAAGCACATCGATATTCGTTATCACTTTCTTAAAGAGAAGGTTGAAGAAGGAGTGATTCTGATGGAGTATGTGCCCACGGAAGAGCAAGTTGCTGACATCTTCACAAAACCATTGCCAACAGCGACATTTGAGAAGCACCGATTGAGCCTCGGAGTTCAACCCATTCCATCCAACTAGAAGGGGATGGGTTCGTACAATGATTCATTGCTCTTACCTTCCTTTGAAATGGTTGTCAAAGGGGGAGAAAGTTGCTGATTTTGGGAGATGATACAAGAAGAGCATAGAAGAATGCTTACATGCAGGGGGAGTAGCGATATTAATTGCGCAGCGGCTAAAGGGGGAGTTCATGACCTGAAGAGGTAAGCATCACTCAAGGGGGAGTCTTAATTGAAAGAGGACCCCAAAGACATCCCAAAATGCATGTAGGTTGCCAACAATTCCAAAGGGGGAGATTGTTGTTCCCATTGGAATGTTATGGTGTTGTCATTGTTGGCAAACCTAAATGAGTGTCCACATCATCAGAACATCATGCATATTGTCTATATATGACCTCATAATGTCAGAAAAGCATGGAAATGAAGAAGAAGCGGTGACCGGAGTGAAATATCCATATAAGGCATAAACAAGTGATTCTAAGCTTGTTTGAGCGCGTTTTGGAGCTATTGATGAGATGAGCATCTTCGGGCGATCAGATGACCATGGGAAGACACCAGCAACCATATTATATCATGGTAGAGTGTTACGGATGCTTACGGCACAGCAAAAATCGTTTTGGCTATATAGGTCTCAAACAAGCGATTCTAAGCTTGTTTTAACCTAGTTTGGAACGGTTATTGATTTGAGGCACTCCGGGTGATCCGATTTTCATGGGGAGACACCAGCAGCCATAATATACCATAATAGAGTGGTATGGACACAAACGGCGCAACGAAAATTCGTTTTGCTCAGGACGTCATATTGGTGCTCGGTTTTGCGCAATTGGACCATATACACCGTTTTGGGCTTACAACAGCTACTTTGAGGTTTGTGGGCTTCAATGAAGTTAATATGGACCTAATGGGCTACAATGAGCTCCAAAATAAGCAATGGGCTTATGAAATTCGTGGTGGGCATTTGGGGACATCACTTTGGGCCTAATTGTGCAATGTGAAGGATTTGGGCCAACTAATGGGCTTGGCACACAAGGGCAGCAACTAATCAAGCCCAATGACACTTGGAGGAGCCCAAGCACACTTGGACCAAGTCAAATTCGTGGGAAGATGCCATTCCACTATTTGGTCCACCATTGGTGTCAAAATCCCTTAATTTGTGGAATGGTGTTTGAGCATCCAAGAACATCTATGCTAGATGCCTTCTTTTGGCATGTGGAGACACAATAATGAGTCTCCCACCCCTAAAACATGGACCATGTTTGGAGGAGGAATAATTTCCACCACTATGCCATGTCTTGGAGACTTTGGAGGGCTATATAAGGAGGGCCTCTCCCTTGGACGAAAATCACACCTTCCTTGAGCATTGAGAGAGCATTTGAGTGAGAGAATTGAGAGAAATTCTCTTAAGTTGGTTGAAGAGTGCCTTGTTTGTTCTTGAGCACTCTTAGGGTTACAAAGGGTTGAGTTGTGTGAGATTGGGAAACACTTGTGAGAATTGTGTGTAGAGCTCCCAAAATACATTTCCGGCAACCCGTGGTAGCATTTCCGTGGCTGGAGAAGGTGGCAGCCTTGGTGTGTATTCCGGAGCTTCTTCGAGTACTTTGCGCTCTTCGTGCGACGACAAAGCGTTTGGTTTCGTGAGTTGCTCTCTTTATTCTAAATTTGTTATTGTTGAAGCATTGTAAGCTTGTCAACCCTAGTGAAGGGACGACAACATTTTTATTGGTTAGTGAGACCGTTGTATCGCTCTAGTGAAGGGCCCATACAATTCTAGTGAATTCGTTGGTGAGGGTAGTGAACCCGAATCAGCCGTGGACGTAGGTTGCACGCATTGTGTAGCTGAACCACGTAAATATTGTGTTTGCGATTCCTTGCCTTGTTTACTACTTGCCGTAAGTAAATTTGAAAAGACATACGAATTGTTAAAGTGCACTGATTCACCCCCCCTCTCAGTGCTTGTATTGGGACTAACACAAGAAACAAGACAGTGTATCATTGAGCACAGCAGAAGCCGAATATGTGGCAGCAACATCAGCATGCACACAAGTCATATGGATGCGTCGACAATTGCTTGACATGGTTGATGAGGTACGGTTGCCTATCTCTGTGTGATAACCAAAGTGCTATAGGCTTGGGCAAAAATCCTGTTCAACACTCAAGATCGAAGCACATCGATATTCGTTATCACTTTCTTAAAGAGAAGGTTGAAGAAGGAGTGATTCTGATGGAGTACGTGCCCACGGAAGAGCAAGTTGCTGATATCTTCACAAAACCATTGCCAACAGCAACATTCGAGAAGCACCAATTGAGCCTCGGAGTTCAACCCATTCCATCCAACTAGAAGGGGATGGGTTCGCACAATGATTCATTGCTCTTACCTTCCTTTGAAATGGTTGTCAAAGGGGGAGAAAGTTGCTGATTTTGGGAGGTGATACAAGAAGAGCATAGAAGAGTGCATACATGCAAGGGGAGTAGCGATATTAATTGCGCAGCGGCTAAAGGGGGAGTTCATGGCCTGAAGAGGTAACCATCACTCAAGGGGGAGTCTTAATTCAAAGAGGACCCCAAAGATATCCCAAAATGCATGTAGGTTGCCAACAATTCCAAAGGGGGAGATTGTTGTTCCCATTGGAATGTTATGGTGTTGTCATTGTTGGCAAACCTAAATGGGTGTCCGCATAACTGGAACATCATGCCTATTGTCTATATATGACTTCATAATGTCGGAAAAGCATGCAAATGAAGAAGAAGCGGTGATGGAGTGAAATATCCATATACGGCATAAACAAGTGATTCTAAGCTTGTTTGAGCGCATTTTTCGCTAACCTTTTGCTTGACGGTGCAGAGCTCTCCTTCAAGTTTGTCGATGTAGGCAGCCTTTCCGTTTAGCTCGATTGTAAGATCATTGCAAATCTTTGCGTGTTCTTCACATTGGATTTTTAGCCTTCTCACTTCGTTGACTAGCTCTTCTTTATCACGCTTCAATGCTTTCTTTTCTTTTTCGAGTTGAGAAACAACGACAATACATCTTTCAATCTCACCTTGCATGTCGACCTCAGCATCCTCATCTTCCGCTGCAGAATCTTCTTGCGTCTCGGAGGCCATGAATGCGATGTGCTCTTCATCTTCGGATTCATCGTCGGATTCACCTTCGCTGGATGAATTGGAGCCTTCTAGGATTTTGCTAAGAAGATTCTTCAACGCTTTGACATTTTTCGAAGAATAGCCTTTCTTTTTATACCTCTGGAACTTCTTCTTCTTGTGGTTGTCTTCTTTCTCATCGTCGCTTCCATCTTTAATATTTTCTGGACAATCCAGAGCATAGTTGTTAGTCCCAATACAAGCACTGAGAGGGGGGGGTGAATCAGTGCACTTTAACAATTCGTATGTCTTTTCAGAATTTACTTGTTACGGCAAGTATAAAACAAGTAAACAAGGCAACCAATCGCAAACACAATATTTACGTGGTTCAGCTACACAATGTGTGCAACCTACGTCCACGGCTGGTTCGGGTTCACTACCGTCACCAACAAATTCACTAAAATTGTACGAGCCCTTCACTAGAGCGATACAACGGTCTCACCGACCAATAAAAATGTTGTCGTCCCTTCACTAGGGTTGACAAACTTACAATGCTTCAACAATAAAAAATTTAGGATAACGAGAGCAACTCACGAAACCAAACGCTTTGTCGTCGCACGAAGAGCGCAAAGTACTCGAAGAAGCTCCGGAATATGCACCAAGGCTGCCACCTTCTCCAGCCACGGAAATGCTACCACGAGTTGCCGGAAATGTATTTTGGGAGCTCTACACACAATTCTCACAAGTGTTTCCCAATCTCACACAACTCAACCCTTTGTAACCCTAAGAGTGCTCAAGAACAAACAAGGCACTCTTCAACCAACTTAAGAGAATTTCTCTCAATTCTCTCACTCAAATGCTCTCTCAATGCTCAAGGAAGGTGTGATTTCGTCCAAGGGAGAGGCCCTCCTTATATAGCCCTCCAAAGTCTCCAAGACATGGCATAGTGGTGGAAATTATTCCTCCTCCAAACATGATCCATGTTTTAGGGGTGGGAGACTCATTATTGTGTCTCCACATGCCAAAAGAAGGCATCTAGCATAGATGTCCTTGGATGCTCCAACAACATACCACAAATTAAGGCATTTTGTCACCAATGGTGGACCAAATAGTGGAATGGCATCTTCCCACGAATTTGACTTGGTCCAAGTGTGGTTGGGCTCCTCCAAGTGTCATTGGGCTTGATTAGTTGTTGCACTTGTGTGCCAAGCCCATTAGTTGGCCCAAATCCTTCACATTGCACAATTAGGCCCAAAGTGATGTCCCCAAATGCCCACCACGAATTTCATAAGCCCATTGCTTATTTTGGGGCTCATTGTAGCCCATTAGTTCCATATTAACTTCATTGAAGCCCACAAACCTCAAAGTAGCTGTTGTAAGCCCAAAACGATGTATATGGTCCAATTGCGCAAAACCGAGCACCAATATGACGTCCTGAGCAAAACGAATTTTCGTTGCGCCGTTTGTGTCCATACCACTCTATTATGGTATATTATGGCTGCTGGTGTCTCCCCATGATAATCGGATCACCCGGAGTGCCTCAAATCAATAACCGTTCCAAACTAGGTTAAAACAAGCTTAGAATCGCTTGTTTGAGACCTATATAGCCAAAACGATTTTTGCTGTGCCGTAAGCATCCGTAACACTCTACCATGATATAATATGGTTGCTGGTGTCTTCCCATGGTCATCTGATCGCCCGAAGATGCTCATCTCATCAATAGCTCCAAAACGCGCTCAAACAAGCTTAGAATCACTTGTTTATGCCTTATATGGATATTTCACTCCGTCACCGCTTCTTCTTCATTTCCATGCTTTTCTGACATTATGAGGTAGACAATATGCATGATGTTCCGATGATGCGGACACTCATTTAGGTTTGCCAACAATGACAACACCATAACATTCCAATGGGAACAACAATCTCCCCCTTTGGAATTGTTGGCAACCTACATGTAAGCATTTGAAAGGATATCTTTGGGGGTCCTCTTTCAATTAAGACTCCCCCTTGAGTGATGCTTACCTCTTCAGGTCATGAACTCCCCCTTTAGCCGCTGCGCAATTAATATCGCTACTCCCCCTTCATGTATGCACTCTTCTATGCTCTTCTTGTATCATCTCCCAAAATCAGCAACTTTCTCCCCTTTGACAACCATTTCAAAGGAAGGTAAGAGCAATGAATCATTGTGCGAACCCATCCCCTTCTAGTTGGATGGAATGGGTTGAACTCCGAGGCTCAATCGGTGCTTCTCAAATGTCGCTGTTGGCAATGGTTTTGTGAAGATGTCAGCAACTTGCTCTTCCGTGGGCACATACTCCCATCAGAATCACTCCTTCTTCAACCTTAATACTCTTTAAGAAAGTGATAACGAATATCGATGTGCTTCGATCTTGAGTGTTGAATAGGATTTTTGCCCAAGCCGATAGCACTTTGGTTATCACACATAATGGAGATAGGCAACCGTACCTCATCAACCATGTCAAGCAATTGTCGGCGCATCCATATGACTTGTGTGCATGCTGATGTTGCCGCCACATATTCGGCTTCTGCTGTGCTCAATGATACGCTGTCTTGTTTCTTGCTGAGCCAAGAAACACACTTCTTTCCAAGAAAGAATGCACCGCCCGAGGTGGATCTTCCCTGTTAGTCCCGGCCCAATATAGCACTGAGAGGGGGGTGAATCAGTGCTATACCCAACAATTCGTATGTCTTTTCAATTTGATACCATCATTTACTTGTTACGGCAAGTAACCAAGCCCTAAATCCGACGTACCTCGAACAATCGCAAACACAAGGATATTACGTGGTTCAGCTACACAATGTGTGCAACTTTGGGATTACTTTGTCTTGCTGCTTGACACACGGCTGTAGAATTCGGGTTCACTACCGTCAAATATAGAAGACCAACGAATTCACTCCTTTTGATCAACGCCTTTTCCATTTCATCCTTGCTCAATTCATGCAGTAGAGCGATACAACGGTCTCACTGACCAATTACACTCCGCCATGCCGAACTTCTTCAGTAGTTCTTTGATGTATTTGACTTGTGAGATTACAAGTCCATCATTCCGTTGAGAGACTTGTAAACCGAGAAAGTAGGAGTTCCCCAATCACTAGGGTGACATCTCGAACTTATTCTTCATCTTCAAGGCAAAGTCTCAACAACATAACTTTACTTATCTCCTCCGAATATGATATTCGACGTAATGACAAGAGCAACTGACCAATTGCCCTTCGAAACCAGTTCAACGCACGTACAAGTTGCTATCAAAGAGCGCTTCAACCTTCTTGAACTTTAGCGAAGAAATGTGTCAAGTCGGAATATGCACCATGCTCGAGGCTGCTTGCTTGAGCCACCTACAACAGCCACGGAATTTACACTACTTTGTCCACCGGAATGTATCTTGGGAACGTCATCGCCTACAACACAATTCTCACAAGTGTTTCCCAATCTCACACACCTCACCCTTTGAAGTCCCATTCAAGAGCCGATTTGACTCAATTTGAACACGGTGTATCCTCTTTGGCAGCCTTCAACCACCTTAAGGAATTTCTCTCAATTCTCTCACTCAAATGCTCTCCCAATGCTCAAGGTGCAAAGGTCTCATCAACATTCGTCCAAATTTGAGAATAGCCTTTGCATACTAACTCCTTATTGCGAACAACTAGCCCTCGTTCAAAGTCTTGTTCCAAGACATGGCATAGTGGTCGATGATGTTAATTATTCTCCTCCAAACATGGTCCATGTTTTAGGGGGTGGGAGACTCCATTCCCATGCAGTGTCTCCACTTTGATCCAACTGCTTCATTCATAGCCTTTACCAAACAATGCTCGTCCTCTTGAGCTTCAATCACGTTTTAGGGCTCGACTTGTGAGATTAGGGATGTTGCTCATTATATTCTTTGCCTTTCGTCGTGTCTGAATTGGTGCATCAACATCTCCAATAATGTGGAAGTCTCCCATTTCGCATCTCCTCGAGTTCTCGACTTGTTCTTTAGTCCAATTCTCTTTGGACTTCTTGGCATGTTCTAACATTGGGTACTTGAGTGATGTTGTCTCTCATCCCCCGAATCATCAGAATCTTCAATTCTTCCGTGATTTCAACAACATTCCTCACGTGAATTAAGGCATTTATAACGTCACCAATTTTGGTGGACCAAATAGTCTAAAGGAGTAACGTACCTCTCATTTGCCGAATTGGGGTCTTCTCCCACGAATTTGACTTGGTCCAAGTGTGCTTGGGCTCCTCCGTTTAAGCCGTGTTGTAGCATTGATATGGCTTGCTTTAGTTGTGCACTTGTGCCAAAAGATTCCCTCCATTAGTTGGCCCAAATTTCCGAGCGACTCACCTTGCACAATTTTTGATGAAGCCCAAAGTGATGGACTCCCCAAATGCCCACCACGAATTTCACGGTAGGCTTTCTTCCATTCCACATCTCATACGGAGTCTTGCTAGACTTAGGCCGCAACAAAGTTCGATTTTGCAAGTACACCGCTGCTTCGGTAGCTTCCTTCCAAAACTTCACCGGAACACCGCTCTCGATCAGCATCGTCCTCGCCATTTCAATAACGGCTCTATTTTTCCTTTCGACAACACCATTTTGTTGAGGTGTTCTCACACTCGATCGCTGATGCATGATGCCGTGGTTTGCCAGATATGATTCGAATTCATTGGATGTGAATTCGCTACCATGATCGGACCTTAATGCTTTGATCTTCTTGCCAAATTGTTTCTCCACCCGTTTCTTGTAGCTTTTGAAGCCTTTAAACGCTTCATTCTTATGACGGAGATGTACAATGCATGTCATGCGGCTATAATCATCTATCAGCAACATGAAATATAATTCGCCATTTGTACCTTTGTTTCGCATAGGTCCACACAAGTCCGTGTGTACCAGGCTCAGCAAGCTGGACGAATTATGCTCTTTCACTCGATGAGGGAATTGTGCCATCTTCCCCTTTTGACATGCTTCGCACACGGTTTCTCTGTCCCGTCTCATTATTCCAATGGGAACAACAATCTCCCCCTTTGGAATTGTTGGCAACCTAAATCCATTTTGGGATATGTCAAGGTTCCCTTTCAGTCGTCATGCCAAGTTGATTTTGATCTCCCCCTCAACCACAAGGGTCCTCTCATGATGCGAGACTCCCCCTAGAGTGATGGTATAAATTTCTCCTTCTTAGCCCTTTCCAACTCCCCGGCCTTCTTCACCGTGCAACCTTTACTTGTGAATGTCACTCCATGACCCTATATATATGCACTCTAGATTGTATTCGAGGCTTCTTGGACAAGTCACCTTCCTTAAAATGGGATGTAAACTTTCTCCCCCTTTGAACAACCTTTTCCTTTATTCCAAAGGTAAGTAAGCGTTGCCAAATTTTACCTTTCCACTTGGATCAGAAGCACTTGGAGTGCTTTGCACCACCTCCTTTCGGCTGCATCCGTTATCGAATCCAACGGGAATGGGTTGAAGTCCGAGGCAACTTACCACCAGATGCTTCTTCATTGCCGTTGACCGCGATGATATAGATTTCCTTCTTGTCGGGAGCCTTTTGTAACCTTGGCTGGTCTTGGCATCGATGAATTTCTAGGACCTTGCTGCCTCTTCCCATTCATTCTCTTCTTTAATTGGCTTGGGATGAATGTTAGACACTCTCTAGCATAGTGTCCCACATACTTGCAACGATAGCAAATGCTTCTCTTCTTTTGCTCAAGTCCCGAATCTTGGAAACGATTATGCGGCGGAGGTGGAGCAGCCCGTAGTTGTCTAGATTGGTGGTGCTTCAGAGGTCGATTTAGAATTCTTCACGTTTGCTGTGGTGGACGAGGCCTTGGTGCATCCCTTTGCCGAGGAGGATGAGACACCGTTTTTGCTCTACAATGCTTTACCATATGCCCGAAAGCTCCACAATTGTAACAATTGCCTCTAAACTTGTTCTCCCGCATTTGAGATCTCCTCCTTGACTTCATTTTGCACCATCATTGCCGCAGATATCGAATTTGGGAAGCCTAGAATCTTTCTTCGAACCTCCGGCTCCTTTGCAATCTTCTCCTTCACAAAGGTAGTGGTCTTTGAGGTTTTGGAGTTACTTTCCTCAAAGCCAACCCCTTGTCTTCCAAGCGAGTGAGGTCTTTGCAATGCTAGACACTCATTGAGCTTTCGTGTGGCCTCGTTTTGATCATTCAGCATGGCATTACTAGAGCTCGAACCATCATTGAAAGCAAAAGAAGAGCTCACTTGAATGCTTTCATTTGTTCGCTAACCTTTTGTTTGACGGTGCAAAGCTCTCCTTCAAGTTTGTCGATGTAGGCAGCCTTTCCATTTAGCTCGATGGTAAGATCATCACACATCTTTGAATGTTCTTCGCATTGGATTTTTAGCCTTCCCACTTCGTTGACTAGCTCATCTTTGTCACGCTTCAACGCTTTCTTTTCTTTTTCATGGCCTTCTTCTCCCTTTTAAGCTTGAGCAATAGCTTCCATGCAATTTCAATCTCACCTTGCATGTCGACCTCAGCATCATCATCTTCTATTTCCTCATCGCAGAATCTTCTTGCGCCTGGGAGGCCATGAATGCGATATGCTCTTCATCTTCAGATTCATCGTCGGATTCGCCTTCGCTGGATGAATTTGAGCCTTCTAGGATTTTGCTAAGGAGATTCTTCAATGCTTTGACGTTTTTCGAAGAATAGCCTCTCTTTTTATACCTTTGGAACTTCTTCTTTTGTGGTTGTCTTCCTTCTCATCGTCACTTCCATCTTTAATATTTTCTGGACAATCCAGAGCATAGTGGCCAATTTTACCACACTTGAAGCATTTGAAAGGAAGTTTACCTTTATATTTTCCGGTTCCCTTCTTGAAGTTCCTTGAGATGTACGCCTTTATATTATCTTCTTCTTCATTGGGTGCACGAATTTGAGACGAGCTAGAATCTCCTCGTTCACTTGCATTGCTCATGGCTTTGAATGCAACCTCTTTAGCCGATGCAGAATCACCCGTCGTTCTCGCCGCTGCACGTCTCATCTCATACGCAATTAATATGCTTTGCAGCGTGTCGAGAGAGAGTGTGTTCAAGTCTCTTTCTTCTAAAGATGAAACCTTCGCATCATATGACTCGGGTAAAGATCTTAGGATTTTCTTTACCACAGTAGCATCAGTCATATCTTCACCATATCCACGGATGCAATTAACGATCTCTATAACCCTATTGAAATAAGGTTCAATAGATTCTTCGTTATTCATCCTCAATTGCTCGAACTTACTTCGGTAAATTTGCAGCTTCGCTTCTTTGACCTTGCTGTCACCTTCGTAGTATGTTCTCGAGCTTTGTCCCACATCTCGTTCGCGGATCTTGCACAACTCATTTTCACCTTCGAGTAGACATCAACTTCAGTTAAGTGCCGGACAGAATGGCCGTGCATGCTTTGGAATCGATCTAGCATCGGTTTCAAATGCCCTCTTGTCAGCATCCGTCCAAACCGGCTGTCCATTTGGCTTTTTCATCGGGAGCCTTGTACTCGGTTTTCACGGCACGTATACACGTCTCTTCCAAGAGAACCCAAGTACTTCAGCATGCGCTTCTTCCAAGCCGAGTAATGGATCCATCGAAGAACGGCACACCGGTGCGGTTTGTAACTCCGAAATTCATGATGAATGAACTTCAAAGAATTTGAAGAACTTGACCTCAGCAGGTTGTTAAACCTCTTCCGCCCACCTTTGCTCTGATACCAATTGTTAGTCCCAATACGAGCACTGAGAGGGGGGGGGGTGAATCAGTGCTCCTTCAAATTCTTTCCTTTTTGCGCTCTTCAATCTGATTCGATGGTTATTGCAAGAGTAACACAAGCAAACCAACCAAGCAATCGCAAACACAAGATATACGTGGTTCAGCTACACAATGCGTGCAACTTACGTCCACGGCTGATTCGGGTTCACTACCCTCACCAACGAATTCACTATAACTGTATTGGCTCTTCAGTAGAGCGATACAACGGTCTCACTGACCAATTACTAAGTCGTCTCCCCTTCACTAGGTTTGACGAACTATCACAAGTCTCACTGACTAATCACTAAGTTGTCTCCCCTTCACTAGGTTTGACAAACTTATTACAAGAGTCTCACCGACCCGAACATAAACAAGATTACGGAATAAAATTCACGTAAGAGTGATGAACAACCTACCACTCTTTGATGACCAGCAAGCACCTTGTTGTAGCTTCAAGAACTCAACGAACTCGAAGAAACTCAAGCACAAGCACCAAACGTAGCCACCGTACGGAACAGCCCCTCGAACACCGATTACTTCACGTGTGGATGTTCAACGTCACCTCGTGGCCACAACACAAAACACTCACAAGTGTTTCCCCAATCTCGCACACACTCAACCCTTTGGAACCCCAAGAGCGCTCAAGAACACGTATGGCAGCCCCAAACCCTCCAAGAGAATTTCTCTCAATTCTCTCTCTCAAATGCTCTCCCAATACTCAAGGGAGGTCACAAATTCGTCCAAAGGAGAGGCCCTCCTTATATAGCCCTCCAAAGCCTCCAAGACATGGCATAGTGGTTGATTTTAATACTCCTCCAAACATGGTCCATGTATTAGGGGTGGGAGACTCATTATGGTGTCTCCACTTAGCCAAAAACATGGCATTAATTCCTCCACCAAACATGCTCCATGTTTTAGGGGTGGGAGACTCATTATGGTGTCTCCACTAGCCAAAAACATGCCATTAATTCCTCCACCAAACATGCTTCATGTTTTAGGGGTGGGGGACTCATTGTGATGTCTCCATTAGCCAAAAGAAGCCTCCAAACAGGGATGTCTTTGAATGCTCAAACAACATTCCTCAAATTAGGGGATTATGTCACCAATGGTGGACCAAATAGTGGAGTGGCTGCTGCCCACGAATTTGACTTGGTCCAAGTGTATTTAGACTCCTCCAAGTGTCATTGGGCTTGTTTAGTTGCTGCCCATATGTGCCAAACTCATTAGTTGGCCCAAATTCGTCACCTTGCACAATTAAGCCCAAAATGGCTCCCCAAAGGCCCACCACGAATTTCTCTTGACCCATTACCATTCCTTGAGCTCATTGCAACCCATTTAGCCCAACTTTACCTCAATGCAGCCCAACAACTCCAAACAAGCTCCTTTTAAGCTCAACACGGTGCATATGCTCCAATAAGGCCAAACCGGGCTCAATTATGACGCTTGACCAAAACCGATTTCCATTGTGCCGTTTGTGTACATACCACTTTATTATGGTATATTATAGCTGCTGGTGTCTTCCCATGGTCATCGGATCATCCGAAGTGCCTCAAATCAATAACCGCTCCAAATTAGGTCAAACCGGGCTCAATTATGGCGCTTTTCGGTACTTCACTCCCTCGCTGTGTCTTCTTCATTTCCAGATAATTCTGATGTCCCAAAGTCATGCAAAGTCGATATACAAGGTGTACCAATGATATGCACACTCATTTAGGCTTGCCAACAATGACAACACCTCATTATTCCAATGGGAACAACAATCTCCCCCTTTGGAATTGTTGGCAACCTAAATCCATTTTGGGATATGTCAAGGTTCCCTTTCCGTCAAAACTCCCCCTCAACCACAAGGGTCCTCTCATGATGCGAGACTCCCCCTAGAGTGATGCTCTCTTCTTAGGCTTTCCAACTCCCCCTAAAGCAATACTCCCCCTATATATATGCACTCTCCCATTCGCTTCTTGGATCACCTTCCCAAAATGGGAAACTTTCTCCCCTTTGACAACCATTCCAAAGGTAAGTAAGCGTAAAGGATCATTGTGCACCACTCTCCTTTTGCAGTTAAAGGGAATGGGTTGAAGTCCGAGGCTTACCAGATGCTTCTTCATTGCCGTTGACATGATATAGATTTCCTTCTTGTCGGGAGCCTTTTGTAACCCCTTTCGATGAATTTCTAGGACCTTGCTGCCTCTTCCCATTCATTCTCTTCTTTAATTGGCTTGGGATGAATGTTAGACACTCTCTAGCATAGTGTCCCACATACTTGCAACGATAGCAAATGCTTCTCTTCTTTTGCTCTCCCGAATCTTGGAAACGATTATGCGGCGGAGGTGGAGCAGCCCGTAGTTGAGATTGGTGGTGCAGAGGTCGATTTAGAATTCTTCTTTGCTGTGGTGGACGAGTTGGTGCATCCCTTTGCCGAGGAGGATGAGACACCGTTTTTGCTCTACAATGCTTTACCATATGCCCGAAAGCTCCACAATTGTAACAATTGCCTCTAAACTTGTTCTCCCTTTGAGATCTCCTCCTTGACTTCATTTTACCATCATTGCCACATATATCAAATATGGGAAGCCTTTTGAATTTCTCTTCTTGCATCGCTTGCTTTGTTTCTTCCGCCTTAACAAAGGTGGTGGTCTTTGAGGATTGGGTGTTATCCCCCTCAAAACCTAGCCCTTGTTTTCCAAGCGCATGAGGTCTTTGAAACCCAAGACACTCATTTAGCTTCCGAGTAGCTTCCTCATTCTCAACAACCAGCATACTAGAACTTGAACAATTATTCAATGCTGTAGGAATAGGGGCATCATTGAATGCTTTCGTTTGGTTACTAACCTTTTGTTTGATGACGTATATCTCATCTTCAAGCTTCTCTATGTGGCTCGCCTTCGTGTCTAACTCAGTAGTTAGATCATCACAAATCTTTACTTGCTCTTCGCAACGGATTTTCAGCACGATCACTTCATCTCTCAATTTTTTGTTTTCGTGCTTCAACGTCTTATTCTCATCTTCAAGGAATTTCTTCTCTTTCTTGATGGCCTTCTTCTCCCTTTTAAGCTTGGCAATAGCTTCCATGCAATTGTCAATTTCAGCTTCAAAGTCCACCAATACTTCACCTTCTTCTATTTCCTCATCGTGCGACTCTTCTTCATAAGCATCCTCAGCCATGAATGCAAGTACTTCTTTGTCGCTGATGTCGTCATCCGCTTCATCTTCGCTGGAAGTGCTAGAGCCTTCCAACATTTCACTCAAGAGATTCTTCAATGCCTTGTATTTCTTTTCTTTCAAGGAACTAGAGCCCTTCTTTTTGAATTTCTGGAATTTGGTCTTCTTCTTCTTGTTATTGTCTACTTCATCATCACTATCATCTTCTTCACTTGTAGGACAATTTGCAGCATAATGACCAACTTCGCCACACTTGAAACATTTAAAAGGAAGCTTACCTTTGTACTTTCCTTTTCCCTTTTTGAAGTTTCTTGATATAAAGGCTGCAACATCATCTCCTTCTTCATGGGATTTATCATCTTCTTTCATACTTAACTTCGTCAAGGATTTGAAAGCAACCTCCTTTGTTGATGCATATTTGCCTTGTTGCGAACAACTTTGCCATCTTCGTTCAACTTGTTCCGGAAGACCCATTTAGTTCCGATAATGTTCTTCTCGGCTGGTCTAGGCACTAGTTCCCACGTGCAGTTCTTCTCGATTTGATCCAACTCTTCATTCATAGCCTTTACCCAATGCTCGTCCTCTTGAGCTTCAATCACGTTTTTGGGCTCGACTTGTGAGATTAGGGATGTTGCTCTTATATTCTTTGCCTTTCGTCGTGTCTGAATTGGTGCATCAACATCTCCAATAATGTGGAAGTCTCCCATTTCACATCTCCTCGAGTTCTCGACTTGTTCTTTAGTCCAATTCTCTTTGGACTTCTTGGCATTTCTAACATTGGGTACTTGAGTGATGTTGTCACTCTCATCCCCCGAATCATCAGCAATCTCCAATTCTTCCGTGATTTCTTCGTCACGTGATTTATTTATAACGTCATCCCCTTTTGATGGAATATCTAAAGGAGTAACGTACCTCTCATTTGCCGAATTGGGGTCATTCTCCACAACTTTGACATCACAGCTTTCTACCGTCCGTTTAAGCCGTTGATTGTAGCATAGATATGCCTTGCTTCTTTGTGAGTAGCCGAGAAAGATTCCCTCGTCAGCTCTTTCCTCGAACTTTCCGAGCGACTCATCCTTGTTTTTGATGAAGCAAGGACTCCCGAATACTCTAAAGTATTTCACGGTAGGCTTTCTTCCATTCCACATCTCATACGGAGTCTTGCTAGACTTAGGCCGCAACAAGGTTCGATTTTGCAAGTACACCGCTGCTTCGGTAGCTTCCTTCCAAAACTTCACCGGAACACCGCTCTCGATCAGCATCGTCCTCGCCATTTCAATAACGGCTCTATTTTTGCTTTCGACAACACCATTTTGTTGAGGTGTTCTCACACTCGATCGCTGATGCATGATGCCGTGGTTTGCCAGATATGATTCGAATTCATTGGATGTGAATTCGCTACCATGATCGGACCTTAATGCTTTGATCTTCTTGCCAAATTGTTTCTCCACCCGTTTCTTGTAGCTTTTGAAGCCTTTAAACGCTTCATTCTTATGACGTAGATGTACAATGCATGTCATGCGGCTATAATCATCTATCAGCAACATGAAATATAATTCGCCATTTGTACCTTTGTTTCGCATAGGTCCACACAAGTCCGTGTGTACCAGGCTCAGCAAGCTGGACGAATTATGCTCTTTCACTCGATGAGGGAATTGTGCCATCTTCCCCTTTTGACATGCTTCGCACACGGTTTCTCTGTCCCGTCTCATTTCTGGAAGATCGCTGACCGCCTTTTGTGTGGACAATTCTCTCATGCTCTTTTGATTTATGTGCCCCAGTCGTCGATGCCAAAGTTGATTTTGATCTTCCACGCCGATCAAACAGGCATCGTCTTTGTCTCCCAGTTGGTATAAATTTCCCTCCGTTCTTGAGCCCTTTGCCACCACGATTGCGCTTCCGGCCTTCTTCACCGTGCAACCTTTACTTGTGAATGTCACTTCATGACCCGATTCACATAGTTGGCTAACACTCAATAGATTGTATTTGAGGCCTTCGACAAGTAGCACCTCCTTAGATGTAAACTTTGCCCCATCGATTTTGGCAACCCCTTTTCCTTTAATTTTCAAAGAGTCATCGTTGCCAAATTTTACCTTTCCACTTGCCGCATCAGAAGCACTTTGGAGTAGCTTTGCATCACCCGTCATATGTCGGCTGCATCCGCTATCGAGGATCCAACGTGAACTCTTTGTAGTTGCCTTGAGTGCAACTTCCACCACGTTCGCTTCTTCACATAGTTCCACCGCGATGGCCTTCTTTTTGAACTTCTTGGCTGGTCTTGGCATCTTTTGCGAACTTTGCTGCACTTGGCCATTCATTCCATTTTTGTAGGGACTTGGAATGAATGTCATGCAATTTCGAGCATAATGCCCCATGAAGTTGCATCTATGGCAAACAACTCTCTCCTTTTGTTCAAGTACCTGGAATCGGTTGTACAGCTTCAGAGGAGGAGTTATGCGTTGTCTATAGCCATTCTTCAAGGGGCGAACAGAATGTACATCACGTTGATGAGGCCTTGCTATCATCCTTCTTCGGCAATTCCTCGCCATGTGCCCGTAAACGCCACAGGAGTAACAAGATCCTTTGAATGCCGCCGCATGAATGGTTTTCCGCTTGAGCTTCGGCTGCTGCAACTCGTCAGGTTCGGTGCCACAAATATCAAATTTGGGAAGCTTTGTAGGAATCTTTCTTCGAACCTCCGGCTCCTTTGCATTCTTCTCCTTTACAAAGGTAGTTGCCTTTGAGGTTTTGGAGTTATTTTCCTCAAAGCCAACCCCTTGTCTTCCAAGCGAGTGAGGTCTTTGCAATGCAAGACACTCATTGAGCTTTCGTGTGGCCTCGTTTTGATCATTTCGCATGGCAGTACTAGAGCTCGAACCATCATTGAAAGCAAAAGAAGAGTTAACTTTGAATGCCTTCATTTGTTCGCTAACCTTTTGCTTGACGGTGTAGAGCTCTCCTTCAAGTTTGTCGATGTAGGCTGCCTTTCCGTTTAGCTCGATTGTAAGATCATTGCAAATCTTTGCGTGTTCTTCGCATTGGATTTTTAGCCTTCCCACTTCATTGACAAGCTCTTCTTTATCACGCTTCAACGCTTTCTTTTCTTTTTCGAGCTGAGAAACAACGACAATGCATCTTTCAATCTCACCTTGCATGTCGACCTCAGCATCTTCATCTTCCGCCGCAGAATCTTCTTGCGTCTCGGAGGCCATGAATGCGATGTGCTCTTCATCTTCGGATTCATCATCGGATTCGCCTTCGCTAGATGAATTGGAGCCTTCTAGGATTTTGCTAAGGAGATTCTTCAACGCTTTGACGTTTTTCGAAGAATAACCTTTCTTTTTATACCTTTGGAACTTCTTCTTCTTGTGGTTGTCTTCTTTTTCATCGTCGCTTCCATCTTTAATATTTTCTGGACAATCCAGAGCATAGTGGCCAATTTTACCACACTTGAAGCATTTGAAGGGAAGTTTACCTTTGTATTTTCCGGTTCCCTTCTTGAAGTTTCTTGAGATGTACGCCTTTATATCGCCTTCTTCATCGGGTGTGCGGATTTGGGACGAGCTAGAATCTCCTCGCTCATTTGCGTTGCTCATGGCTTTAAACGCAACCTCCTTAGTCGATGTAGAATTGCTCGTTGTTCTAGCCGCTGCACGTCTCATCTCATACGCAATTAATACGCTTTGCAGTGTGTCGAGAGAGAGTGTGTTTAAGTCTCTTTCTTCCAAAGATGAAACCTTTGCATCATATGACTCGGGTAAAGATCTTAGGATCTTCTTTACCACAGTAGCATCAGTCATATCTTCCCCATATCCACGGATGCAATTAACGATCTCTATAACCCTATTGAAATAAGGTTCAATAAGTTCTTCGTTATTCATCCTTAGTTGCTCGAACTTACTTCGGTAAATTTGCAGCTTCGCTTCTTTGACCTTGCTGTCACCTTCGTATATGTTCTCGAGTTTGTTCCACATCTCCTTCGCCGTCTTGCAATTTTTCACCTTTGAGAACTCAACTTCATTAAGGGCGGACAAAATTGCATTAGAAGCTCTTGCATCCGTTTCAAACGCCCTCTTGTCAGCATCCGTCCAAACCGCACCACTAGCCGGGGGAGTGTAGCCAGCATTGAGAACAATGTCGTAGATGTCAATGCTTAGAGCGCCCAAGTGCTTCGTCATTCGACTTTTCCAACTAGAGTAGTTGGAGCCATCAAACAAAGGAACACCCATCTTGCCGACGCCGGAGTAGTTCATATCTCGCCTTGCTGTTGTGAGCTAATGATCTAACAGGTTGTTAAGCCCTTCAATGTCAACTTAGCTCTGATACCAATTGTTAGTCCCAATATAAGCACTGAGAGGGGGGGTGAATCAGTGCACTTTAACAATTCGTATGTCTTTTCAAATTTACTTGTTACGGCAAGTATAAAACAAGTAAATAAGGCAACCAATCGCAAACACAATATTTACGTGGTTCAGCTACACAATGTGTGCAACCTACGTCCACGGCTGGTTCGGGTTCACTACCGTCGCCAACGAATTCACTAAAATTGTACGAGCCCTTCACTAGAGCGATACAACGGTCTCACTGACCAAAAAAAAATGTTGTCGTCCCTTCACTAGGGTTGACAAACTTACAATGCTTCAACAATAATAAATTTAGAATGACAAGAGCAACTCACGAAACCAAACGCTTTGTCGTCGCACGAAGAGCGCAAAGTACTCGAAGAAGCTCCGGAATATGCACCAAGGCTGCCACCTTCTCCAGCCACGGAAACACTACACGGGTCACCGGAAATGTATCTTGGGAACTCTACACACAATTCTCACAAGTGTTTCCCAAGCTCACACAAACTCAACCCTTTGAAACCCTAAGAGTGCTCAAGAACAAACAAGGCACTCTTCAACCACCTTAGGAGAATTTCTCTCAATTCTCTCACTCAAATGCTCTCTCAATGCTCAAGGAAGGTGTGATTTCGTCCAAGGGAGAGGCCCTCCTTATATAGCCCTCCAAAGTCTCCAAGACATGGCATAGTGGTGGAAATTATTCCTCCTCCAAACATGATCCATGTTTTAGGGGTGGGAGACTCATTATTGTGTCTCCACATGCCAAAAGAAGGTGTTGTTCCCATTGGAATGTTATGGTGTTGTCATTGTTGGCAAACCTAAATGAGTGTCCGCATCATCGGAACATCATGCATATTGTCTATATATGAGCTCATAATGTCAGAAAAGCATGGAAATGAAGAAGAAGCGGTGACGGAGTGAAATATCCATATACGGCATAAACAAGTAAGCTTGTTTGAGCGCGTTTTGGAGCTATTGATGAGATGAGCATCTTCGGGCGATCCGATGACCATGGGAAGACACCAGCAACCATATTATATCATGGTAGAGTGTTACGGATGCTTACGGCACAGCAAAAATCGTTTTGGCTATATAGGTCTCAAACAAGCGATTCTTGTTGTTCCCATTGGAATGTTATGGTGTTGTCATTGTTGGCAAACCTAAATGAGTGTCCGCATCATCGGAACATCATGCATATTGTCTATATATGACCTCATAATGTCAGAAAAGCATGGAAATGAAGAAGAAGCGGTGACGGAGTGAAATATCCATATACGGCATAAACAAGTGATTCTAAGCCTGTTTGAGCGCGTTTTGGAGCTATTGATGAGATGAGCATCTTCGGGCGATCCGATAACCATGGGAAGACACCAGCAACCATATTATATCATGGTAGAGTGTTACAGATGCTTACGGCACAGCAAAAATCGTTTTGGCTATATAGGTCTCAAACAAGCGATTCTAAGCTTGTTTTAACCTAGTTTGGAACGGTTATTGATTTGAGGCACTCCGGGTGATCCGATTATCATGGGGAGACACCAGCAGCCATAATATACCATAATAGAGTGGTATGGACACAAACGGCGCAACGAAAATTCGTTTTGCTCAGGACGTCATATTGGTGCTCGATTTTGCGCAATTGGACCATATACACCGTTTTGGGCTTACAACAGCTACTTTGAGGTTTGTGGGCTTCAATGAAGTTAATATGGAACTAATGGGCTACAATGAGCCCCAAAATAAGCAATGGGCTTATGAAATTCGTGGTGGGCATTTGGGGACATCACTTTGGGCCTAATTGTGCAATGTGAAGGATTTGGGCCAACTAATGGGCTTGGCACACAAGTGCAACAACTAATCAAGCCCAATGACAATTGGAGGAGCCCAACCACACTTGGACCAAGTCAAATTCGTGGGAAGATGCCATTCCACTATTTGGTCCACCATTGGTGACAAAATGCCTTAATTTGTGGTATGTTGTTGGAGCATCCAAGGACATCTATGCTAGATGCCTTCTTTTGGCATGTGGAGACACAATAATGAGTCTCCCACCCCTAAAACATGGATCATGTTTGGAGGAGGAATAATTTCCACCACTATGCCATGTCTTGGAGACTTTGGAGGGCTATATAAGGAGGGCCTCTCCCTTGGACGAAATCACACCTTCCTTGAGCATTGAGAGAGCATTTGAGTGAGAGAATTGAGAGAAATTCTCTTAAGTTGGTTGAAGAGTGCCTTGTTTGTTCTTGAGCACTCTTAGGGTTACAAAGGGTTGAGTTGTGTGAGATTGGGAAACACTTGTGAGAATTGTGTGTAGAGCTCCCAAAATACATTTCCGGCAACTCGTGGTAGCATTTCCGTGGCTGGAGAAGGTGGCAGCCTTGGTGCATATTCCGGAGCTTCTTCGAGTACTTTGCGCTCTTCGTGCGACGACAAAGCGTTTGGTTTCGTGAGTTGCTCTCGTTATCCTAAATTTTTTATTGTTGAAGCATTGTAAGTTTGTCAACCCTAGTGAAGGGACGACAACATTTTTATTGGTCGGTGAGACCGTTGTATCGCTCTAGTGAAGGGCTCGTACAATTTTAGTGAATTTGTTGGTGACGGTAGTGAACCCGAACCAGCCGTGGACGTAGGTTGCACACATTGTGTAGCTGAACCACGTAAATATTGTGTTTGCGATTGGTTGCCTTGTTTACTTGTTTTATACTTACCGTAACAAGTAAATTCTGAAAAGACATACGAATTGTTAAAGTGCACTGATTCACCCCCCCCTCTCAGTGCTTGTATTGGGACTAACAATTCTAAGCTTGTTTTAACCTAGTTTGGAACGGTTATTGATTTGAGGCACTCCGGGTAATCCGATTATCATGGGGAGACACCAGCAGCCATAATATACCATAATAGAGTGGTATGGACACAAACGGCGCAACGAAAATTCGTTTTGCTCAGGACGTCATATTGGTGCTCGGTTTTGCGCAATTGGACCATATACACCGTTTTGGGCTTACAACAGCTACTTTGAGGTTTGTGGGCTTCAATGAAGTTAATATGGAACTAATGGGCTACAATGAGCCCTAAAATAAGCAATGGGCTTATGAAATTCGTGGTGGGCATTTGGGGACATCACTTTGGGCCTAATTGTGCAATGTGAAGGATTTGGGCCAACTAATGGGCTTGGCACACAAGTGCAACAACTAATCAAGCCCAATGACACTTGGAGGAGCCCAAGCACACTTGGACCAAGTCAAATTCGTGGGAAGATGCCATTCCACTATTTGGTCCACCATTGGTGACAAAATGCCTTAATTTGTGGTATGTTGTTGGAGCATCCAAGGACATCTATGCTAGATGCCTTCTTTTGGCATGTGGAGACACAATAATGAGTCTCCCACCCCTAAAACATGGATCATGTTTGGAGGAGGAATAATTTCCACCACTATGCCATGTCTTGGAGACTTTGGAGGGCTATATAAGGAGGGCCTCTCCCTTGGACGAAATCACATCTTCCTTGAGCATTGAGAGAGCATTTGAGTGAGAGAATTGAGAGAAATTCTCTTAAGTTGGTTGAAGAGTGCCTTGTTTGTTCTTGAGCACTCTTAGGGTTACAAAGGGTTGAGTTGTGTGAGATTGGGAAACACTTGTGAGAATTGTGTGTAGAGCTCCCAAAATACATTTCCGGCAACCCGTGGTAGCATTTCCGTGGCTGGAGAAGGTGGCAGCCTTGGTGCATATTCCGGAGCTTCTTCGAGTACTTTGCGCTCTTCGTGCGACGACAAAGCGTTTGGTTTCGTGAGTTGCTCTCGTTATCCTAAATTTTTTATTGTTGAAGCATTGTAAGTTTGTCAACCCTAGTGAAGGGACGACAACATTTTTTTTTTGTCAGTGAGACCGTTGTATCGCTCTAGTGAAGGGCTCGTACAATTTTAGTGAATTCGTTGGTGACGGTAGTGAACCCGAACCAGCCGTGGACGTAGGTTGCACACATTGTGTAGCTGAACCACGTAAATATTGTGTTTGCGATTGGTTGCCTTATTTACTTGTTTTATACTTGCCGTAACAAGTAAATTTTGAAAAGACATACGAATTGTTAAAGTGCACTGATTCACCCCCCCTCTCAGTGCTTATATTGGGACTAACAGAAGGCATCTAGCATAGATGTCCTTGGATGCTCCAACAACATACCACAAATTAAGGCATTTTGTCACCAATGGTGGACCAAATAGTGGAATGGCATCTTCCCACGAATTTGACTTGGTCCAAGTGTGCTTGGGCTCCTCCAAGTGTCATTGGGCTTGATTAGTTGTTGCACTTGTGTGCCAAGCCCATTAGTTGGCTCAAATCCTTCACATTGCACAATTAGGCCCAAAGTGATGTCCCCAAATGCCCACCACGAATTTCATAAGCCCATTGCTTATTTTAGGGCTCATTGTAGCCCATTAGTTCCATATTAACTTCATTGAAGCCCACAAACCTCAAAGTAGCTGTTGTAAGCCCAAAACGATGTATATGGTCCAATTGCGCAAAACCGAGCACCAATATGACGTCCTGAGCAAAACGAATTTTCGTTGCGCCGTTTGTGTCCATACCACTCTATTATGGTATATTATGGCTGCTGGTGTCTCCCCATGATAATCGGATTACCCGGAGTGCCTCAAATCAATAACCGTTCCAAACTAGGTTAAAACAAGCTTAGAATCGCTTGTTTGAGACCTATATAGCCAAAACGATTTTTGCTGTGCCGTAAGCATCCGTAACACTCTACCATGATATAATATGGTTGCTGGTGTCTTCCCATGGTCATCGGATCGCCCGAAGATGCTCATCTCATCAATAGCTCCAAAACGCGCTCAAACAGGCTTACTTGTTTATGCCGTATATGGATATTTCACTCCGTCACCGCTTCTTCTTCATTTCCATGCTTTTCTGACATTATGAGCTCATATATAGACAATATGCATGATGTTCCGATGATGCGGACACTCATTTAGGTTTGCCAACAATGACAACACCATAACATTCCAATGGGAACAACAATCTCATCAATAGCTCCAAAACGCGCTCAAACAAGCTTAGAATCACTTGTTTATGCCTTATATGGATATTTCACTCCGTCACCGCTTCTTCTTCATTTCCATGCTTTTCTGACATTATGAGGTCATATATAGACAATATGCATGATGTTCCGATGATGTGGACACTCATTTAGGTTTGCCAACAATGACAACACCATAACATTCCAATGGGAACAACAATCTCCCCCTTTGGAATTGTTGGCAACCTACATGCATTTTGGGATGTCTTTGGGGTCCTCTTTCAATTAAGACTCCCCCTTGAGTGATGCTTACCTCTTCAGGTCATGAACTCCCCCTTTAGCCGCTGCGCAATTAATATCGCTACTCCCCCTGCATGTATGCACTCTTCTATGCTCTTCTTGTATCATCTCCCAAAATCAGCAACTTTCTCCCCCTTTGACAACCATTTCAAAGGAAGGTAAGAGCAATGAATCATTGTGCGAACCCATCCCCTTCTAGTTGGACGGAATGGGTTGAACTCCGAGGCTCAATCGGTGCTTCTCAAATGTCGCTGTTGGCAATGGTTTTGTGAAGATGTCAGCAACTTGCTCTTCCGTGGGCACATACTCCATCAGAATCACTCCTTCTTCAACCTTCTCTTTAAGAAAGTGATAACGAATATCGATGTGCTTCGATCTTGAGTGTTGAATAGGATTTTTGCCCAAGCCGATAGCACTCTGGTTATCACACATAATAGAGATAGGCAACCGTACCTCATCAACCATGTCAAGCAATTGTCGGCGCATCCATATGACTTGTGTGCATGCTGATGTTGCCGCCACATATTCGGCTTCTGCTGTGCTCAATGATACGCTGTCTTGTTTCTTGCTGAGCCAAGAAACACACTTCTTTCCAAGAAAGAATGCACCGCCCGAGGTGGATCGTCGATCATCGGTGCAGCCGGCCCAATCAGCATCACTATACCCAATCAATTTGATACCATCATTTTTAGTATACCATAGCCCTAAATCTGACGTACCTCGAATGTATCGAAGGATTCGTTTCACGGCTACTAGGTGCGATTCTTTGGGATTACTTTGATATCTCGCTGCTTGACACACGGAATGTAGAATGTCGGGTCGAGTAGCCGTCAAATATAGAAGACTCCCAATCATGCTTCTATACTCCTTTTGATCAACGCCTTTTCCATCTTCATCCTTGCTCAATTTACATGCAGTAGGCATAGGAGTACTCACCGGTTTACACTCCGCCATGCCAAACTTCTTCAGAAGTTCTTTGACGTATTTGACTTGAGAGATGACAAGTCCATCATTCCGTTGAGAGACTTGTAAACCGAGAAAGTAGGAGAGTTCACCAATCATAGACATCTCGAACTCATTCTTCATCTTCAAGGCAAAGTCATGGCATAACTTTACCTTGTCTCCTCCGAATATGATATCGTCGACGTAGACGACAATGACCAATTGGCCTTCGTCACTGTTCAGTACGTACAGGTTGCTATCGACACTTCCCTTCTTGAACTTTAGTTTGCGAAGATATGTGTCGAGTCTTGAGTACCACGCTCGAGGTGCTTGCTTGAGGCCATACAACGCCTTCTTTAATTTACATACTTTGTTCTCGTCATCGCCTAGAACAAAGCCGTCGGGTTGTTCATTGTACACCTCTTCCTTCAAGTCTCCATTCAAGAATGCCGATTTGACATCCATTTGGAACACGGTGTATCCTCTTTGTGCGGCCACAGCAAGGAATAACCGAATTGCCTCAAGTCTTGCCACAGGTGCAAAGGTCTCATCAACATCTATTCCATTAAGTTGAGAATAGCCTTTGCAAACTAACCTTGCCTTGTTGCGAACAACTTTGCCGTCTTCGTTCAACTTGTTCCGAAAGACCCATTTAGTTCCGATGATGTTCTTCCCGGCTGGTCTAGGCACTAATTCCCATGTACAGTTCTTCTCGATTTGATCCAACTCTTCATTCATAGCCTTTGCCCAATGCTCGTCCTCTTGAGCTTCAATCACGTTTTTGGGCTCGACTTGTGAGATTAGGGATGTTGCACTTATATTCTTCGCCTTTCGTCGTGTCTGAATTGGTGCATCAACGTCTCCAATGATGTGGAAATCTCCCATTTGGCATCTCCTCGAGTTCTCGACTTGTTCTTTAGTCCAATTTTCTTTGGACTTCTTCGCATTTCTAGCAACGGGTACTTGAGTGATGTTGTCACTCTCATCCCCCGAATCATCAGCAGTCTCTAATTCTTTCGTGCTTTCTTCGTCACATGATTTATTTATAACGTCATCCCCTTTTGATGGAATATCTAAAGGAGTAACGTACCTCTCATTTGCCGAATTGGGGTCATTCTCCACAACTTTGACATCACAGCTTTCTATCGTCCGTTTAAGCCTTTGATTGTAGCATAGATATGCCTTGCTTCTTTGTGAATAGCCGAGAAAGATTCCCTCGTCAGCTCTTTCCTCGAACTTTCCGAGCGACGCATCCTTGTTTTTGATGAAACAAGGACTCCCGAATACTCTAAAGTATTTTACGGTAGGCTTTCTTCCATTCCACATCTCATACGGAGTCTTGCTAGACTTAGGCCGCAACAAGGTTCGATTTTGCAAGTACACCGCTGCTTCGGTAGCTTCCTTCCAAAACTTCACCGGAACACCGCTCTCGATCAGCATCGTCCTCGCCATTTCAATAACGGCTCTATTTTTCCTTTCGACAACACCATTTTGTTGAGGTGTTCTCACACTCGACCGCTGACGCATGATGCCGTGGTTCGCCAGATATGATTCGAATTCGTTGGATGTGAATTCGCTACCATGATCGGACCTTAATGCTTTGATCTTCTTGCCAAATTGTTTCTCCACCCGTTTCTTGTAGCTTTTGAAGCCTTTAAACGCTTCATTATTATGACGGAGATGTATAATGCATGTCATGTGGCTATAATCATCTATCAGCAACATGAAATATAATTCGCCGTTTGTACCTTTGTTTCGCATAGGTCCACACAAGTCCGTGTGTACCAGACTCAGCAAGCTGGACGAATTATGCTCTTTCACTCTATGAGGGAATTGTGCCATCTTCCCCTTTTGACATGCTTCGCAAACGGTTTCTCTGTCCCGTCTCATTTCTGGAAGATCACTGACCGCCTTTTGTGTGGACAATTCTCTCATGCTCTTTTGATTTATGTGCCCCAGTCGTCGATGCCATAGTTGATTTTGATCTTCCACGCCAATCAAACAAGCATCGTCTTTGTCTCCCAGTTGGTATAAATTTCCCTCCATTCTTGAGCCCTTTGCCACCACGATTGTGCTTCCGGCCTTCTTCACCGTGCAACCTTTACTTGTGAATGTCACTTCATGACCCGATTCACATAGTTGGCTAACACTCAATAGATTGTATTTGAGGCCTTCGACAAGTAGCACCTCCTTAGACGTAAACTTTGCCCCATCGATTTTGGCAACCCCTTTTCCTTTAATTTTCAAAGAGTCATCGTTGCCAAATTTTACCTTTCCACTTGCCGCATCAGAAGCACTTTGGAGTAGCTTCGCATCACCCGTCATATGTCGGCTACATCCGCTATCGAGGATCCAACGTGAACTCTTTGTAGTTGCCTTGAGCGCAACTTCCACCACGTTCGCTTCTTCACATCGTTCCACCGCGATGGCCTTCTTTTTGAACTTCTTGGCTGGTTTTGGCATCTTTTGCGAACTTTGCTGCACTTGGCCATTCATTCCATTTTTGTAGGGACTTGGAATGAATGTCATGCAATTTCGAGCATAATGCCCCATGTAGTTGCATCTATGGCAAACAACTCTCTCCTTTTGTTCAAGTACCTGGAATCGGTTGTACAGCTTCAGAGGAGGAGTTATGCGTTGTCCATAGCCATTCTTCAAGGGCCGAACAGAATGTACATCACGTTGATGAGGCCTTGCTATCATCCTTCTCCGGCAATTCCTCGCCATGTGCCCGTAAACGCCGCAGGAGTAACAAGATCCTCTGAATGCCGCCGCATGAATGATTTTACGCTTGAGCTTCGGTTGTTGCAACTCGTCGGGTTCAGTGCCACAGATATCGAATTTGGGAAGCGTCGTAGGAATCTTTCTTCGAACCTCCGGCTCCTTTGCAATCTTCTCCTTTACAAAGGTAGTGGTCTTTGAGGTTTTGGAGTTACTTTCCTCAAAGCCAACCCCTTGTCTTCCAAGCGAGTGAGGTCTTTGCAATGCTAGACACTCATTGAGCTTTCGTGTGGCCTCGTTTTGATCATTCAGCATGGCATTACTAGAGCTCGAACCATCATTGAAAGCAAAAGAAGAGCTCACTTTGAATGCTTTCATTTGTTCGCTAACCTTTTGTTTGACGGTGCAAAGCTCTCCTTCAAGTTTGTCGATGTAGGCAGCCTTTCCTTTTAGCTCGATGGTAAGATCATCACACATCTTTGAACGTTCTTCGCATTGGATTTTTAGCCTTCCCACTTCGTTGACTAGCTCATCTTTGTCACGCTTCAACGCTTTCTTTTCTTTTTCAAGCTGAGAAACAACGACAATGCATCTTTCAATCTCACCTTGCATGTCGACCTCAGCATCATCATCTTCTGCCGCAAAATCTTCTTGCGCCTCGGAGGCCATGAATGCGATATGCTCTTCATCTTCAGATTCATCGTCGGATTCGCCTTCACTGGATGAATTGGAGCCTTCTAGGATTTTGCTAAGGAGATTCTTCAATGCTTTGACGTTTTTCGAAGAATAGCCTCTCTTTTTATACCTTTGGAACTTCTTCTTTTTGTGGTTGTCTTCCTTCTCATCGTCACTTCCATCTTTAATATTTTCTGGACAATCCAGAGCATAGTGGCCAATTTTACCACACTTGAAGCATTTGAAAGGAAGTTTACCTTTATATTTTCCGGTTCCCTTCTTGAAGTTCCTTGAGATGTACGCCTTTATATTATCCCTCTGTTTGATGGCTCCAACTGCTCTAGTTGGAAAAGTCGAATGACGAAGCACTTGGGCGCTCTAAGCATTGAAATCTACGACATTGTCCTCAATGCTGGCTACACTCCCCCGGCTAGTGGTGCGGCTTGGACGGATGCTGACAAGAGGGCGTTTGAAACCGATGCTAGAGCTTCAAACGCAATTCTGTCCGCCCTCAATGAAGTCGAGTTCTCAAAAGTGAAAAATTGCAAGACGGCAAAGGAGATGTGGAGCAAACTTGAGAACATCTATGAAGGTGATAGCAAGGTCAAAGAAGCGAAGCTGCAAATTTACCGAAGTAAGTTCGAGCAACTAAGGATGAATAACGAAGAACTTATTGAACCTTATTTCAATAGGGTTATAGAGATCGTTAATTGCATCCGTGGATTTGGGGAAGATATGACCAATGCTACTGTGGTAAAGAAGATCCTAAGATCTTTGCCTGAGTCATATGATGCGAAGGTTTCATCTTTGGAAGAAAGAGACTTAAACACACTCTCTCTCGACACGCTGCAAAGCGTATTAATTGCGTATGAGATGAGACGTGCAGCAGCTAGAACAACGAGCAATTCTACTTCGACTAAGGAGGTTGCATTCAAAGCCTTGAGCAACGCAAATGAACGAGGAGATTCTAGCTCATCCCAAATTCGCACACCCGATGAAGAAGGCGATATAAAGGCGTACATCTCAAGAAATTTCAAGAAGGGAACTGGAAAATACAAAGGTAAACTTCCTTTCAAATGCTTCAAGTGTGGTAAAATCGGCCACTATGCTCTGGATTGTCCAGAAAATATTAAAGATGGAAGCGACGATGAGAAAGAAGACAACCATAAGAAGAAGAAGTTTCAGAGGTATAAAAAGAAAGGCTATTCTTCGAAAAATGTCAAAGCATTGAAGAATCTTCTTAGCAAAATCCTAGAAGGCTCAAATTCATCCAGCGAAGGCGAATCCGACGATGAATCCGAAGATGAGGAGCACATCGCATTCATGGCCTCCGAGACGCAAGAAGATTCTGCGGCGGAAGATGAGGACGCTGAGGTCGACATGCAAGGTGAGATTGAAAGATGTATTGTCGTTGTTTCTCAGCTCGAAAAAGAAAAGAAAGCGTTGAAGCGTGATAAAGAAGAGCTAGTCAACGAAGTGGGAAGGCTAAAAATCCAATGTGAAGAACACGCAAAGATTTGCAATGATCTTACAATCGAGCTAAACGGAAAGGCTGCCTACATCGACAAACTTGAAGGAGAGCTCTGCACCGTCAAGCAAAAGGTTAGCGAGCAAATGAAGGCATTCAAAGTTAACTCTTCTTTTGCTCTCAATGATGGTTCGAGCTCTAGTACTGCCGTGCGGAATGATCAAAACGAGGCCACACGAATGCTCAATGAGTGTCTTGCATTGCAAAGACCTCACTCACTTGGAAGACAAGGGGTTGGCTTTGAGGAAAATAACTCCAAAACCTCAAAGACTACTACCTTTGTAAAGGAGAAGATTGCAAAGGAGCCGGAGGTTCGAAGAAAGATTCCTACGACGCTTCCCAAATTCGATATCTGCGGCACTGAACCTGATGAGTGTTAGTCCCAATATAAGCACTGAGAGGGGGGGGTGAATCAGTGCACTTTAACAATTCGTATGTCTTTTCAAAATTTACTTGTTACGGCAAGTATAAAACAAGTTGTTGTTCCCATTGGAATGTTATGGTGTTGTCATTGTTGGCAAACCTAAATGGGTGTCCGCATCACTGGAACATCATGCCTATTGTCTATATATGACTTCATAATGTCGAAAAAGCATGCAAATGAAGAAGAAGCGGTGATGGAGTGAAATATCCATATACGGCATAAACAAGTGATTCTAAGCTTGTTTGAGCGCATTTTGGAGCTATTGATGAGTTGAGCATCTTCAGGCGATCCGATGACCACGGGAAGACACCAGCAACCATATTATATCATGGTAGAGTGTTACGGATGCTTACGGCACAGTAAAAATCGTTTTGGCTATATAGGTCTCAAACAAGCGATTCTAAGCTTGTTTTAACCTAGTTTGGAACGGTTATTGATTTGAGGCACTCCGGGTGATCCGATTGTCATGGGGAGACACCAGCAGCCATAATATACCATAATAGAGTGCTATGGACACAAACGGGGCAACGAAAATTCGTTTTGCTCAGGACGTCATATTGGTGCTCGGTTTTGCGCAATTGGGCCATATACACCGTTTTGGGCTTACAACAGCTACTTTGAGGTTTGTGGGCTTCAATGAAGTTAATATGGACCTAATGGGATACAATGAGCCCCAAAATAAGCAATGGGCTTATGAAATTCGTGGTGGGCATTTGGGGTCATCACTTTGGGCCTAATTGTGCAATGTGAAGGATTTGGGCCAACTAATGGGCTTGGCACACAAGTGCAACAACTAATCAAGCCCAATGACACTTGGAGGAGCCCAAGCACACTTGGACCAAGTCAAATTCGTGGGAAGATGCCATTCCACTATTTGGTCCACCATTGGTGACAAAATGCCTTAATTTGTGGTATGTTGTTGGAGCATCCAAGGACATCTATGTTAGATGCCTTCTTTTGGCTAGTGGAGACATCTTAATGAGCCTCCCACCCCCAATACATGGAGCATGTTTGGTGGAGGAATCAATTCAACCACTATGCCATGTCTTGGAGACTTTGGAGGGCTATATAAGGAGGGCCTCTCCCTTGGACGAAAATCACACATTCCTTGAGCATTGAGAGAGCATTTGAGTGAGAGAATTGAGAGAAATTCTCCTAAGGTGGTTGAAGAGTGCCTTGTTTGTTCTTGAGCACTCTTAGGGTTTCAAAGGGTTGAGTTTGTGTGAGCTTGGGAAACACTTGTGAGAATTGTGTGTAGAGTTCCCAAGATACATTTCCGGTGACTCGTGTTGTGTTTCCGTGGCTGAAGAAGGTGGCAGCCTTGGTACGTATTCCGGAGCTTCTTCGAGTACTTTGCGCTCTTCGTGCGACAACAAAGCGTTTGGTTTCGTGAGTTGCTCTCGTCATTCTAAATTTATTATTGTTGAAGCATTGTAAGTTTGTCAACCCTAGTGAAGGGACGACAACATTTTTATTGGTCAGTGAGACCATTGTATCGCTCTAGTGAAGGGCTCGTACAATTTTAGTGAATTCGTTGGTGACGGTAGTGAACCCGAACCAGCCGTGGACGTAGGTTGCACACATTGTGTAGCTGAACCACGTAAATATTGTGTTTGCGATTGGTTGTCTTGTTTACTTGTGTTAGTCCCAATATAAGCACTGAGAGGGGGGGGTGAATCAGTGCACTTTAACAATTCGTATGTCTTTTCAAAATTTACTTGTTACGGCAAGTATAAAACAAGTAAACAAGACAACCAATCGCAAACACAATATTTACGTGGTTCAGCTACACAATGTGTGCAACCTACGTCCACGGCTGGTTCGGGTTCACTACCGTCACCAACGAATTCACTAAAATTGTACGAGCCCTCCACTAGAGCGATACAATGGTCTCACTGACCAATAAAAAATGTTGTCGTCCCTTCACTAGGGTTGACAAAGTTACAATGCTTTAACAATAATAAATTCAGAATTATGAGAGCAACTCACAAAACCAATCGCTTTGTCGTCGCACGAAGAGCGCAAAGTACTCGAAGAAGCTCCGGAATACACACCAAGGCTGCCACCTTCTCCAGCCACGGAAACACTACACGGGTCACCGGAAATGTATCTTGGGAACTCTACACACAATTCTCACAAGTGTTTCCCAAGCTCACACAAACTCAACCCTTTGAAACCCTAAGAGTGCTCAAGAACAAACAAGGCACTCTTCAACCACCTTAGGAGAATTTCTCTCAATTCTCTCACTCAAATGCTCTCTCAATGCTCAAGGAAGGTGTGTTTTTCGTCCAAGGGAGAGGCCCTCCTTATATAGCCCTCCAAAGTCTCCAAGACATGGCATAGTGGTTGAATTGATTCCTCCACCAAACATGCTCCATGTATTGGGGGTGGGAGGCTCATTATGATGTCTCCACTAGCCAAAAGAAGGCATCTAACATAGATGTCCTTGGATGCTCCAACAACATACCACAAATTAAGGCATTTTGTCACCAATGGTGGACCAAATAGTGGAATGGCATCTTCCCACGAATTTGACTTGGTCCAAGTGTGGTTGGGCTCCTCCAAGTTTCATTGGGCTTGATTAGTTGTTGCACTTGTGTGCCAAGCCCATTAGTTGGCCCAAATCCTTCACATTGCACAATTAGGCCCAAAGTGATGTCCCCAAATGGCCACCACGAATTTCATAAGCCCATTGCTTATTTTGGGGCTCATTGTAGCCCATTAGGTCCATATTAACTTCATTGAATCCCACAAACCTCAAAGTAGCTGTTGTAAGCCCAAAACGGTGTATATGGTCCAATTGCGCAAAACCGGGCACCAATATGACGTCCTGAGCAAAACGAATTTTCGTTGCGCCGTTTGTGTCCATACCACTCTATTATGGTATATTATGGCTGCTGGTGTCTCCCCATGATAATCGGATCACCCGGAGTGCCTCAAATCAATAACTGTTCCAAACTAGGTTAAAACAAGCTTAGAATCGCTCGTTTGAGACCTATATAGCCAAAACGATTTTTGCTGTGCCGTAAGCATCCGTAACACTCTACCATGATATAATATGGTTGCTGGTGTCTTCCTGTGGTCATCGGATCGCCCGAAGATGCTCAACTCATCAATAGCTCCAAAATGCGCTCAAACAAGCTTAGAATCACTTGTTTATGCCGTATATGGATATTTCACTCCATCACCGCTTCTTCTTCATTTGCATGCTTTTCCGACATTATGAAGTCATATATAGACAATAGGCATGATGTTCCAGTGATGCGGACACCCATTTAGGTTTGCCAACAATGACAACACCATAACATTCCAATGGGAACAACAATCTCCCCCTTTGGAATTGTTGGCAACCTACATGCATTTTGGGATATCTTTGGGGTCCTCTTTGATTTAAAACTCCCCCTTGAGTGATGCTCACCTCTTCAGGAAATGAACTCCCTTTTTAGCCGTTGCGCAATAAATACCGCTACTCCCCCTGCATGTATGCACTCTTCAATGCTCTTCTTGTATCACCTCCCAAAATCAGCAACTTCTCCCCCTTTGACAACCATTTCAAAGGAAGGTAAGAGCAATGAATCATTGTGCGAAACCATCCCCTTCTAGTTGGATGGAATGGGTTGAACTCCAAGGCTCAATCGGTGCTTCTCGAATGTTGCTGTTGGCAATGGTTTTGTGAAGATGTCAGCAACTTGCTCTTCCGTAGGCACGTACTCCATAAGAATCACTCCTTCTTCAACCTTCTCTTTAAGAAAGTGATAACGAATATCGATGTGCTTCGATCTTGAGTGTTGAACAGGATTTTTGCCCAAGCTGATAGCACTTTGGTTATCACATAGAATAGAGATAGGCAACCGTACCTCATCAACCATGTCAAGCAATTGTCGGCGCATCCATATGACTTGCGTGCATGCTGATGTTGCTGCTACATATTCCGCTTCTGCTGTGCTCAATGATACGCTGTCTTGTTTCTTGCTGAACCAAGAAACACACTTCTTTCCGAGAAAGAATGCACCACCCGAGGTGGATCGTCGATCATCGGTGCAGCCAGCCCAATCAGCATCACTATACCCAATCAATCGGATACCATCATTTTTAGTATACCATAGCCCAAAATCCGACGTACCTCGAATGTATCGAAGGATTCGTTTCACGGCTACCAGGTGCGATTCTTTGGGATTACTTTGATATCTCGCTGCTTGACACACGGAATGTAGAATGTCGGGTCGAGTAGCCATCAAATATAGAAGACTCCCAATCATGCTTCTATACTCCTTTTGATCAACGCCTTTTCCATCTTCATCCTTGCTCAATTTACATGCAGTAGGCATAGGAGTACTCACCGGTTTACACTCCGCCATGCCGAACTTCTTCAGTAGTTCTTTGACGTATTTGACTTGTGAGATTACAAGTCCATCATTCCGTTGAGAGACTTGTAAACCGAGAAAGTAGGAGAGTTCACCAATCATAGACATCTCGAACTCATTCTTCATCTTCAAGGCAAAGTCATGGCATAACTTTACCTTATCTCCTCCGAATATGATATCGTCGACGTAGACGACAATGACCAATTGGCCTTCGTCACTATTCAGTACGTACAGGTTGTTATCGACACTTCCCTTCTTGAACTTTAGTTTGCGAAGATATGTGTCGAGTCTTGAGTACCACGCTCGAGGTGCTTGCTTGAGGCCATACAACGCCTTCTTTAATTTGCATACTTTGTTCTCGTCATCGCCTAGAACAAAGCCGTCGGGTTGTTCAATGTACACCTCTTCCTTCAAGTCTCCATTCAAGAATGCCGATTTGACATCCATTTGGAACACGGTGTATCCTCTTTGTGCAGCCACAGCAAGGAATAACCGAATTGCCTCAAGTCTTGCCACAGGTGCAAAGGTCTCATCAACATCTATTCCATTAATTTGAGAATAGCCTTTGCATACTAACCTTGCCTTGTTGCGAACAACTTTGCCATCTTCGTTCAACTTGTTCCGGAAGACCCATTTAGTTCCGATGATGTTCTTCCCGGCTGGTCTAGGCACTAATTCCCATGTACAGTTCTTCTCGATTTGATCCAACTCTTCATTCATAGCCTCTGCCCAATGCTCGTCCTCTTGAGCTTCAATCACGTTTTTGGGCTCGACTTGTGAGATTAGGGATGTTGCACTTATATTCTTCGCCTTTCGTCGTGTCTGAATTGGTGCATCAACGTCTCCAATGATGTGGAAATCTCCCATTTGGCATCTCCTCGAGTTCTCGACTTGTTCTTTAGTCCAATTTTCTTTAGACTTCTTCGCATTTCTAACAACGGGTACTTGAGTGATGTTGTCACTCTCATCCCCCGAATCATCAGCAGTCTCTAATTCTTTCGTGCTTTCTTCGTCACATGATTTATTTATAACGTCATCCCCTTTTGATGGAATATCTAAAGGAGTAACGTACCTCTCATTTGCCGAATTGGGGTCATTCTCCACAACTTTGACATCACAGGTTTCTATCGTCCGTTTAAGCCTTTGATTGTAGCATAGATATGCCTTGCTTCTTTGTGAATAGCCGAGAAAGATTCCCTCGTCAGCTCTTTCCTCGAACTTTCCGAGCGATGCATCCTTGTTTTTGATGAAACAAGGACTCCCGAATACTCTAAAGTATTTTACGGTAGGCTTTCTTCCATTCCACATCTCATACGGAGTCTTGCTAGACTTAGGCCGCAACAAGGTTCGATTTTGCAAGTACACCGCTGCTTCGGTAGCTTCCTTCCAAAACTTCACCGGAACACCGCTCTCGATCAGCATCGTCCTCGCCATTTCAATAACGGCTCTATTTTTCCTTTCGACAACACCATTTTGTTGAGGTGTTCTCACACTCGACCGCTGATGCATGATGCCGTGGTTTGCCAGATATGATTCGAATTCGTTGGATGTGAATTCGCTACCATGATCGGACCTTAATGCTTTGATCTTCTTGCCAAATTGTTTCTCCACCCGTTTCTTGTAGCTTTTGAAGCCTTTAAACGCTTCATTCTTATGACGGAGATGTATAATGCATGTCATGCGGCTATAATCATCTATCAGCAACATGAAATATAATTCGCCGTTTGTACCTTTGTTTTGCATAGGTCCACACAAGTCCGTGTGTACCAGACTCAGCAAGCTGGATGAATTATGCTCTTTCACTCTATGAGGGAATTGTGCCATCTTCCCCTTTTGACATGCTTCGCAAACGGTTTCTCTGTCCCGTCTCATTTCTGGAAGATCACTGACCGCCTTTTGTGTGGACAATTCTCTCATGCTCTTTTGATTTATGTGCCCCAGTCGTCGATGCCATAGTTGATTTTGATCTTCCATGCCAATCAAACAAGCATCGTCTTTGTCTCCCAGTTGGTATAAATTTCCCTCCGTTCTTGAGCCCTTTGCCACCACGATTGTGCTTCCGGCCTTCTTCACCGTGCAACCTTTACTTGTGAATGTCACTTCATGACCCGATTCACATAGTTGGCTAACACTCAATAGATTGTATTTGAGGCCTTCAACAAGTAGCACCTCCTTAGATGTAAACTTTGCCCCATCGATTTTGGCAACCCCTTTTCCTTTAATTTTCAAAGAGTCATCGTTGCCAAATTTTACCTTTCCACTTGCCGCATCAGAAGCACTTTGGAGTAGCTTCGCATCACCCGTCATATGTCGGCTACATCCGCTATCGAGGATCCAACGTGAATTCTTTGTAGTTGCCTTGAGCGCAACTTCCACCACGTTCGCTTCTTCACATCGTTCCACCGCGATGGCCTTCTTTTTGAACTTCTTGGCTGGTTTTGGCATCTTTTGCGAACTTTGCTGCACTTGGCCATTCATTCCATTTTTGTAGGGACTTGGAATGAATGTCATGCAATTTCGAGCATAATGCCCCATGTAGTTGCATCTATGGCAAACAACTCTCTCCTTTTGTTCAAGTACCTGGAATCGGTTGTACAGCTTCAGAGGAGGAGTTATGCGTTGTCCATAGCCATTCTTCAAGGGCCGAACAGAATGTACATCACGTTGATGAGGCCTTGCTATCATCCTTCTCCGGCAATTCCTCGCCATGTGCCCGTAAACGCCGCAGGAGTAACAAGATCCTCTGAATGCCGCCGCATGAATGATTTTACGCTTGAGCTTCGGTTGTTGCAACTCGTCGGGTTCAGTGCCACAGATATCGAATTTGGGAAGCGTCGTAGGAATCTTTCTTCGAACCTCCGGCTCCTTTGCAATCTTCTCCTTTACAAAGGTAGTGGTCTTTGAGGTTTTGGAGTTACTTTCCTCAAAGCCAACCCCTTGTCTTCCAAGCGAGTGAGGTCTTTGCAATGCTAGACACTCATTGAGCTTTCGTGTGGCCTCGTTTTGATCATTCAGCATGGCATTACTAGAGCTCGAACCATCATTGAAAGCAAAAGAAGAGCTCACTTTGAATGCTTTCATTTGTTCGCTAACCTTTTGTTTGACGGTGCAAAGCTCTCCTTCAAGTTTGTCGATGTAGGCAGCCTTTCCTTTTAGCTCGATGGTAAGATCATCACACATCTTTGAACGTTCTTCGCATTGGATTTTTAGCCTTCCCACTTCGTTGACTAGCTCATCTTTGTCACGCTTCAACGCTTTCTTTTCTTTTTCAAGCTGAGAAACAACGACAATGCATCTTTCAATCTCACCTTGCATGTCGACCTCAGCATCATCATCTTCTGCCGCAGAATCTTCTTGCGCCTCGGAGGCCATGAATGCGATATGCTCTTCATCTTCAGATTCATCGTCGGATTCGCCTTCGCTGGATGAATTGGAGCCTTCTAGGATTTTGCTAAGGAGATTCTTCAATGCTTTGACGTTTTTCGAAGAATAGCCTCTCTTTTTATACCTTTGGAACTTCTTCTTTTTGTGGTTGTCTTCCTTCTCATCGTCACTTCCATCTTTAATATTTTCTGGACAATCCAGAGCATAGTGGCCAATTTTACCACACTTGAAGCATTTGAAAGGAAGTTTACCTTTATATTTTCCGGTTCCCTTCTTGAAGTTCCTTGAGATGTACGCCTTTATATTATCTTCTTCTTCATTGGGTGCACGAATTTGAGACGAGCTAGAATCTCCTCGTTCACTTGCATTGCTCATGGCTTTGAATGCAACCTCTTTAGCCGATGCAGAATCACTCGTCGTTCTCGCCGCTGCACAGTCTCATCTCATACGCAATTAATATGCTTTGCAGCGTGTCGAGAGAGAGTGTGTTCAAGTCTCTTTCTTCTAAAGATGAAACCTTCGCATCATATGACTCGGGTAAAGATCTTAGGATTTTCTTTACCACAGTAGCATCAGTCATATCTTCACCATATCCACGGATGCAATTAACGATCTCTATAACCCTATTGAAATAAGGTTCAATAGATTCTTCGTTATTCATCCTCAATTGCTCGAACTTACTTCGGTAAATTTGCAGCTTCGCTTCTTTGACCTTGCTGTCACCTTCGTAGATGTTCTCGAGTTTGTTCCACATCTCCTTCGCCGTCTTGCAATTTTTCACCTTCGAGAACTCGACTTCATTAAGCGCGGACAGAATTGCATTTGAAGCTCTAGCATCGGTTTCAAATGCCCTCTTGTCAGCATCCGTCCAAACCGCACCACTAGCCAGGGGGAGTGTAGCCAGCATTGAGAACAATGTCGTAGATGTCAATGCTTAGAGCGCCCAAGTGCTTCGTCATTCGACTTTTCCAACTTGAGTAGTTGGAGCCATCAAACAAAGGAACACCCATCTTGCCGACGCCGGAGTAGTTCATATCTCGCCTTGCTCTTGTGAGCTAATGATCTGACAGGTTGTTAAGCCCTTCAATGTCAACTTAGCTCTGATACCAATTGTTAGTCCCAATACAAGCACTGAGAGGGGGGGTGAATCAGTGCACTTTAACAATTCGTATGTCTTTTCAAATTTACTTACGGCAAGTAGTAAACAAGGCAAGCAATCGCAAACACAATATTTACGTGGTTCAGCTACACAATGCGTGCAACCTACGTCCACGGCTGATTCGGGTTCACTACCCTCACCAACGAATTCACTAGAATTGTATGGGCCCTTCACTAGAGCGATACAACGGTCTCACTAACCAATAAAAATGTTGTCGTCCCTTTACTAGGGTTGACAAGCTTACAATGCTTCAACAATAACAAATTTAGAATAAAGAGAGCAACTCACGAAACCAAACGCTTTGTCGTCGCACGAAGAGCGCAAAGTACTTGAAGAAGCTCCGGAATACGCACCAAGGCTGCCACCTTCTCCAGCCACGGAAATGCTACCACGGGTTGCCGGAAATGTATTTTGGGAGCTCTACACACAATTCTCACAAGTGTTTCCCAATCTCACACAACTCAACCCTTTGTAACCCTAAGAGTGCTCAAGAACAAACGAAGCACTCTTCAACCAACTTAAGAGAATTTCTCTCAATTCTCTCACTCAAATGCTCTCTCAATGCTCAAGGAAGGTGTGATTTTCGTCCAAGGGAGAGGCCCTCCTTATATAGCCCTCCAAAGTCTCCAAGACATGGCATAGTGGTGGAAATTATTCCTCCTCCAAACATGGTCCATGTTTTAGGGGTGGGAGACTCATTATTGTGTCTCCACATGCCAAAAGAAGGCATCTAGCATAGATGTTCTTGGATGCTCAAACACCATTCCACAAATTAAGGGATTTTGACACCAATGGTGGACCAAATAGTGGAATGGCATCTTCCCACGAATTTGACTTGGTCCAAGTGTGCTTGGGCTCCTCCAAGTGTCATTGGGCTTGATTAGTTGCTGCCCTTGTGTGCCAAGCCCATTAGTTGGCCCAAATCCTTCACATTGCACAATTAGGCCCAAAGTGATGTCCCCAAATGCCCACCACGAATTTCATAAGCCCATTGCTTATTTTGGGGCTCATTGTAGCCCATTAGGTCCATATTAACTTCATTGAAGCCCACAAACCTCAAAGTAGCTGTTGTAAGCCCAAAACGGTGTATATGGTCCAATTGCGCAAAACCGAGCACCAATATGACGTCCTGAGCAAAACGAATTTTCGTTGCCCCGTTTGTGTCCATACCACTCTATTATGGTATATTATGGCTGCTGGTGTCTCCCCATGATAATCGGATCGCCCGGAGTGCCTCAAATCAATAACCGTTCCAAACTAGGTTAAAACAAGCTTAGAATCGCTTGTTTGAGACCTATATAGCCAAAACGATTTTTACTGTGCCGTAAGCATCCGTAACACTCTACCATGATATAATATGGTTGCTGGTGTCTTCCCGTGGTCATCTGATCGCCCGAAGATGCTCATCTCATCAATAGCTCCAAAACGCGCTCAAACAAGCTTAGAATCACTTGTTTATGCCTTATATGGATATTTCACTCCGTCACCGCTTCTTCTTCATTTCCATGCTTTTCTGACATTATGAGGTCATATATAGACAATATGCATGATGTTCCGATGATGTGGACACTCATTTAGGTTTGCCAACAATGACAACACCATAACATTCCAATGGGAACAACAATCTCCCCCTTTGGAATTGTTGGCAACCTACATGCATTTTGGGATATCTTTGGGGTCCTCTTTGAATTAAAACTCCCCCTTGAGTGATGCTCACCTCTTCAGGCAATGAACTCCCCTTTTAGCCGTTGCGCAATAAATACCGCTCCTCCCCCTGCATGTATGCACTCTTCAATGCTCTTCTTGTATCAACTCCCAAAATCAGCAACTTCTCCCCCTTTGACAACCATTTCAAAGGAAGGTAAGAGCAATGAATCATTGTGCGAAACCATCCCCTTCGAGTTGGATGGAATGGGTTGAACTCCGAGGCTCAATCGGTGCTTCTCGAATGTTGCTGTTGGCAATGGTTTTGTGAAGATGTCAGCAACTTGCTCTTCCGTGGGCACGTACTCCATAAGAATCACTCCTTCTTCAACCTTCTCTTTAAGAAAGTGATAACGAATATCGATGTGCTTCGATCTTGAGTGTTGAACAGGATTTTTGCCCAAGCTGATAGCACTTTGGTTATCACACAGAATAGAGATAGGCAACCATACCTCATCAACCATGTCAAGCAATTGTCGGCGCATCCATATGACTTGCGTGCATGCTGATGTTGCTACCACATATTCCGCTTCTGCTGTGCTCAATGATACGCTGTCTTGTTTCTTGCTGAACCAAGAAACACACTTCTTTCCGAGAAAGAATTGTTGTTCCCATTGGAATGTTATGGTGTTGTCATTGTTGGCAAACCTAAATGGGTGTCCGCATCACTGGAACATCATGCCTATTGTCTATATATGACTTCATAATGTCGGAAAAGCATGCAAATGAAGAAGAAGCGGTGATGGTGTTAGTCCCAATATAAGCACTGAGAGGGGGGGTGAATCAGTGCACTTTAACAATTCGTATGTCTTTTCAGAATTTACTTGTTACGGCGAGTATAAAACAAGTAAACAAGGCAACCAATCGCAAACACAATATTTACGTGGTTCTGCTACACAATGTGTGCAACCTACGTCCACGGCTGGTTCGGGTTCACAACCGTCACCAACGAATTCACTAAAATTGTACGAGCCCTTCACTAGAGCGATACAACGGTCTCACTGACCAATAAAAATGTTGTCGTCCCTTCACTAGGGTTGACAAACTTACAATGCTTCAACAATAATAAATTTAGGATAACGAGAGCAACTCACGAAACCAAACGCTTTGTCGTCGCACGAAGAGCTGTTGTTCCCATTGGAATGTTATGGTGTTGTCATTGTTGGCAAACCTAAATGAGTGTCCGCATCATCGGAACATCATGCATATTGTCTATATATGACCTCATAATGTCAGAAAAGCATGGAAATGAAGAAGAAGCGGTGACGGAGTGAAATATCCATATACGGCATAAACAAGTGATTCTAAGCTTGTTTGAGCGCGTTTTGGAGCTATTGATGAGATGAGCATCTTCGGGCGATCCGATAACCATGGGAAGACACCAGCAACCATATTATATCATGGTAGAGTGTTACGGATGCTTACGGCACAGCAAAAATCGTTTTGGCTATATAGGTCTCAAACAAGCGATTCTAAGCCTGTTTTAACCTAGTTTGGAACGGTTATTGATTTGAGGCACTCCGGGTGATCCGATTATCATGGGGAGACACCAGCAGCCATAATATACCATAATAGAGTGGTATGGACACAAACGGCGCAACGAAAATTCGTTTTGCTCAGGACGTCATATTGGTGCTCGGTTTTGCACAATTGGACCATATACACCGTTTTGGGCTTACAACAGCTACTTTGAGGTTTGTGGGCTTCAATGAAGTTAATATGGAACTAATGGGCTACAATGAGCCCCAAAATAAGCAATGGGCTTATGAAATTCGTGGTGGGCATTTGGGGACATCACTTTGGGCCTAATTGTGCAATGTGAAGGATTTGGGCCAACTAATGGGCTTGGCACACAAGTGCAACAACTAATCAAGCCCAATGACACTTGGAGGAGCCCAACCACACTTGGACCAATTCAAATTCGTGGGAAGATGCCATTCCACTATTTGGTCCACCATTGGTGACAAAATGCCTTAATTTGTGGTATGTTGTTGGAGCATCCAAGGACATCTATGCTAGATGCCTTCTTTTGGCATGTGGAGACACAATAATGAGTCTCCCACCCCTAAAACATGGATCATGTTTGGAGGAGGAATAATTTCCACCACTATGCCATGTCTTGGAGACTTTGGAGGGCTATATAAGGAGGGCCTCTCCCTTGGACGAAATCACACCTTCCTTGAGCATTGAGAGAGCATTTGAGTGAGAGAATTGAGAGAAATTCTCTTAAGTTGGTTGAAGAGTGCCTTGTTTGTTCTTGAGCACTCTTAGGGTTACAAAGGGTTGAGTTGTGTGAGATTGGGAAACACTTGTGAGAATTGTGTGTAGAGCTCCCAAAATACATTTCCGGCAACCCGTGGTAGCATTTCCGTGGCTGGAGAAGGTGGCAGCCTTGGTGCGTATTCCGGAGCTTCTTCGAGTACTTTGCGCTCTTCGTGCGACGACAAAGCGTTTGGTTTCGTGAGTTGCTCTCGTTATCCTAAATTTTTTATTGTTGAAGCATTGTAAGTTTGTCAACCCTAGTGAAGGGACGACAACATTTTTATTGGTCGGTGAGACCGTTGTATCGCTCTAGTGAAGGGCTCGTACAATTTTAGTGAATTTGTTGGTGACGGTGGTGAACCCGAACCAGCCGTGGACGTAGGTTACACACATTGTGTAGCTGAACCACGTAAATATTGTGTTTGCGATTGGTTGCCTTGTTTACTTGTTTTATACTTGCCGTAACAAGTAAATTCTGAAAAGACATACGAATTGTTAAAGTGCACTGATTCACCCCCCCCTCTCAGTGCTTGTATTGGGACTAACAATTGGTATCAGAGCTAAGTTGACATTGAAGGGCTTAACAACCTGTTAGATCATTAGCTCACAACAACAAGGCGAGACATGAACTACTCCGGCGTCGGCAAGATGGGTGTCCCTTTGTTTGATGGCTCCAACTACTCAAGTTGGAAAAGTCGAATGACAAAGCACTTGGGCGCTCTAAGCATTGACATCTACGACATTGTTCTCAATGCTGGCTACACTCCCCCGGCTAGTGGTGCGGTTTGGACGGATGCTGACAAGAGGGCATTTGAAACCGATGCTAGAGCTTCAAATGCAATTCTGTCCGCCCTTAATGAAGTTGAGTTCTCGAAGGTGAAAAATTGCAAGACGGCGAAAGAGATGTGGAACAAACTCGAGAACATCTACGAAGGTGACAGCAAGGTCAAAGAAGCGAAGCTGCAAATTTACCGAAGTAAGTTCGAGCAATTGAGGATGAATAACGAAGAATCTATTGAACCTTATTTCAATAGGGTTATAGAGATCGTTAATTGCATCCGTGGATATGGTGAAGATATGACTGATGCTACTGTGGTAAAGAAAATCCTAAGATCTTTACCCGAGTCATATGATGCGAAGGTTTCATCTTTAGAAGAAAGAGACTTGAACACACTCTCTCTCGACACGCTGCAAAGCATATTAATTGCGTATGAGATGAGACGTGCAGCGGCGAGAACGACGAGTGATTCTGCATCGGCTAAAGAGGTTGCATTCAAAGCCGTGAGCAATGCAAGTGAACGAGGAGATTCTAGCTCGTCTCAAATTCGTGCACCCAATGAAGAAGAAGATAATATAAAGGCGTACATCTCAAGGAACTTCAAGAAGGGAACCGGAAAATATAAAGGTAAACTTCCTTTCAAATGCTTCAAATGTGGTAAAATTGGCCACTATGCTCTGGATTGTCCAGAAAATATTAAAGATGGAAGTGACGATGAGAAGGAAGACAACCACAAAAAGAAGAAGTTCCAAAGGTATAAAAAGAGAGGCTATTCTTCGAAAAACGTCAAAGCATTGAAGAATCTCCTTAGCAAAATCCTAGAAGGCTCAAATTCATCCAGCGAAGGCGAATCCGACGATGAATCTGAAGATGAAGAGCATATCGCATTCATGGCCTCCCAGGCGCAAGAAGATTCTGCGGCAGAAGATGATGATGCTGAGGTCGACATGCAAGGTGAGATTGAAAGATGCATTGTCGTTGTGTCTCAGCTTGAAAAAGAAAAGAAAGCGTTGAAGCGTGACAAAGATGAGCTAGTCAACGAAGTGGGAAGGCTAAAAATCCAATGCGAAGAACATTCAAAGATGTGTGATGATCTTACCATCGAGCTAAATGGAAAGGCTGCCTACATCGACAAACTTGAAGGAGAGCTTTGCACCGTCAAACAAAAGGTTAGCGAACAAATGAAAGCATTCAAAGTGAGCTCTTCTTTTGCTTTCAATGATGGTTCGAGCTCTAGTAATGCCATGCTGAATGATCAAAATGAGGCCACACGAAAGCTCAATGAGTGTCTAGCATTGCAAAGACCTCACTCGCTTGGAAGACAAGGGGTTGGCTTTGAGGAAAGTAACTCCAAAACCTCAAAGACCACTACCTTTGTGAAGGAGAAGATTGCAAAGGAGCCGGAGGTTCGAAGAAAGATTCCTACGACGCTTCCCAAATTCGATATCTGCGGCACCGAACCCGACGAGTTGCAACAACCGAAGCTTAAGCCGAAAATCATTCATGCGGCGGCATTCAGAGGATCTTGCTACTCTTGCGGCATTTACGGGCACATGGCGAGAAATTGCCGGAGAAGGATGACAGCAAGGCCTCATCAACGTGATGTACATTCTGTTCGGCCCTTGAAGAATGGACAACGCATAACTCCTCCTCTGAAGCTGTACAACCGATTCCAGGTACTTGAACAAAAGGAGAGAGTTGTTTGCCATAGATGCAACTACATGGGGCATTACGCTCGAAATTGCATGACATTCATTCCAAGTCCCTACAAAATTGGAATGAATGGTCAAGTGCGGCAAAGTACGCAAAAGATGCCAAGACCAGCCAAGAAGTTCAAAAAGAAGGCCATCGCGGTGGAACTATGTGAAGAAGCGAACGTGGTGGAAGTTGCACTCAAGGCAACTACAAAGAGTTCACGTTGGATCCTCGATAGCGGATGCAGCCGACATATGACGGGTGATGCAAAGCTACTCCAAAGTGCTTCTGATGCGGCAAGTGGAAAGGTAAAATTTGGCAACGATGACTCTTTGAAAATTAAAGGAAAAGGGGTTGCCAAAATCGATGGGGCAAAGTTTACATCTAAGGAGGTGCTACTTGTCGAAGGCCTCAAATACAATCTATTGAGTGTTAGCCAACTATGTGAATCGGGTCATGAAGTGACATTCACAAGTAAAGGTTGCACGGTGAAGAAGGCCGGAAGCGCAATCGTGGTGGCAAAGGGCTCAAGAACGGAGGGAAATTTATACCAACTGGGAGACAAAGACGATGCCTGTTTGATCGGCGTGGAAGATCAAAATCAACTTTGGCATCGACGACTGGGGCACATAAATCAAAAGAGCATGAGAGAATTGTCCACACAAAAGGCGGTCAGTGATCTTCCAGAAATGAGACGGGACAGAGAAACCGTGTGCGAAGCATGTCAAAAGGGGAAGATGGCACAATTCCCTCATCGAGTGAAAGAGCATAATTCGTCCAGCTTGCTGAGCCTGGTACACACGGACTTGTGTGGACCTATGCGAAACAAAGGTACAAATGGCGAATTATATTTCATGTTGCTGATAGATGATTATAGCCGCATGACATGCATTGTACATCTCCGTCATAAGAATGAAGCGTTTAAAGGCTTCAAAAGCTACAAGAAACGGGTGGAGAAACAATTTGGCAAGAAGATCAAAGCATTAAGGTCCGATCATGGTAGCGAATTCACATCCAATGAATTCGAATCATATCTGGCAAACCACGGCATCATGCATCAGCGATCGAGTGTGAGAACACCTCAACAAAATGGTGTTGTCGAAAGGAAAAATAGAGCCGTTATTGAAATGGCGAGGACGATGCTGATCGAGAGCGGTGTTCCGGTGAAGTTTTGGAAGGAAGCTACCGAAGCAGCGGTGTACTTGCAAAATCGAACTTTGTTGCGGCCTAAGTCTAGCAAGACTCCGTATGAGATGTGGAATGGAAGAAAGCCTACCGTGAAATACTTTAGAGTATTCGGGAGTCCTTGCTTCATCAAAAACAAGGATGAGTCGCTCGGAAAGTTCGAGGAAAGAGCTGACGAGGGAATCTTTCTCGGCTACTCACAAAGAAGCAAGGCATATCTATGCTACAATCAACGGCTTAAACGGACGGTAGAAAGCTGTGATGTCAAAGTTGTGGAGAATGACCCCAATTCGGCAAATGAGAGGTACGTTACTCCTTTAGATATTCCATCAAAAGGGGATGACGTTATAAATAAATCACGTGACGAAGAAATCACGGAAGAATTGAAGATTGCTGATGATTCGGGGGATGAGAGTGACAACATCACTCAAGTACCCAATGTTAGAAATGCCAAGAAGTCCAAAGAGAATTGGACTAAAGAACAAGTCGAGAACTCGAGGAGATGCGAAATGGGAGACTTCCACATTATTGGAGATGTTGATGCACCAATTCAGACACGACGAAAGGCAAAGAATATAAGAGCAACATCCCTAATCTCACAAGTCGAGCCCAAAAACGTGATTGAAGCTCAAGAGGACGAGCATTGGGTAAAGGCTATGAATGAAGAGTTGGATCAAATCGAGAAGAACTGCACGTGGGAACTAGTGCCTAGACCAGCCGAGAAGAACATCATCGGAACTAAATGGGTCTTCCGGAACAAGTTGAACGAAGACGGCAAAGTTGTTCGCAACAAGGCAAGGTTAGTATGCAAAGGCTATTCTCAAATTAATGGAATAGATGTTGATGAGACCTTTGCACCTGTGGCAAGACTTGAGGCAATTCGGTTATTCCTTGCTGTGGCTGCACAAAGAGGATACACCGTGTTCCAAATGGATGTCAAATCGGCATTCTTGAATGGAGACTTGAAGGAAGAGGTGTACATTGAACAACCCGATGGCTTTGTTCTAGGCGATGACGAGAACAAAGTATGTAAATTAAAGAAGGCATTGTATGGCCTCAAGCAAGCACCTCGAGCATGGTACTCAAGACTTGACACATATCTTCGCAAGCTAAAGTTCAAGAAGGGAAGCGTTGATAGCAACTTGTACGTGCTGAACAGTGACGAAGGGCAATTGGTCATTGTCGTCTACGTCGACGATATCATATTCGGAGGAGATAAGGTAAAGTTATGCCATG
>JAXCHL010000066.1:0-25000 GCA_034195605.1 Santalum album
GTTTCTTAAGAAAACTATAATTACCTTCTTCCCTCTGCCTATAGGAAGGAACAACCTTTCTTTCCTATAGCTATCCAAACCAATAAATTTACTAGGCTAGGGTTAAGTGAAATATAAACTAATGAAGGGTGGAATCATACACCCCATTAGTGTAGGAACATGATGCTAGCACTTTTATCAAGTAAGGTAGAATTTTGTTTCTATCACTGCTCTTTACCAGTCAAAACAAGCATGGCATTGACTTTGAACTGCAAAACTTGCACCCCATAGCTTGAGCATAAAAGTTCAAAGAGCCATTGCACTAGGACAAGTCTCGAGAATTAGGCATCAAGATTATATGCCGTATTAACAAAACTTTCCTGGCAGCTCAAAGAGTTGTTCTTTCATTCTTGCAAGTAGGCTAGTCCAAACACAACTGATACATGATTAACAACTGACTAATGAGCATATATAGAAACAAACAAGGAGAACTTAAAGCAAAACTATTACGCAGCAGATCTAATAGAAATAATAAGGGTGGGAGGTAAGGCAACCCATCTATGCCAAATGGGTGCATTGGTGTCATCAATCATTACACTAAGATGTTGGTACTATTCTCCATGAATGCATTAAAATTCTCTTAGCAAGTAGTAGTATCTTTAAACATTGACTGGATACGAGTAATATTTGTGTTGGATTGTGTAAGCCTCTTGGGCTGTGTTTTATTTATTTATTGGGCCTTGTATTATGGGCCCATTAGGGTTTCCACTATGTTTCTTGTTCAAGAGGCTAAGGTTTCCTAGTAACCCTAATATTGAGTATTATAAATAGATAGTCTTGGTGCCCGTATTAGGGCATTCCGATTCTTTTTCCCAAAATTTCTCTTCTTTATTTCTCTCCTTTCTTTCACTACATGGTATCAGAGCTATGATTCATTGGGTACTGTATCGTCGGCCCTAATTTTCGGCAATCTGGCCTTGGTTTCAACGATTTGGCCTCGGTCTTCTGATGATTTGGCGTTCTCGGCGAGTATTCTCCGGCGTTCTCGACTAAAATATTCTCGGCGGTCTTGTTCCTACTGTTCGGGAAATCTCGCTCAAGTTCAATCGACAATCGAAGACGTAATCTCGATCAATGGCTACCCTTCCAAATCAATCAGAGATCGACGATAAATCCCTTCCTATTCCTCCTATTACTCTGCCCGCTGCATCTTCACCACCAGTAATTCCTACATCCAACGATCAGCCGAATATTCGTATCACATCGGTTCTGTTGGATGGATCGAATTACTTAGAATGGTCTCAGTCGGCCAAGACGTATATTGGAGGGTGAGGGAAGATCGGTTACATCACAGGTAGCACACCCACACCTGCTCCGACGGACGCCGGGTACGCCAAGGTGGGAGCAAGAGAATCTGATGGTTATGTCTTGGTTGATAAGTTCCATGCAACCTTCGATTAGTCGGCCGCTATATTTTCTGACGACCGCGAAGGCAATCTGGGACAAGGTGAAAACAGCATACTCTCAGAGGCGTAATGCTGCTCGCATATATCAAATCCATCAGGCGATTTCTCGGTGGCTGCAAGAGGAAAAATCCCTATCATTCTATTTTACCACTCTTCAGGGCTGGTGGGAGGAATTAGATCATTATTGGAAGCTCCAGTAGGATACTGATGATGATCGGGAGCGTCACCAGAAACAAATTGATAAAGACAGAATCTTCCAGTTCTTGGCAGGATTAAACGTCGAGTTCGATGTTATTCGAAGTCAAATTCTTGGTCAATCTATTCTGCCTTCTTTTGATGAGGTATTCTCTATGGTGCAAACTGAGGATAGTCGTCGTCAGGTAATGTTGCCTCAGTCTCCTTCTTTGGCCCTTGTTTCTCAAAAGAGACCGAGTACCAATGTCCATGTGAAGGGGAATATTGCCAAAGAAAAATTGGTATGCTCCCATTGTGGTAAGAACAAACATACCAAGGAGACTTGTTGGGCACTTGTTGGAAAACCAGATTGGCTGCAGGAATTGAAAAAGCAAGGAGGTCAGAAAAATGCTCGTGGTCATACTGCTCACACTGCTGCTTCGGAACTTCCCGGCACCGTTGACCTAGCACCTCTTCGGCATTTTTTACACCAAATGGAGTCTTCTAGTGCCTCTCAGGCAACCCCTCCCACTGCCCACCATGCTGGTGCATCTTATCCTTTGTCCCATGAGTCATGGATTATTGATTCAGGGGCTACCCACCATGTGACCGGTATACCCTCTCTATTTTCTTCTTATAAGCTCAAGTCTGGTAGGGATAAGATACGTATTGCTGATGGTTCGTTTTCCACCATTTCGGGAGAGGGAACTTGTTCCTTTGGGTGACACCTTATCCCTCCATTCTGTTCTTCATGCGCCAAATTTTACTTCCAATCTTTTATCCGTTAGCTCCCTTACTAAACGTCTCAATTGTAGTACGACTTTTTATCCCTCTTCTTGTGTTATCCAGGATCTGACGACGAAGAGAATGATTGGGAGTGGACGTGAAGCTGATGGTCTATATCTTCTGAATGTTGGAGCACCGTCACCGACAGCACTTCAGTCTAATAGTCCTAGTAGTGTGAACTTGTCTCAAATAAGGCTTTGGCATGCTCGCCTTGGTCATTTGTCATTTTCCCCTCTGCGTCTCTTATTTCCTAAACTGTTTAAATTTGTCCCTCGAATCCTTGCAATGTTCGGTTTGTCAATTGTCGAAACACTCCCGAGCTACTTATCCGGTCAGTAATACAAGGAGTTTACATCCGTTTGATTTAATACATTCTGATGTTTGGGGTCCCTCTCCTCATACTTTCCTGGATGGTATGAGGTATTTTCTTACGTTTGTGGATGATCATACACGCTTCACGTGGTTATATCCTTTTAAATCCCGTGATGAGGTGCCTAAAATAGTACGTCAATTTCATCAGCTCATCCTCACTCAATTTTACAAACGCATTAAGATTCTCCATTCTGACAACGCTAAGGAATATTTTTCCCACGAGTTGGCTGAATATCTCCATTCTTATGGGGTTATTCATCAAAGTTCATGTGCCTATACTCCCCAACAGAATGGCGTAGCCGAGAGGAAGAACAGACATTTGCTGGAGGTTGCTAGGGCTTTTACCCTTGCTATGCATGTCCCTAAACGCTATTAGGTCCCTGCTATCCGCACTGCTACTTATGTAATAAATCGCATGCCATCTCGGGTACTTCAACTTCAAACCCCATTCCAGCTTTTACATCCCTCTGTGAGTCCTGATATTCTACCCCTTCGTGTCTTCGGCAGTGTGTGTTTTATTCACATTCATGGACCTTCTCGCGACAAACTTGATCCCAAATCCGTTCGTGGGGTCTTCCTTGGGTACTCTGACACTCAGAAAGGGTATGTTTGTCTTGAACCTCAGAACCGCAAAATTATTGTCACAAAGGATGTCACCTTCTTTGAAAATCTCTCATACTTCCCTCCTTCGGGGTCCACTCTTCAGGGGGAGAGTGATTGGTGGGAAGAGTGTACCCTTCCGAGTGACCTTCCACTTTCGGTCCCTACCCCTATTCCTATGTCTGAGTCCGAGCCCGATCCTCCTTCCCTTGAGGTGGCTCCTCCTGAGCCTCCTCCTCCTCCTCCTGAGGTGGCTCCTCCTGAGCCTCCTTCTCCTTCTGAGTTGGCTCCTCCTAAGTTGGCTCCATCTATTTCCGCTGCGTCCGAGCCTAACCCTGAAGCTGTTGTGCCTGAAGTGAGGGTGTATACCAAGAAGAAGAAGACACATATAGACCAAGCAGTGGAACAATCACTCCCAGCAAGCTCTTCAGAACCAGGTACTATTTTTCCTGATCTTGATTTACCTATTGCCTAACGCAAAGGCCCTCATAAATGTACTTAGTACCCTTTATCTAATTTTTTATCTTATTCTAAGTTGTCACCATCGTATCAATCTTTTATTGCTGTCATATCCTCTGTTAAAGTTCCATTCAGGTTGTCTGAGGCATTGGAGGATCCCAAGTGGAGAAAAGCAATGAAAGAAGAGATGGATGCCCTTGTCAAAAATGAAACGTGGGATCTGATTGATTTGCCGGCTGGAAAGAAACTTATAGGGTGTAAGTGGGTGTTTACTGTTAAACATCGGGCTGATGGAAGTGTAGAGAAATACAAAGCCAGATTGGTTGCAAAAGGTTTTACTCAAAAATATGGCATTGATTATGGAGAAACTTTTGCACCAGTGGCGAAGATGAATTCTGTTCGGGTGTTATTGTCTCTTGCTGCGAAGGAGGGATGGAAGCTACACCAAATGGATGTAAAAATTGCTTTTCTCAATGGGGATTTGCAAGAGGAAGTATATATGTCACCACCTCCAGGATCCAGTGTTGGAACGAATACAGGGAAGGTATGTAAGCTCAAGAAGTCTTTGTATGGTCTTAAGCAGTCTCCGAGGGGTTGGTTCGAGTGGTTCAGCTTAGCTGTGAAAAGATTTGGATTCAATCAAAGCAATGTTGATCATACACTATTTTTTAGACGACAAGGTGCTCTCATTACAATCCTTATTGTTTACGTTGATGATATTGTGGTTACCGGGAACAATAAAGGAGAAATAGCCCAACTAAAAGAATTTTTAGCTTCTGAATTTGAGATCAAAGATCTTGGAGAACTCAAATATTTTCTTAGGGTAGAGGTTGCTAAGTCCCTTTGTCTCTCAGCGCAAATATATTCTTGATCTCTTGCGTGACACTAGAAAAACTAGATGTTGACCAGTGGATACTCCTTTTGATCCAAATGTCAAATTGAATCCTACCGAGGGGCAACCAATTGATGACGTGAGCCAATACCAGAAAATAGTTGGGAAGCTTTTGTATTTATCTCTTACCAGGCCAGATATTGCATTTGTGGTTAGCGTCCTTAGTTAGTTCATGCATGCTCCACGGGTTCCTCACATGCAAGCTGTCGACAGGGTGCTTCGTTATTTAAAATCATGTCCCGGTAAAGGACTTCTATTTAGCAGACATAACCATATGAAGATTGAGGCCTATACTGATGCCGATTGGGTAGGCTCGGTTGCTAATAGGCGCTCTACTTCAGGATATTGTGTTTTTGTGGGAGGGAACCTTGTGACTTGGCATAGCAAGAAGCAGCCCGTTGTAGCCTAGTCTAGTGCAAAAGCTAAATTCCGGTCCATGGCGAATGAAGTCTCCGAGTTAATCTGGATACGTCGACTCTTAACTGAGTTGGAGGTCCCATTTGAATCTCCAATGCGACTCTATTGTAACAATCAGGCAGCGATAAGTATTGCAAATAATCCTGTTCAGCATGACCATACTAAGCATGCTGAGGTGGATCGACATTTCATTCGCGAACGTGTGATATCAAAAGAATTATGCTTACCGTTTGTGCCTACCGTTCAGCAATGTGCTGATATCTTTACCAAAGGTCTGTTTAAGCCCCAGTTTGAGTTCCTTATGTCCAAGTTAGGCATGGGTAACATTTATGCCTAACTTGAGGGGGAGTGTTGGATTGTGTAAGCCTCTTGGGTTGTGTTTTATTTATTTATTGGGCCTTGTATTCTGGGCCCATTAGGGTTTCCATTATGTTTCTTGTTCAAGGAGCTAGGGTTTCCTAGTAACCTTAATATTGAGTATTATAAATAGATAGTCTTGGTGCCCGTATTAGGGCATCCGATTCTTTTCCCAAAATTTCTCTTATTTATTTCTCTCCTTTCTTTCACTACAATTTGCTTAAGATCAAAAAATTTGAACACTTTACATATAGGACATTTCAAACAACTTACAAGCAGAACCCAAAGATCAATAAAGGAACAAGGACATAAAAAGACTCAATAGACAGCATAGTTGTCAAAGTGTCGCCTAGGCGACGCTGTTGCATCCAAGTGAAGAAAGAGAAGCATGGTGTGTAGTGCCTTGCTCCCCCCTGGCCAAACCATGCATGCGCCTTGGCTCGTAAGGCGACCGCTTGGACGACTTAAGTCACCTTGAAGCCAAGGCATCTTCACTTATAAATCGACTAATTAAACTCATGTTTCTATAATCAATTCGATCTTCCGACCAGATCAAGGGCAACCGAATATGAAACGATCGTTTTTGAGTCTTTGTTGAATTCTTTTGCTAGAAAAAGGGCCCTAGTGTGATGTTATTTAGTTCAGAGATTTTTTTGAAAGTGTTTGATAGCTGTTAGGATCCTAAATATGGGCTTTATTGTTAACGTGACATTACACTCACACTATTCAACTAAAATTGCCCTGTTGGAGTTTTGTTCTCCGTTTCATTCCGTGAATTTGGAATAACCCTTGAGGATTCAAGGTTTACTCTTGGAATCGAGTATCCAACATCCCGTTAGAATGAAATTTGACAACCATGCTTTTTTTCATCTATAATGAAGTTGATTGATATCAATGTGTGAGGGAATCAAATTTGAACAGGAAAATTTCGGACTAAGAAGTCTACGATAATGGAATCAATAAGATCATGGCCCTCAACAATTATTGAGGTTAATACATAACTAGGGCTTGGAATACCTAATAAATATTACAAAGATCATGTTAGGGACCCATATGTCCATTGTAGGAAATCTAGGGGTTAATTGTGTAAAACCTCGAATATTAATCTCTTTAGACGGCCCTTCCCCTGCAGCAACCATCAATTCTCTCTCCCTCTCAATCTTACTCTAGCACGCTCTTGCTCTTTTAATTTCCTCCTCCCTCTCCACAGCAAAGCCAGCCATCAACACACCCCTTCATATCACCACAACTTCTTCCTTGGACATCCTCAGCTAAGCCAGCCCAACCACTTCAGCCCTTTGCTCAACCTGACCCATGAACCCAAGCACAACCACTTCAGCCCTTTGCTCAACCTGACCCATGAACCCAAGCACAACCACTTCAGCCCTTTGCTCAACCTGACCCATGAATCCAAAGCCCAACCACTTCTCCCTGCAACCTGCATCAGCCACCCCACCAACCCATCATTAGGCATCAGCGTGACCCATGAACCCAAGTACTTCACCCTTCATACAAGTTATTGATATACAAGGGTTTACCTGTGGGTCCCTATGATCTTTCCCTAGGGCTGCAAAGATTTTTCTCCTTTTCCCATCTTCCTCTCTTTTCTGGTGCCGCAGAAACAAAGATAGTATTTTTTGGTAAATGCAGAAACAAAGATAGTTGATCCTTAGCGTATCGGCTAACCAATATCTTGAAAAATTGCAAGTACGGAAACGGGTTGCATTCCCATGACACTAGTCAATTATATCAGTGACTAGAGTATCGCTATTTTGTTCAAACTAATACTCTAGGTGTTTCCTACGCTCTAGGGCTCATATATATGACTATGAGACATGATAAATGCCTAAATCATGAGAGTTTTAAGGTTTTAATCAACCATTTAGTACAATGAAATGAAATAGACATAATGGAATAGGGTCAAACCGGTCCTCATGTGTATAACCCTATAATTATAGTCATTCAAGTAAAGGGCTTCTAAACCAAAATAAACAGGAGTCATTAAAAGAGTGATATTTTCGAGTTTAACAGTGGATACCTGCTAGCTTGAGAAGTACTTTGAGTTATAACCCAACAAAAGACCTTCATACTTCCTTCCAGTGATTCACCTTAACAGTGGAGTCTCAGATTCCTCACCCTTCTCTTCTTCTCCATTACATTCTCAATTAATACATCAAAATACTGGAAATTATTAGAAAGCTAATTTCAAATGTCTACAATCAAACCAAACTCAAATTATCAATATATTTATAAGAAATATCACACCTTGAATCGAGTTCTTATTGAAGGTCTTCTAAGAATCATCCTCAACAATTCCAGCACAAGCAAATAAGAAAAAAAAAAGAATACGAAGATCAATACAAAAATGAACGCATAACAAAGTGCCAATTCCAATAAAGCAAAATGAAAGGTAATTTCTCACAAGGAGAATAAAAGCACCCCAAAAGTTCCTTCTCATTTCACCTTCCTACAGAACAAGAGAAAGCAAACAGAGCTTCTGCTGAGTCCCATCTGTTCAACCTTTGCTTCAACTTAAGCTAAAAATAATACCACTCATGTAAATCACAAAAGCAAGATACAGAAACATGGCATTATGATTGTGAATCTACAAGCACTCAATGCATAAAGGCTTGCCCATAGCGAGTAATGCCTAATTAGGCACAAGTCTCCAAATGCTATTGTGAATTGCATTGGGAATGGCGCACGCTATTCACAATTATCATGCTAAAATGTATTTTTTTTTAATAAATATAGTACGCGTTGATATTAACAAAGGAATTCAAATAAAAACAAAACAAAAGTAACACAAGCACATAACTTTTATTTTATTTTCAGGCCCATAATTACCTTAGGCACACAATTCACCAAATTTATTTAATTTTAAGCTATAGTTACACAAGCCCACAAGGTTTATTTTAATTGTAGGCCAAGTTTTACAAGCCCATTAAGCTGCTCAAGGGCATTATTGTCATCTCATCCCTAAAACCCCAGACATACCTCTTTCAAAGCCATCATCCGCTCCCGCTCCCCCCCCCCCCCCCCCACTGCAGCCCTTTCTCTTCCCACCGATGAGGGGAATATCAGAAGATGAGAGCCAGAAGAACCTGTTGCTGCAATTTCAAAGAGGGTTTTTCTGGTTTCTCCAGATTGAGAAGAGGCAGAGGTTGCAACAATTAAGTCTTCTCAGCAATTTTCTTTTTCTCATTTTCCTTATTTGGGCTTTTTTTTTTTTTTTTAATCTGTTTCAGCGCAAAGAGCGAATGTGTAACAAATGATAACTGATGAACTAGAGCCAGACCGTTTAAGTAGTTTTCGAATCAGCACTCTTCAAGTCATCAAAGCAATTCTCTTTTCTTATGATTTACAGAATTAGTCAAATAAAATTAGTCGATCTTAACTATAAACAAACCGATTTGGGATTAGCATAATAAAGTTATATGCATGAGAACTAAAAATAAAGTTCAAAAAAAGTGGGACATGATATTTTGAGATTTGAAAGTACACAGCTCACTTTTGAATTTGTTTTGAAGGAGAGTATGATCAAGAATTGTTCTCTAACTCATCTGAATCCGAATTGTGCTTACTTTATAACTAAAGAAGGATTCACCACACCAACAAACGCATATTCACTAACCATAAAAGAAAGAAAAAGGGGCCTACCAGCCAAGAGGTCAACTTGCGCATTTATCACAAACTTTCCAAGCTGAAGATTGACATTTTGAAGCCTTTGTTATCCCAATTCTTCCCCACAATTCCAACCCAAAATCAGTTTCTGAGATAAACTAGATTCAGACTTGAGAAATGAATAAAGGGATTAATCGCTGCTGAACAAGATATCTCAAACTAAAGCCCTTATAGCTTCATAAACACAAAAAACAAGATCCAACATAAAGTCATAAATTTAAAAGAGAGAAAAAGAGAAAGGAATAAAAGGAGAAAACCCCAAAGTACTAAAGAATATAGCAAAAAGCAATCCAACATTCACAAATATCAAACTACTGAAGAAGATGCCGAAAACTAAAACCCTAAAAAGTTCATAAACACAACATGAACCCACAAACTGAAAAGAGAGATGCAAATGGGAGATGAGAACAAAAGAGGAAAAGGAAAATGACCTTCACACAATCTGCAACGACCATCCACAGCTGTGCCCGCTCTCCATCATGTTGTTGATCTCCGAGACCACTAGTTTTGGCTGCCAGATTCAGGATTTTGAGGATGGGAAACGCAGGTCTGCAAGAAATGAGAAGATTTGACGGCAGGGGCCACAGTGATGTTGACGGCACAAACGCATTGGCGCGATCTCTGACTACCGATCCTTCTCCGATTTTTACTCCTCCCTAGACTACGATCTCTCTCCCATCCTTCCTGTCTCTCTGTCTCTCTCTTTCTCCAAGCGGTGATGGAGACAAATCCCGAACTACTGAAGAAGATGCCACAAACTAGAACCCTACGAAGTTCAGAAACACAACATGAATCCAAATGAAAGGGGAAAAGGAAAATGACCTCGTGGAAATCCATGGGAAAACCATAACCGCTGTAATACATCTGACCAAACAAGACCTGCATGGCGACGTCGCCAGACTTGGCCTCTCTGAGAGTGTCCTGGAACCGCCGCTCCACGTAATCTGTCACCACCACCGACAACGGCGCCCACTCTCCATCCTGTTGTTGCTCCCTGAGACCACCAGTTTCCCGACTTGGTCCCCGGATTCAGGATTTTGAGGATAGGAAACGCAAGTCTGCGAGAAAGGTTTTGTGCGGCGGATGGTGACGTCGTCTAAATGGTCGGGAGGAGGATGAGGAGAGAGTATTCAGGTGAGGCGTTGAGCTTGGTTCTTTTGCTGCTGGGGAGAGACTTTCCCATTTCTGCGTTTGGTATTTCATGTAAAACCCTAATTAGGGCTTTTGTTATTTGAATCCCCTAGTTCGGGAATTAGTCCCGTGACACCCCAATTAGGGTTTCTGTCATTTGAATCCCTAATAGAGAAATGGTGGACGGTGGCGGCGCCATGATATCAAAGGAACAAGTGCGAAGGCACGATCACGATCTCAGGACCTTTTTCTTCTCGAGTTTTCATTCCTCTCTTGACCGCGACTTCTCTCTCCCCCCCCCCCCCCCCCCCCCCCCCCCCCCCTCGAGACGTGACGGAGACATGGAGATTTGACGGCGGCGTCCAGAGGCGACAGCGATCAGGATCGGAGAATCGGACTCTCTCTCCCTCTCTCTCTTCCTCTAATAAGGAAGCTGCAGAAGACTCGATCCTATTGTAGCAAGGATTCGAAGGACGGGCCTTCTTTGTCCAACGGTCTTATTTCCTTTTGAATCTTGACCGTTGATCATACATGTATCGAACGGAGGGATATTTTCCTCCAAACCGGAGAATTCTGCCCACCCTTGTCTCCTGTCATAGTCCATTATTTTAAAAAAAATTATTCGAATTCTTTTATTCATTTAGGGTTTCATTTTTAACCTTACTGACCACATGTGTTTGGCCCAATATGGCGGCACATTAATCAAACTAGTCGCATTGCACATACTCAACTGATTTTTTATTAAAATATAAAAGACTAAATATAAAATTGTAAAGAAAAAAAAGAATGAGTATGTAATTAAAAAAATATAAAAGTGGACGGAGTAAAAAGAAAAGATTGGGGGTGAATAGTTAAGAAAATAACTTTCATAATTATTAAAAATTTAAATTAATTTTAATTAAAGGTTCTTTGCCTTTATAATAATAAAGTATATATAGTTATATAGAAGCATAGATATAGATTATATAATTAATTTAATTCTTATACCTTTGATTAATTTTTTAGAAGATCAAGTATCTATCGGCCACAAATATTATCAATTATGGACAATTTAACCACTAATATTTGAAATCGTACAAATTGACCACTAACGATACTAAACGAGACAATTCAACCGTATATACGACTTAAGATTCTTCATTGTCTTTTTATTTCCTGAATGAATATTAATTACCAATATATGTATTTATATAAGTTTCTGAACCCCTTAACAAAACTATCTCGCTTAAAATATTAATAATCATTATTATAACTATTATCTTTATTATGTTAGATATCATTCTAATATATTTTTAAAATCTTGAATGAAATTAAATTAATTTAATTTCAATTACGGTAAAATCAAAATTGAAACAAATTTAAGGAAAATGAGGAACTGTATTTCTTTGAGAAATCAACTAGGACTGCGAATAACAAAGAGGGATATCACCAAAGACTTCTACAGCCTTGATCCGTCACACGTCGACAAAGGAAAACAAAAATCAACATGAGCTAGCGTGAATCTACGCTAACCGATGAGAAGTGGCATGAGTGAAAATGAATCGAGGTGATCAATGGCAAAGAACAAGCACTTAGCTTCTAGAAAAGTGGCACATGTCCATTTGGTCCTCAGAAATGGTAGTCTTCGATTCAGATAAACTCCAAGTAGTGTTTTCACCCATTTTGCCCCCAAAAAGGGGATCATGTATACATGGCCCTTTTCTATCCATTTTAACGGGAAGAGTTGACGGATAGATCTAGCTCCTATTAATATATTTACCTTTATTACCTAGTAATGCACTTATTTTTAAAATCTTAAAACTATTATTTAAAAGTTTTAATTGTATAATAGGACAAATATGTAAACATGTGTAGATAGTTTTTTTTTCATGAGATTTAATGTTGTGTTGGTTATGTGTATGTGTATTATTTTATTTATTTATTTGGTAACCGATCGGGGTGATGGAGTTGGAAGGCCCATGCCACTAGGTAAAGCTCCAAGATGCAGTCGAAGGAAGTCGAACCTGATACCTGTCAGTCTTACTATCCAAACCCAATAATTTGCAGCCACTCAACTAACACCCCATGGGCAAAGAAATTAAAAAACTAAAAAAGCTAAGAAATTAAATCATTTAAAAATTGTTCCAAAATTGTACTCCTTAGATTAATAAGTTTTAGACTCTCAAATCTTGTGAAAATTGCAATGCTTCTGTATTTTCACATACTGTTTAAATTAGTACTGTTAGAATAGTTTAAAAAAACAATAATGGTCTAAAATTAGGTGCTTCGAGGATGAAGGGTATTGGAGGGGAGCAAGATTCAGATGGTAGGGTTTAATTTAACATGGAAGGAAAATCTCAGGGTTCGATTTAATAGTGAGAAACAAAAAAACATAAGGTTCAACTTCTGAAAGTGTTCAAACTTGAGGGTTTTAAGTGACTTTTGTTGGAGTTTTTGATGGGCAAAAGACAAAAAGTAAAAATAAAAAAATGGAGTCCCCATCTTACTTTTAAGGAAAAACAGAGAAAATCAAAAAGTTCTCGAGTTAAAGGTCCTGAACCAAAAAATGAGTTTGGGAGTTTAATTGTGTGCGGAGAAAGGTTAACAGCACCCTACAACACCTATCTAATTGAACAATTATTATTTTTAAGTACGTGCCAAAAATAGAAAAGAAAATTAATTAATTAATTAATTTTGGGTAAGAAATCCGAATGGGTTTGTTTCAATTTGAATTCATGTAAAAAAAATATACAAATAAATAAATAAAATCAAAGGACGTAATCAGTTAAGCTAAACAACAAAAGGAAATAAAAGAAAATAATAAAAAAAATTAAGTTTATAAAGGGAAGTCGGGGAAAGTATATAAAAGAAGAAAAAAGAAAGGAGAAGGTTAACTTTATGCCCACCAAAGTTCACCGATTAAGGGGCGTTTGTTAAGTCTGAATAGGGTCTGAACGGGTCTAAATCTGATTAGTTCAAATATGAAACAATTCAAACCGTTTGTTTGGACATCTGAATAGCCTCTGAACACGTCTAACCGAATCAGACCCAATTTTATATTTGAATCGGTTAGATGACCCATTCAAATGTATTAGACAAAAATGCCCCCCTTCCCTCCCGATTTTCCATTATTCCCACCCTGTCCCTCTATTCCCACCCTGTCCCTCACTTCTATCCTCCCAGCCCATCTCTCTTCTCTCCTACGCACCTCACCACCAGTCGAGCACCACCAACCACCGCCAATGGCCACTGCAAACCCCCTCGGCTGTCGCCACCACACCCCCGCTGCTGCCACCACCACCAAACACTACCATCAAATTTTTGTTTGATTTCAAATAAAATCCTATATTCAAGATCAAACCTAGAAAAACCCTATATTCAAGATCAAACCTAAAAATGAAGTCAAATTCAGATTAGGGGTTTGAAAGTAATCGAAACCCACAATCTGAATGTAGACACCCATTTTCATCAGGGCAATTTTGGAGTCAAAAATGTTAGAAACCATTACTTTATTTGTCATAATAGGTATTAAAAAGAAAGGAAAAATAAAACTGAAAGTAAACTGAAAATAAATGAAACTAATACAGAAAAATATAACTCACATATACCCAATTTTGGCTACCACTCACCCCCTACCATTCCACTTACCTCCCACCATTCCACTCTTCCCAAACCTATTAAATCCAAGCTACCACTCGCCTCCCACCATTCCACTTTCCCTACACCCATTAAAATTCTATTTACCACCCATCTCCCACTATTCCACCTTTCGTACACCAATTAAACCTCTAGCTACCACTCATCCTCCACTATTCCACTTTTCCTACGCTCATTAGGATTCCAACTACCACCCATCTCTCACTACTCAAAATATTTACAAAAGGGAGTATGAAAAGAGAAAAAAGAGGGAGAAGAAAAAGGGGGTAAAAAGGGAGAGTTTTTTTTTCATTTCATCCAGAGAATGAGATTATGTCCCCCAAATTCGATATCAAAAAGAGTATAAGTCCATGTCTCAAAAGCGCACCCTAACCATAAGTACTTAGTGTTTTTCATCATAAATCCTTCATTCACTACCTTCATCCGTAGATTCCATCGGTCACCATTTTTCGCAAAAGTCCCCCAATTAAAGAAGGGAAGAGAAGTCGTCATCAAATCTCCGGTCATCTTGTTGTCGCTCATCTCGTGTTGTCGTCGAAATTGAGGTATGTTCATATCGTTAAGTTTAATTTGAGTATGAAAACTATTAAAGAATACAACCTACATATAAATAATTTTGCTAATGATGTAATGAGCATTCACATACCAAATCCTAATTTCAATATTACAATTTTCAAATTTCTTCATTTTTACCAAAAATGGGGCGGTAGAAATTAACAATTTACCATGCTAACTGCTGAAATTCTCCCCCATTTTTTTGTAAACGAAACCCCATTAATATTTAGAGTAAGAAAACAAAATACTCACTTTTTTTAGTATGTACAGATTATTTCATACTCTCTCTTTATCATAGTTTAATGGAAAATTTCAGTTAAAATAATCCTTTGATTTTAATCGAATACACAATAGTTCATAATTTATTTATTTCTTTGTGCTAGCTAGTGTAAAAAGTGTAAATTAAAAAATATATCAATTAATCTGACTGACAGATTCCGCGAGGACTACAAGGGTGGTTCTTAGCGATCCTTCCCGAGGTATTGGACCGTTCGCTACTTGACAAAAAGGGTTGGGATGGTAGCAAACGTAACCCAATAATTAAATATTGGTAAATAATGAATTTTATAAAGGGTATCATGAGACCATCTTTATTAAGGCAATGTCATAATCCAAGGTCAATTGGTAACATTTTGAAAAAATGGGCGTTGTGGGGTGCCGATCACCTTCGCCACACCCAATTGTATTCCTGAACCCATTTCATGGCTAAAAAACCATTATATTTATAAAATTTATCTTTTCTTCCTTATTTTTTTACCTAAAAAATGTAGGGTGACGACTCCGTTATTTTTAAATTTCACGGATGCGGAAGTGTTCTGACACTGAATTTGAATTCTTTTGTGATAAAGAGAAATAAGGAGAAGGAGAGCACAATATATCTTTGATTTTTAATCATTATTATATCCCATACCCATATTGAAGGAGGAGGAGAATAGGAAGAAGAAGGAGAAACGAGGACGGGGAAGAAGAAAAGATTAGATTTGGTTCTTCAAATTTCTTTTATTTTTTTTTAAAATAATAAAAATAATAAAAACAATCCACATAATTCATTCAATTTATTGTAAAAAACTATTCAAAAAAATTATTCAAATAACATTATTACTATTATATGCTACTTAAATTAAAATCTTTAGTTTTATGAAATAATTATGTTTTGAATGATGCATAAGAATAAATTTAGAAATCTAGTTTATTTAGATTTCACAACAACATTGTAATCAAACAGAATTATATATTCAGATTTAGTAGATCTAGTCATATATCTTAATCATTTTTTAGAATTCAGATGTACTTTTAGTATTCAGGTCTTTAACGCTTAATTTTATCATGACACCAAATGCACGGTGGAGTGATTCCAGTGAGAGGCTCTGGTTGTGGCGATGGAATGGTGGAGCGGCGATCCAAGTGTAGGCTGAGGCAACGGGAAAAGATTGGAGAGGAGTTTGCGTTAAAGGCAATTTGTCGATGGTTGGATTGGAACGCGAGCGACGAAACCTGGCCGTACGCTGCCGTGTTACAGACTTGCGGGTTTTAGAAAGAGGAGAGAAGGGGCTCGGCGGCTTGGCGGTTTCTGTCATTCTATAGCTCTACTTAGCAACCAAGCTCAGTGTAATTGAGACTTATCAAAGCCTCTATGACATTAACTTGCATCTCGAAAGAAATATCTAGATAGAGGAAAATCAACTTCAAGCTATGGGTGAAATTGTTGAATAAGATCCCACTAAATTGGCTAAGCGAACCATGCTTGGAGCAAGACCGGTCGTTGGATTAAGACTAATAAACCAACCATATCTCTAATTTATTGTGAATTTGGTTGCAGCTTTGGAGGGGAGAAATTTGGTTACTATGCATGGGTTTTGGATCCCATTGATGTAATTTTTATTATTACTATTGAAATATGAAATGTGTCAGCGAGGGCAGCCATCGAGAAAATTCCAATCCTACAAAATAGTGATTCTATTTCAATTTTATCCTATCTGGCAAATAAAAGATGTCAATAAAAGATGTCAATAATTACTGTGTCATAATTCTAGAGGGTGGATGCAAGTTAGGCTTCATTTGTTTCACAGAAAATCTTCTTGTTTTGGAACACATTTGCATGCAAATTTGCTAGTCTTCCGTTGTTTGGTTGACATAATGAAAATTTACAAGAAAATGGAAATATAGTCTTTATTAGAGAATATACAATAATTTAGGTATAGGAATCGAGTGTAAACTAAATATGGCGAATGGTTCAATTTGAGGTGGACTGCAAATTGAATCGAAGGACCGTTGATTAAATGGTCCTAGTCCAAACCAAAACCATTTATTAAATGTCCTAACTCGGACCAGGACCATGCACTAATCCATGTGGTCTTGGTCCTGTTCAGTCCCAGACATGGTCCAGGCCATGCTTTGAGTTGAATTCTGAAATTTAAAATTAAAGAAAAAAAATGTAATAAGAGATCAACGCTTTATTAATGTTGTAGTTTAATAAGAAAATATAAGCACTTTATTAATATTGCAATTGAACTATAAAAAACTAATAGTTTTATTGATTTTATAATTGAATATTAAAAATTAAATACCGCATTGTCTTATAAAATTAATGATTTAAGATTTTTAAAATTTTATTTCGGATTTATTTGGAGTTAAAAAATCTTCTAAAACAATACCCATGCAGTTAATATTATATTCCTAGTCCAAAATAAATCCAAATCCATGAAGCATATGAATGAAAGGAGTGGTTAAAAAAATATATTATTATTTGATTTGATCTTGGCCCGGTCCTGGTCCGGATCGGTCCTAGAATGTGAATAAATGCTTTTTTTTTTTTTTTTTTTTTTTCATCTGTGAATTGTTAATGAACCCACCCCACCTCATTCGTCGACTCTATACGATCTAATAGTTCGACCAAGTCCGAGCTCTATATACATCCAAAGTATTGAACCCACGAATCTAGTCCCCTTTTAGTTATGATTCAGCGATTAGTCTTTGAATCTAGAAAGAATACAGAAGATAGAATAACAGCCCATTTCGAATGAAGAAATAATAATAAAAAAAGAAATATGATTTTCAATCCAGATTTTAGGAAGATTTCTGAAGACTATTGCGATGATAAAAAATGAATGACAAGCCAAAAGAGAAATCACATAGTTAGAAGAGATTCAATTGTTTAATCATTAAGAAGCCCGAAAGGGGAAAGGTTTGGCTCGGACCGCTTGAAGAGGGGGTTCGATCACGGATTGGGACCTCCAAGATTCTTGCGGTTCTATCTCGAGATGAACTAGGAGGATCGATCCTTTTCACCTTCTTTATTCTAAACGAATGAATCAAAGTAGGAAGAGTAATATAGGTATAATAAAAGGACATGTGGTGAAGAAATAAGGTTTGGGGCTTTGAGAGTGAAATTTGGAAAACTTCTATGGGAAAAAGAAGTAAAACGTTTTGCACAAAAGGCTAAGCATAGTTTTTTTTAACTTATTTTCCTAAGAGTTCCAAACATCGAAAAATGTGGAATGTTTTCTCTAAACAAACAGAGCCCTGATTATCAAGATTATTCCTTTATGAACCAAAGATCATGTGCTGGATTCTATCTTTAAAAAAGAAAAAGGTTCGCAAAGGAATGGGAGTTCTTTTTTATTTTCTAAAAATAAATTCCTTTTTGAATTAGTATTTAGCCTATTTTCGTTCCTTTTTCCTTTGAAATGTTTGTTTTTCGGATAAAATAAATAAATAAATAAATAAAACTAGGAAAAATGTTTTGGGTCATTTTATGGTAGACCCTCCCTCCTCTTAAAAAATCCACTTTCACCCACCTACCTTTTAATTTGAATTTATTGCACACTTTTCATCTCTTCTCATTCAAATTCCTAGCAAAACACCTCCAAAAAAAACACGATTTGTGCTTATTTTAATCCCAAGGTAAACCTAAATTTGTGAATTAGGGTTTTGAGGGGATTTTTAGCCCCCAAGTTTGAATTTGAGGATTTTAACTCCTCGAATTTCTTAATTTGTCGCAGTTAAAATGTTGTATATCGCACACCTTTAGGTGTCGATGTTATAAAATCAAACATAATAGGTTGCTTTAGGAATAGGTATGGATTAAAAACCGGATCTGAAAAGGAAAGAAACTAAGCGTGGGACAATTTTAAGAAGAAAATAGAAAGTAAAGGATATTTTTTAAGAAGCACAAAAAAAGGGAAAATAATAATGGAAGGCTGATATAATTTATTTTTTTTTCCCAAAACCATGGGAAATTTAATGAACAAAAAGTTGAGTCCATACAAGCATGGTAATTTGAAATTTTTTAAGAGTTGATATAGAACCGACCTCCTTAAACTAACAACTATCTAACTAAGGTCAACCCTCATTATAATCTGCCTCATTGAGTGTGTGTGTGTTTGCCGCTCGAAATTAAGTTTTAAGAGTTAAGACTTTAGTTTTATGAGTAATATTACTCTTCTTAAATAAGTGTATTCCGAATAAATCCCACAACTCACATGAGAGAGTGGGTTCCACATACATAAGTGGGCCCCACTTATCACATGCGAGTGATCACTTTTTTGAGGTCCAATAGATTTATCCTAGTTTTGCTCAAATTTGCTAACATGGCTTATTTGGTGGGCACAAACTTAGCTTTGAGTCCCAACACTATGTTTTGTAAGTCGTAGGAAGGAGTTGCATTTGCAAAACCATAGTTTTGATTAGGCCTGTTAATAGATCAAGTCTAGCCTTTTAATAGGTCGGGTCTAGACCTAGACCCGACCTATCCCAAACCCATTTAACCGAGTTGGGTCCAGACCCAAGTCTAAACGCAAACTCATTTATAGATTGTATAAGAGTCAAATTTGCATATGGGTAAAAGGATTTATTTGGATTATTCATATTTGTATTTTATTTCTCACTTTGCCTGTTCAATAATAAAGATATTTATTCAAAAAATTTAGAGAGAACATAACCCTCTAGTTAGAGTTAATACTCTACTCATTTTCAGTGCTTCTTGTGATTTGGAATTGTATCAACTTAAATTAATAAAAGTTCATAAATAAAAGTAATCTAATTCAATATAAGATATAAAGCATAATTTTTTTTATATTATGGTCTTCTATCTAATATTAGAGTTTTCTATCCATAGATATATTATTTAGAAGATTTCAAAACAGGTATAAAACACACATCCCAATATAAACTATAGAAAAGGAAAATGGAATAAAAATTGTAAAAACACTAGAGTAGGATTTCAAGTCTTGTAAACAAGCCCAAGACACCCATTTATCCAACAGTTTTAATGGGTTTGCATTTAGTTTTAGTTTTAGACTCGTTATTTAAATGAACTAGGTCTAGACACCAAGAAAAATTAATGGGTTTAGAATAGGTATGAGTAAACCCAACCCAGACCCGACCCATTTATAGGCCTAGTTTTGACAAATCCAGGCCTAGGTTTTGGTCTAGTTAAAGCTACTAAAATACTCAAACCTAAATTATGAAATACTTAACTTACCCTTATGCTAATATACAATATGATTTTATTTAATTTTAATTTTAACTTTATTCATCTTTATCTCTTATTTTTCTTCTTCTTTTTTTCCCCGTTTTAGCCTCCACTAGTTTCTATTTATTCCTCTTTGTCTCTTTCTTTTCTCTTTTTTCTTTTTTGATCTCCTTTTACGTTTTCAGTGCACCTATTTATTTCATTATTTTATTATGTTTCTTTTATTTTTATTTTTATTTTTCTTGTTTTATGTCTACATTAACTTTTTTTCTTCTTTTATATAATTGATGGATATCAAATTAACTATTTAAATGTCTCATCGTGTCGAAGATTGTTTTGCTCATTTTTTATGATCGTAATATTTTATTCTAAATATGTATGAATGAGACAAATTAATTATATCTTATGTTTAGTTATGAAAATTTAAATTACAAATTAGTAATTTAATTTGAGTTAATTAAAATTTAATTTAATCAAATATATTAATGCATAATTTATTCATGAAGTTCATGGGCATGAGCTCACCGCATACAAGTTATATAAGGTGGATTTTAAACTTACATAGTTTTAAAATCTTTTTAATGCATAATTTATTCTCTTTATTTATTTATTTGCTACTCAAAACTTTTTTTTTCAAACATTGTAACCAAATACATAAAACTGAATTTTGGGAGCCAAACTAAGTTTTGATTCGGACAACCGAACCCACATTTTACACAAAACTATGTTTTGAACTCAATGTTGATACAATTACAAAACACACCCTGAATCCAACTTAATTTGTTTCTGACCAAACCACAGTCGCAATTCACTTCTATGATATTAATCCAAAGGTAATGTCATTAAATACAAGTATGAACTCGATTATATATTGTTGAAAACTCTATTAACTACTAAATTATGTGTCTGGTGCTAACTAGACCAGTTTAACAAACTAAAATGAAGGTCATCATTACTTACTGTGACAAACGTTATGCAACAGATTTACCACACATGCACGTCCCAAATTCAAGTCAGCAACACGAGATAAAGAGATTTAAGCAAGATCTTGACCTGAAATTTGCAGAACTTTGCTCTTCGCATCATCCAATTAGACCTAAAGATTGAAGTGATTGTTATTAGGGCTAGAATCTTAATCATCAAGCTTGATTTCAAAGGGTAACTTGGTTGAATAACAGAGACCTTGGATCCATTACAACACTTATTCTTAATTTTTTTCTTCCTATTGTCCTGTTTTCTTTGAAGAATTAAGACTAAAGCCTCTTATTGATATTTTTTCTTGAACAAAAAATATATATTCATGACAAGATTTGATTATAAAACACAGCACGACTACAAGATTAACAAGTCGAAAAATGTTGGCGTCCATCAGCATTGTTACTGCCCTATATTTAGCATGGACGTAGGGTCTAATTATAACTAAATGCACTGCCATCATTCATCACACACATTGAGATTTTTGACAATACCTTAGACAGCGGGAGTTCTCCACAAAAACATCGAAAGCGATAGAACAGCAAACGAGCCAGAAGCACCGTCATGAACAAATGTATTTGGAATAGATGACATGATCTGTGGCCTGAAAAGGAGGGCAAGAAAGCACAAATTATGCATTCACTACATCGTTGCATGGTATCAAAATCAAACGGGGAAAAAAGTGGGGTAGTAAACATTAAAGCAATCACTCAACAGCAATTTCATTTTTGAAAAAAAAATAAAAGAAAAAAACGTAAGATGCATGGTGTCGCTACAATAGGAGTTAAGAAACTAGTTTATAGGTAATTTTGGAAATTAAAGTCTTTTTTTTATCATATTAAACACTAAAAAATTTGTGGAAGAACGAACCGTTAGATTTGACGGAAAAGTTAACTTTTGCAAGGAGGTTCACTGTAACTGTATCAAATCACAGGGAGATTAAATGCAATTTTCCCTGACATAAATAACACTGCATAATAAAAGGAATCCCAAGGTATCAAGCAACATTTGAGCACATATCACAGTGAATCAAAAGTATCACTAAGTAGCAAAAAATAGATGGTCTGTAAAGAGCATATTAAAGTTTTTCAAATAATAAATGAGACAATCCTCATTCAAAGTAGCAATTAGACGTGTTTCAAAAGTTCACTGAATTGTATCTCAGAGGCGTCATCTCCTTCAAGAACATTTTCTCTTAAAGGAACTGCAAGTCTTGACAAAGACTCTCTACAAGAAACCAAACACCATTTACATAAAAGCATGACAAAGATAGAAGGGAAAAGAAAGAAAAGAATATATATATATATATATATGTATAGGGGAAAATCACACAAAGATCTAGGAGCAACTACTAGCAGCGCCTGCACCTTTCTGCTTTGGTTCAGAAGGCTCTAAGTTTCAAAAAGCCATAACCTTCACCGATTATATGGCCAAATCACAATTAAGATCATAAGAAATTTCTGAGTCCTCCCTATAAAATGAAAATATTGTAGAACCAGTGATCAAGTGCATGGACCAGAGTTTGTCCAATCATATGCAAGTAATTTTCAGAAATTCTCTAAGATAGAAATAAGTAGTAGTGAATTAAGATAAACTCATGCAGTAAAAGCCTGACCAAACCTCCATGACAAAGGATAACACAATATCTGCAACGTGTAAAAAAAAAAAAGAAAAAAAGAAGCTTAAGAAAATTTCACGCATTTTTTGTACTTGACATGGATACAGAAGCAAGAAAGCTTATGTTGTTTAGGGACAACTAAAATCAAACTATAACCAGTAAAAGAATTACCACTTCAAGATAATTACAAGCACATAAAATCATGTGAACCTTAAATTGACAAACCTCAAAAGAGAAAAGGCGTTTGAATCAATTCTGAGTGCAAACAACCAACCGTAATACAACGAATAAGCCTTTTCAGTAGTTCGAGATTGGATAGATGGGATAGATGGAACCAAGAAAAACAAATTACATTAGGCTCATCAATTAGTTGATGGGAAATCATCAAACGTTGCCAGCACTCTATTTAAGGCTAAATCCACATCAACCTTCCCAGCATTGATGTTTTTTCTCACAACGTGAATCTAAGTCTACAGTGGTCCACCCCTTGCCTTCCTGACATTGACCAAATCAATCACATGTCCAAAACACCTAGAACGATCTTATCCTCAGCGGAATTAATTTTTAACCTCTTTTTTTCGACCAATAATATCCATCTAGGCATACGCTTTTTTCCAACACTCACTTCATGTTCACGCTGATTCCTATTTTTTGATACCTTGGCCGTAATCTGAGCAGGTTTTATTGCCATGTTATGGAACTCCCCTTCATCTCAAGGGCATATCACGATGAACTAATAATTATGACGCACTTCACCACTTCATTCAAACTATTTAAATACTGTGGACAGGTTTTGCATTCAGATAAAAACTTGCATGCAACGCATGGGCTCTTTCTGACAAAACATAGCACGACAATATCAGAATAACCAAGGACACCTATAGAACAGAAGCATGTGAAGCTCAACATTCACTTGCCTATAATATCCCAAACAAATCTGAGAAAAAACAAAAATTACCGTAGAGCAAATACAGTCTATTTGAAAGTTTTTAACATTGCTAAGCTGAGGGATCACCTAGGGAAGACTACTGTTTCAGCTTCTTTCTCAACTGTGGGGGCTGAAACTACATTCTAAAAAACTCCAAAACAAGGAAAATGACAGGTTCATGTGGGTTCCTAATATATACCCAGAAAATTCAGTTTACGGGTGGGATTTGTTTTGAATTTTCTAAACCTAAAATTTATGGTTAGGTCAAGAAACACTAGCATGTTGTACGTGTTACAAACCAGTTCTCCCACATCGGTAGTATAGGTGGTCAAATCCTAAGGTTCCCTCCTAACAGCTCCCTTCAGATATATTGTGCTTTTTACCAATCAAAAAATTAATAATAATAACAGTAACCAAGTAAAGAACGTGAATACAATTAATAGAGAATAAGAACATAACACAAATGAATTCAAAATATGCTTCACTAAGTTGTTCTATTAATTTAAAATTTGATTTTATTCAAAAAGGTCCCTAAGTGTTCCATACTGACATATACATACATACATTATATACATTATATACACACACACAATCTTCCTTACTTGAATTACAACCACCTTAGAAGACGTAGAGTTAGTGGGCGACATGCTCGATGAAGTCTTGGTTTCCTCCTGTGATTTCGCCTTTCATCATTCTCGTTCAGTCGGACCCTATAAAAAAGAAATAATGGAATCATAAAACATTAAGGTTTAGTAGCTCAAAATGCAGTTGAAGAAAAAAAAAAATTGAAACATGGCCTTATCCGAAGATGAATACTTAGGGATTACAAAAGGTTTCGAGGGCATCAATGTTAGTGAGAAATTCTTATCAGAACCATCCATATCTTCAATCGTCTTCTTGTTTGTTTTCAACGGACCTAAACAAAAAAGAAATGAATGAATTTTCCAGTTGTTGCTTTGGCTTGTGCTAATATTGAATCTGATGCACTTAATATAAATCGAGGGGTGAATAAATGGAGATCACAGTTGGCAAGTGGGGGTTTGAACTTCTATTTTCAAATTTTGAATCTGCGCTTGTGACCGTCGTTGTTGGCAAGCAGCGGAGAAATGACCATAAAAGCTAAAGCATGATTCCCCTGTGGCCGATTCCCCCGAATTAGAAGAATCGACGTACAATGAGCAATCCACCCCAACATGGAGGAGCGGCTCCTAGAAATACTAATAGAAACATATATAATGATGATAATAAAAATGTGAAATATATCACATTAATCAACATTTATTTTGTGCAAGAATAAACAAGATTGTGCTCCTAAAAAGCTCTCCCCTTGGAGCCAAAAAGAAACAAATCTTCCCCTTTCCTCCCCGTTGAATTGTGTAAGCCTCTTGGGCTGTATTTTATTTATTTATTGGGCTTTGTATTCTGAGCCCATTAAGGTTTCCATTATGTTTCTTATTCAAGGGGTTAGGGTTTCCTAGTAACCCTAATATTGAGTATT
>JAXCHL010000070.1:0-26944 GCA_034195605.1 Santalum album
CGAGAGAAGGAATTGAAACTAAAGTTTTAGGAAAACCCATTAAGTTTTATTTTGAATATCCACCACAGGCTAGAGATTTGAATATCCTTAAATTTAATAATATTCAACCAGAAACACTTAATCTCATAAACTTAAAAACCAATCATCTCAATTCTCTAAAGGAAGAAATTGCTATTAAACGAATAGAAGAACAGATAGAAAAATCTTCTGTCAAGATAAAAGAATTCCAACAAACTCTTGAACAGGAAGTCTGTTCAAATATTCCCAACGCCTTCTGGGCGCGAAAACATCATCAAGTAGATTTACCTTACGAACCTACTTTTGATGAAAAACATATTCCTACAAAAGCTAGACCTATTCAAATGTCGCCAGAATTAATTGAATACTGTAAAAAGGAAATTCAGACTCTCCTAGAAAAACAATTAATTCGACCATCTAAATCTCCATGGAGTTGTTCTGGATTTTATGTTCAGAATGCTGCAGAAATTGAGCGAGGCGCACCGCGTCTTGTAATAAATTACAAACCATTAAATAAAGCTTTAAGATGGATAAGATACCCTATTCCAAATAAAGACGACCTTCTCAAAAGGTTACATCAGGCAAAAGTTTTTTCAAAATTCGATATGAAATCAGGATTTTGGCAAATACAGATTTCTGAACAAGATAGATATAAAACTGCCTTCACTGTCCCCTTTGGACAATATGAATGGAATGTTATGCCCTTTGGGTTAAAAAATGCCCCTAGTGAATATCAGAAAATTATGAATGATATTTTCCTTCCATATTCATTATTCTCTATTGTTTATATTGATGATGTACTAATCTTTTCTGAATCTGTTGATCAGCATTGGAAGCATCTTCATATATTTCAACGCATTGTCAAGCAAAATGGCCTCGTGCTATCAGCCCCTAAAATCAAACTTTTCCAAACAAAAATTCGCTTTTTAGGCCATGATATTTATCTTGGTCGTCTTCGACCAATTCATCGAGCTATTGAATTTGCGTCAAAATTCCCTGATGAAATTAAAGATAAAACTCAGTTGCAACGCTTTTTAGGCTGTCTAAATTATGTTTCCCATTTTTTGAAACATTTACGCCCCCATTGTAAAATTTTATTCGACCGCCTTAAAAAATCTCCACCTCCTTGGACACCGGCTCATACCGCCAAAGTTCAAGAACTTAAGCGTCTTATTCAACAGCTGCCCTGTGCTGCCATTATCCAGCCTACCTATTTTAAAATTGTTGAAACTGATGCCTCTGAACTTGGTTATGGTGGAATTTTGAAACAACAAAATTCCGAGGGGGAAGAGGAGTTAGTCCGATTTGCCTCTGGTATTTGGAACTCTGCTCAGCAGAATTATTCTACAGTCAAAAAAGAAATTTTAGCAATAGTCCTTTGTGTTTCTAAATTCCAAAGTGACTTATTAAATCAAAAATTTCTTATTCGCGTTGATTGTAAATCTGCAAAGTTTGTGTTGATCAAGGATGTTGAGAACCTTGCATCAAAACAGATATTTGCAAGATGGCAGGCCATCCTTAGTATATTTGATTTTAGGATTCTGTCTAAACATCCGATTGTTCGAAAGGGATTAGGAACTCTAACATTTTCTGTAATTTCAGATTCATGAGGAGATCGAGGCTCATCATTATTAACCTGAGGTTGGGCTATCTGGTTGGCAACACGAAGGCTATTGGCTTGAATAGTTGTTGGATTACGAATGTCAGAGACAGAATTTCGAGATCTGACAAAACTCTCAGTTCTGGCAGTTCGGTAATTGGTCAAAGATCCTTGTCTTGTGAGCGGTGGCTCGTCAGATAAGGATTCGATTTCTACTGAGGTGGTTGGCCTAAATCTAATGGCAACATCCCGTTGTCATAGGTTATAAAACTATGGACCGGCTGGCTAGGCGGCTGAATCGGAATTGGATTAACCCGAGGGCAGATCCATTCCTCTGGGTAGTCTATTTCGTCCCATTTCAGTAGACGTGGAATCATCATTTCAACATTAGGCGAAGCTTCAAAACATAAAGTTTGTTTTGGGGTAATAGCTGGTGAGGTATACCTAGCTAATCCTGATGAAGTCATTACTCTAAAATGGATTTTATAGATTAATTTATACGGGCATGTTCCTAAAAGGAAATTATAGTTATGTGTTTTAATATCCAAGGTTAAACTTTTTTCTTTATGTTCATCATTATCTATTCCAATGATAAAATTTGGATATGTATTGAAATATGCAGGGCCATTGGTAAGTGAAGTTTGAGCATTACCAATTATTGATTCTTTATAATCAGGAATTCTTGCATCTCTAAGAACTACAAGCATTGAGCTGTTTAGTCCTAGTTTGGCTAAGGGTTTGAGTCCAATTTGAACGCAACCTATATGACAGTCCCTATATCCTAGTCTGGCATATTTCTTTAAAGATTTCTTAGATAATAATTTACAAGAATAATTTCGAGAACTATCGAACTTAACATTAATTTCTTTTTTCTTTTCGCAGATTGCAGATTTAAATTCTAACATCTTGCCTTTAGAATAAATTGATTTCGGATTTATGGAAGGGAGCTTCCAATCTTGTAAACTTCTTTCTTCCCAAGCACCTTCGGTGCTAATAATTGAAGAACTAGTTGGAATTTCTTCAGATCTTACAGATCTTGTTTCCATGCTTCTTAGTTGTCTATTCCCACGGTTACGACTGATTACAGGTTAGACCTAACTCGGCTACTCCGCCATCAACGGTCTCTACCTAACGTAATACAGGAGCCTAGACAAATAAGTTGCAGAGCTACAAGATATGGAAAATCTAAATAGATTCCAAATAATTTTTCAATTATTAGGTCGAAGATATTCGATGAAGATTTCTATTTACTCGACTAAAAGGCTCTGATACCAACACAACTAAGGATCGCTGCTAATCCAGAAATCAATAAATAAAATGCATGAACAAATTATAATAAGGGCTAAAAAATAAATCTGCCTCAGAAAGCAAATAAGAGATAGGAATATAAGAGAAATATAAGATAAATGTGAGAACTTTATTAAAGAGAAAGATTGCTTACATAGGAGAATTCTGTTCCTCTTCGTCACAGATATCGCTCCACAATTTTCCTCTCAACATTCGTTCTGATTTTCTCTCTTCGACTAACACTCCTTTTATAGGGAGAAAAGATTACATGAATAGAGAAAACAGGAATACAATAATGAAAATAGTAAAAGCTGACTCAGGATCGACTCGATGTCTTCATGACTTCTTGTCTTCTTGTGTCGGCGAAACTTTTGCTGACTCAGGATCGACTCGAAATTTCTTGTCGTCTTGCGTCGGCGGAACTTTAACTGTGCTGAGTGGGCATCTTCATGATGTTCACGGGGCCAGATTGTTGCGACGGTGCTCCATGCTTTATGTATGGTAGGACCCTCGATTGTCGAGGTCGAGAGGATCCAAAATACCGTAGCAATCATCTTCATTTTCCTGTGCCAAATCAGGAATGTATTCCGATGACTCAGCAGGCTGACTGGTCCCTTCGTGAGCTGGTGCTGACGAGGTTGACTGTTGCTGGGTTTGCTGAGAGAGCTGGAATTCTCTCGTGATTGCCTTCATTTCTTCTTCAGTTTCTGCTTTAGAAATTCGGGCTTTGAATTCTTTAAATGTCATCAGGTGAGGCTGCGGGGCCGGAATAGCTGCACTGGCTTTTGCCAAATGTGGATGGAGAGCTATCCACTTGTTGACTGAATCGAATGAAAAGTTTGCAAGATCCATGGCATTCCACCATTTGATCTTAATTCTTCTTCCGAATTGAGGGACGATGAAGTCGTCAATGGTCTCTTCATGGAATTGGTATTCCAAATATAGAATCCAAGTGAGGCTAAAATGTTTTGAAAAAATAAAAAGCTCTGGCACCTCAGACCAGGTTTCAGGGAGCTTAATTAAAGATTTCCAGTAATTAAAACAAATTTCAACGTCGGCTGGAAGGATTTGTCGGTTTAAACCAAAAGTCTTCCACCAATTAATAAACCAGAAGGGAATTTTAGTAGAAAGCTTTGGACAGAAATAACAAAACCATGTTAAAGAATAATTTTGATTTTGTTTAAAAAGAAATTTTGTCCAAGCATCTCTGTAATCCCAATAGTTGAAATATTGAGGGGAAAATGGAAGTGAAAACTTCCGATATTTGCAGGGATCTCCCTGTCTATCCCATTGTTCAAGTGAAATGATTTTCTTAATTTTAAATTTTATAAAAATTGTCCGTGAAGGATCATTTTTGTCTGGAACCTCGGCGAGGTCAACTGATTGGGTGTCAAGAAGAATGAATTCATAGAATTCAAGGGTTTTTGGACTGGATGGATTAAGAGAATCATGGGATCTCTTAATAATTTTATCAGCAAGTTTCTGGGGCTGATCAAGAAATTCAGGTTTAAGAAATGAGGGTTCAAGATCACAAAATTTAATATAGCCTTTATTAATATAGCCTGAAGCAAGAGATTGCCTCGACCGGAATTGGCTTGGGTTAGGAGATCTCAATGGAGTAGCTACAACCTGAGCAAAGGAAGTAGCCGGGGATTGCAGAGCAGGAAAGTCCACGGGTGACAAGGGACTAAACCTGTTGCTCAAATGAGAAGAGATCTCAGGATCCTTTAAGGAGGTTCCCACCCCTGTATGAATGAGAGCCGCCTTCAAACGGGGAGACTCTAATGCAAGGAGATTAGGGTTTGGTGGCTTCATGCCGATTTTTACCTTAGGACTGGTGTCCATTGATGAGGCTGGAGAGGCTGAAGCACTCGCCTTTTTATTTTTATCGAATTTTGATATTGAGACTGGGGTTCCCAGACTCTGTTTGTTTGCAGTCATGGTTGACTTATTCTTTTCCCTGCAAAAATTCACGTGATAAGAAATCGGGTAAATTATTAGATTCACCCTTGATATATTCGATGTCAAAATCAAATATACTAAGGATGGCCTGCCATCTTGCAAATATCTGTTTTGATGCAAGGTTCTCAACATCCTTGATCAACACAAACTTTGCAGATTTACAATCAACGCGAATAAGAAATTTTTGATTTAATAAGTCACTTTGGAATTTAGAAACACAAAGAACTATTGCTAAAATTTCTTTTTTGACTGTAGAATAATTCTGCTGAGCAGAGTTCCAAATACCAGAGGCAAAGCGGACTAACTCCTCTTCCCCCTCGGAATTTTGTTGTTTCAAAATTCCACCATAACCAAGCTCAGAGGCATCGGTTTCAACAATTTTAAAATAGGTAGGCTGGATAATTGCAGCACAAGGCAGCTGTTGAATAAGACGCTTAAGTTCTTGAACTTTGGCGGTATGAGCGGGTGTCCAAGGGGACGGAGATTTTTTAAGACGGTCGAATAAGATTTTACAATGGGGGCGTAAATGTTTCAAAAAATGGGAAACATAATTTAAACAGCCTAAAAATCGTTGTAACTGAGTTTTATCTTTAATTTCATCAGGGAATTTAGACGCAAATTCAATAGCGCGATGAATTGGTCGAAGACGACCGAGGTAAATATCATGACCTAAAAAGCGAATTTTTGTTTGAAAAAGTTTGATTTTAGGAGCTGATAGCACGAGGCCATTTTGCTTGACAATGCGTTGGAATATATGAAGATGCTTCCAATGCTGATCAACAGATTCAGAAAAGATTAGAACATCATCAATATAAACAATAGAGAATAATGAATAGGGAAGGAAAATATCATTCATAATTTTCTGATATTCACTAGGGGCATTTTTTAACCCAAAGGGCATAACATTCCACTCATATTGTCCAAATGGGACAGTGAAGGCAGTTTTATATCTATCTTGTTCAGAAATTTGTATTTGCCAAAATCCTGATTTCATATCAAATTTTGAAAAAACTCTTGCCTGATGTAACCTTTTAAGAAGGTCATCTTTATTTGGAATGGGGTATCTTATCCATCTTAAAGCTTTATTTAAGGGTTTGTAATTTATTACAAGTCGTGGAGCGCCTCGCTCGATTTCTGCAGCATTCTGAACATAAAATCCAGAACAACTCCACGGAGATTTAGATGGCCGAATTAATTGTTTTTCCAGGAGATTCTGAATTTCCGTTTTACAGTATTCAATTAATTCTGGTGACATTTGAATCGGTCTAGCTTTTGTAGGAATATGTTTTTCATCAAAAGTAGGTTCGTAAGGTAAATCTACTTGATGATGTTTTCTAGCCCAGAAGGCGTTGGGGATGTTTGAACAGACTTCTTGTTCAAGAGCTTGTTGAAATTCGTGTATCTTGATAGAAGATTTGTCTATTTGTTCTTCTATTCGTTTAATAGCAATTTCTTCCTTTAGAGAATTTAGATGATTGGTTTTTAAGCTTATGAGATTAAGTGTTTCTGGTTGGATATTATTAAATTTAAGAATATTCAAATCTCTAGCCTGTGGTGGATATTCAAAGTAAAACTTAATAGGTTTTCCTAAAACTTTAGTTTCAATTCCTTCTCTCGTAACTTGCATAGGATGCAAAAGATAGAGAAAAGGTAATCCAAGAATTAAAGGATGAGATAGGTCCTTAATAAGAACAAAACTTGTATTAAAGCAAATTCCTTGATTGCAAACCTTTGCTTTTGGTAACTTGTATTTTAATTCTAGTTTTTGATTAGATGCACTTCTTAATTGTTCCTTAGTTTTAACAAAGTATTTGGTTGGAATTAAACCTTCTCTAATGCAATTAAGATCAGCGCCTGAATCAATCATAGCAACAAAATCTTGTGAATAATCTGTAGAAATTCTTAAAGTAATTCTACAATACCATTTTTGGATGACAATTTTCTCAATTGGTGAAATATTTAAGCTTGTATCATCTCCTTCTTTTTCGTGTCGAAGATATTTTTCAGATGTAATAGGCAATTCTAAATTTTCTGAATTCGAATTTTTCAATTTATCTACTGCATCTTTCAAAGCTTTAATTTCTAATTTGATTACTTTAACTTCTTGTTGTAAATCTTTAATTTCTGTATTTTTAATTATATTTACTGGCCTTGGTCGTTTAACAACCTCTAAGACATCCTGGTTAAAACCTTCATTATATCTAATATTTTTACTAGAGGATTCTTCGGCTGTTGCTTTTGTGCTTAATTTTTCCCTAACTCTCTGTAGGCATTGTTCCCTAACTTCTTGGTCACTAATCTTTGCGGCGGTATTTAATAAAAATTCTATATCATAATCTAGGGTACCAATCGTTTTCTTAGAACATGAGCATTCAGAGCAGATTTGAACTTGTTCTGCTTGTTTAAAAGCTTCTTCTGGAGAATGGTAATCACTATCATCTTCAGAAAGATAATCAAGATCAAATTCTTCTTCAGATTCTTCTGAAGAGCTGTTTTCACTTTCTTCAATTGTACAGAGCTGAAGAATTAGTTTTTCTTTTATTTCTTCATCAAGATCTAAAGATCTAACTCTCCTAGCGAGCTTGCATTTATTAGCATAATGACCTGTTTTTCCGCAATTAAAACATTTAATTATTTTAGGTTTGCTCAAAGATTTTTGTTTAGGGCGAGATTTTGACGGTGGTTTTAGAGATGTCCTTTTATAATGTTTTGTATGCTTTTCTGTCTTATCTTTAGGGTAATATTTCCTATCTTTAGGGTAATATTTTTTCTTATGCTTTCTTTTTGTGAAGCCTGGGTATCCAAATTGTTCACACCAGGTTCCTAATTCTTGCTTAGTAGCTTGTCTTTCTTTTTCTAAACTGAGCTTAAATTTTAAGTCTTTACAAAGTTTAGATGCGACTTCATTAATAACTTGATTAATTTCTCCAAAAGTCCATTCGGAGAAATCATATGTATGGCCATCTTGGTCCTTCATGGCCATCATTTCATCTTTAACCTTTTCACTAAAAATTGGGGGTAAGCCATCAACAAATTTCTCTTTCCAATGGGGTTCATGACAGTCTCGACTAAGGATCGCAGAAGAAATCCAGAAATCAATAAAATGCATGAACAAATTATAATAAAGGCTAAAAATAAATCTGCCTCAGAAAGCAAATAAGAGATAGAAATATAAGATAAATGTGAGAACTTTATTAAAGAGAAAGATTGCTTACATAGGAGAATTCTGTTCCTCTTCGTCACAGATATCGCTCCACAATTTTCCTCTCAACATTCGTTCTGATTTTCTCTCTTCGACTAACACTCCTTTTATAGGGAGAAAAGATTACATGAATAGAGAAAACAGGAATACAATAATGAAAATAGTAAAAGCTGACTCAGGATCGACTCGATGTCTTCATGACTTCTTGTCTTCTTGTGTCGGCGAAACTTTTGCTGACTCAGGATCGACTCGAAATTTCTTGTCGTCTTGCGTCGGCGGAACTTTAACTGTGCTGAGTGGGCATCTTCATGATGTTCACGGGCCAGATTGTTGCGACGGTGCTCCATGCTTTATGTATGGTAGGACCCTCGATTGTCGAGGTCGAGAGGATCCAAAATACCGTAGCAATCATCTTCATTTTCCTGTGCCAAATCAGGAATGTATTCCGATGACTCAGCAGGCTGACTGGTCCCTTCGTGAGCTGGTGCTGACGAGGTTGACTGTTGCTGGGTTTGCTGAGAGAGCTGGAATTCTCTCGTGATTGCCTTCATTTCTTCTTCAGTTTCTGCTTTAGAAATTCGGGCTTTGAATTCTTTAAATGTCATCAGGTGAGGCTGCGGGGCCGGAATAGCTGCACTGGCTTTTGCCAAATGTGGATGGAGAGCTATCCACTTGTTGACTGAATCGAATGAAAAGTTTGCAAGATCCATGGCATTCCACCATTTGATCTTAATTCTTCTTCCGAATTGAGGGACGATGAAGTCGTCAATGGTCTCTTCATGGAATTGGTATTCCAAATATAGAATCCAAGTGAGGCTAAAATGTTTTGAAAAAATAAAAAGCTCTGGCACCTCAGACCAGGTTTCAGGGAGCTTAATTAAAGATTTCCAGTAATTAAAACAAATTTCAACGTCGGCTGGAAGGATTTGTCGGTTTAAACCAAAAGTCTTCCACCAATTAATAAACCAGAAGGGAATTTTAGTAGAAAGCTTTGGACAGAAATAACAAAACCATGTTAAAGAATAATTTTGATTTTGTTTAAAAAGAAATTTTGTCCAAGCATCTCTGTAATCCCAATAGTTGAAATATTGAGGGGAAAATGGAAGTGAAAACTTCCGATATTTGCAGGGATCTCCCTGTCTATCCCATTGTTCAAGTGAAATGATTTTCTTAATTTTAAATTTTATAAAAATTGTCCGTGAAGGATCATTTTTGTCTGGAACCTCGGCGAGGTCAACTGATTGGGTGTCAAGAAGAATGAATTCATAGAATTCAAGGGTTTTTGGACTGGATGGATTAAGAGAATCATGGGATCTCTTAATAATTTTATCAGCAAGTTTCTGGGGCTGATGAAGAAATTCAGGTTTAAGAAATGAGGGTTCAAGATCACAAAATTTAATATAGCCTTTATTAATATAGCCTGAAGCAAGAGATTGCCTCGACCGGAATTGGCTTGGGTTAGGAGATCTCAATGGAGTAGCTACAACCTGAGCAAAGGAAGTAGCCGGGGATTGCAGAGCAGGAAAGTCCACGGGTGACAAGGGACTAAACCTGTTGCTCAAATGAGAAGAGATCTCAGGATCCTTTAAGGAGGTTCCCACCCCTGTATGAATGAGAGCCGCCTTCAAACGGGGAGACTCTAATGCAAGGAGATTAGGGTTTGGTGGCTTCATGCCGATTTTTACCTTAGGACTGGTGTCCATTGATGAGGCTGGAGAGGCTGAAGCACTCGCCTTTTTATTTTTATCGAATTTTGATATTGAGACTGGGGTTCCCAGACTCTGTTTGTTTGCAGTCATGGTTGACTTATTCTTTTCCCTGCAAAAATTCACGTGATAAGAAATCGGGTAAATTATTAGATTCACCCTTGATATATTCGATGTCAAAATCAAATATACTAAGGATGGCCTGCCATCTTGCAAATATCTGTTTTGATGCAAGGTTCTCAACATCCTTGATCAACACAAACTTTGCAGATTTACAATCAACGCGAATAAGAAATTTTTGATTTAATAAGTCACTTTGGAATTTAGAAACACAAAGAACTATTGCTAAAATTTCTTTTTTGACTGTAGAATAATTCTGCTGAGCAGAGTTCCAAATACCAGAGGCAAAGCGGACTAACTCCTCTTCCCCCTCGGAATTTTGTTGTTTCAAAATTCCACCATAACCAAGCTCAGAGGCATCGGTTTCAACAATTTTAAAATAGGTAGGCTGGATAATTGCAGCACAAGGCAGCTGTTGAATAAGACGCTTAAGTTCTTGAACTTTGGCGGTATGAGCGGGTGTCCAAGGGGACGGAGATTTTTTAAGACGGTCGAATAAGATTTTACAATGGGGGCGTAAATGTTTCAAAAAATGGGAAACATAATTTAAACAGCCTAAAAATCGTTGTAACTGAGTTTTATCTTTAATTTCATCAGGGAATTTAGACGCAAATTCAATAGCGCGATGAATTGGTCGAAGACGACCGAGGTAAATATCATGACCTAAAAAGCGAATTTTTGTTTGAAAAAGTTTGATTTTAGGAGCTGATAGCACGAGGCCATTTTGCTTGACAATGCGTTGGAATATATGAAGATGCTTCCAATGCTGATCAACAGATTCAGAAAAGATTAGAACATCATCAATATAAACAATAGAGAATAATGAATAGGGAAGGAAAATATCATTCATAATTTTCTGATATTCACTAGGGGCATTTTTTAACCCAAAGGGCATAACATTCCACTCATATTGTCCAAATGGGACAGTGAAGGCAGTTTTATATCTATCTTGTTCAGAAATTTGTATTTGCCAAAATCCTGATTTCATATCAAATTTTGAAAAAACTCTTGCCTGATGTAACCTTTTAAGAAGGTCATCTTTATTTGGAATGGGGTATCTTATCCATCTTAAAGCTTTATTTAAGGGTTTGTAATTTATTACAAGTCGTGGAGCGCCTCGCTCGATTTCTGCAGCATTCTGAACATAAAATCCAGAACAACTCCACGGAGATTTAGATGGCCGAATTAATTGTTTTTCCAGGAGATTCTGAATTTCCGTTTTACAGTATTCAATTAATTCTGGTGACATTTGAATCGGTCTAGCTTTTGTAGGAATATGTTTTTCATCAAAAGTAGGTTCGTAAGGTAAATCTACTTGATGATGTTTTCTAGCCCAGAAGGCGTTGGGGATGTTTGAACAGACTTCTTGTTCAAGAGCTTGTTGAAATTCGTGTATCTTGATAGAAGATTTGTCTATTTGTTCTTCTATTCGTTTAATAGCAATTTCTTCCTTTAGAGAATTTAGATGATTGGTTTTTAAGCTTATGAGATTAAGTGTTTCTGGTTGGATATTATTAAATTTAAGAATATTCAAATCTCTAGCCTGTGGTGGATATTCAAAGTAAAACTTAATAGGTTTTCCTAAAACTTTAGTTTCAATTCCTTCTCTCGTAACTTGCATAGGATGCAAAAGATAGAGAAAAGGTAATCCAAGAATTAAAGGATGAGATAGGTCCTTAATAAGAACAAAACTTGTATTAAAGCAAATTCCTTGATTGCAAACCTTTGCTTTTGGTAACTTGTATTTTAATTCTAGTTTTTGATTAGATGCACTTCTTAATTGTTCCTTAGTTTTAACAAAGTATTTGGTTGGAATTAAACCTTCTCTAATGCAATTAAGATCAGCGCCTGAATCAATCATAGCAACAAAATCTTGTGAATAATCTGTAGAAATTCTTAAAGTAATTCTACAATACCATTTTTGGATGACAATTTTCTCAATTGGTGAAATATTTAGGCTTGTATCATCTCCTTCTTTTTCGTGTCGAAGATATTTTTCAGATGTAATAGGCAATTCTAAATTTTCTGAATTCGAATTTTTCAATTTATCTACTGCATCTTTCAAAGCTTTAATTTCTAATTTGATTACTTTAACTTCTTGTTGTAAATCTTTAATTTCTGTATTTTTAATTATATTTACTGGCCTTGGTCGTTTAACAACCTCTAAGACATCCTGGTTAAAACCTTCATTATATCTAATATTTTTACTAGAGGATTCTTCGGCTGTTGCTTTTGTGCTTAATTTTTCCCTAACTCTCTGTAGGCATTGTTCCCTAACTTCTTGGTCACTAATCTTTGCGGCGGTATTTAATAAAAATTCTATATCATAATCTAGGGTACCAATCGTTTTCTTAGAACATGAGCATTCAGAGCAGATTTGAACTTGTTCTGCTTGTTTAAAAGCTTCTTCTGGAGAATGATAATCACTATCATCTTCAGAAAGATAATCAAGATCAAATTCTTCTTCAGATTCTTCTGAAGAGCTGTTTTCACTTTCTTCAATTGTACAGAGCTGAAGAATTAGTTTTTCTTTTATTTCTTCATCAAGATCTAAAGATCTAACTCTCCTAGCGAGCTTGCATTTATTAGCATAATGACCTGTTTTTCCGCAATTAAAACATTTAATTATTTTAGGTTTGCTCAAAGATTTTTGTTTAGGGCGAGATTTTGACGGTGGTTTTAGAGATGTCCTTTTATAATGTTTTGTATGCTTTTCTGTCTTATCTTTAGGGTAATATTTCCTATCTTTAGGGTAATATTTTTTCTTATGCTTTCTTTTTGTGAAGCCTGGGTATCCAAATTGTTCACACCAGGTTCCTAATTCTTGCTTAGTAGCTTGTCTTTCTTTTTCTAAACTGAGCTTAAATTTTAAGTCTTTACAAAGTTTAGATGCGACTTCATTAATAACTTGATTAATTTCTCCAAAAGTCCATTCGGAGAAATCATATGTATGGCCATCTTGGTCCTTCATGGCCATCATTTCATCTTTAACCTTTTCACTAAAAATTGGGGGTAAGCCATCAACAAATTTCTCTTTCCAATGGGGTTCATGACAGTCTTTTCGAGAATAAACCCTAGAAATAAATGTATCTCTATACCATCTATAATCAGACAATTTTTTACAACGAATATTATTCAAAATATTATAGCCATGAGCTTCATCTTTAGCCCATCCAATAAAATGTAAAAGTAATGTTTGAAGTAGAACATTTAAGGCATTTGGGATTGTTTGTCCATTATTATTATAGACAACATTTCCATGGTTATCTTCTAATTTTGCTTCTAAGATTACATTCTTTTGAAAATCTGTAAAGTTTTCCCACCAAACAGCGAGAATACCAATAAATCCTAATATGATTTTCTCAGTGGATTTTCTAACTGTTAAATTTTGTTTTTCTTGGTAGATTAAACCTACTTTATACATTTGTCGAGCTGTATTGGTAATTTGAAATTCTGATAAGCCATCTATTTTCCATTCATAGAAGCTATCAGTATTATAAATTTTAATGGGTAAATCTTCTTCATATTGAAGGTCTGGAGCGGATGGTCTTGGATAATAGTTTTTAGTAATGGATGTGTGAGCAGCAATTTTTGGTGAATCTTCAAGGTTTAAGTCTTTTATAAAGTTGTCTAAATCTTCTATAGTTGGTTCTTCTTTTCCTAAGACCGAGATGTCTCTTGTCAACATATATGAGGGATCAGGAAATTTATAAAGGGTTCCAGTATTTCTAACTAGTCTTTCTTGTTTTGTTTTTGTTTCCTGCAGAGGATCAGCACCAGCAGTTGGCGCCGCTTTTCCCTCCCCTTTTTTTGCAAAAAAACGTAAAAGTGTATTATGTTGAAGTTCAAGCGTTGCAAGACGCATTTCAAGACTATTACGGGTGTTTAGGAATAAAGTGCCGAGATGATTTAAAAATTCATTAGTATAATTTAGTTGGTGAAACAAATATTTAATTTGATTCTGATTGACCGGATGGTTGTGTAGAGCTTCAGATGATATATCATCGGGAGTATCTATGAAAGGTGTACCAATAATTGGTGCTTCCGATTTAACGGGATCAAGATGAATATGAATTTTGGTTCGTGGAGGTAAAGGATTGGGTTCAGACGTATCCATGTATTCGGGTGGAGACGTATGAGGTGGTGGCTGAGTATCAGCACGTAATGGTGAACTAAATCCTGGAGCTTTAGATGTTTGACCTTGCTCTAAGGGATTAATGGTTTTAATGGTTCGTGTACTAGGTGGCCGATGGTTATACCAATCAGGAAAAGGGATATTTTCTTCGGACTGAAGACAATAATCTTTCCAACGGTCATATGTTTGTTTAATTTGATTATCAGGAATCTGATGGAATTCAGGACTTAACCAAAAGGTTCTTTCTAATTTTTGATCAAAAACAAATGGGTTTAGGATTCTGTCTAAACATCCTATTGTTCGAAAGGGGTTAGGAATCCTAACATTTTCTGTAATTTCAGATTCATGAGGAGATCGAGGCTCATCATTATTAACCTGAGGTTGGGCTATTTGGTTAGCAACACGAAGGCTATTAGCTTGAATAGTTGTTGGATTACGAATGTCAGAGACCGAATTTCGAGATCTGACAAAACTCTCAGTTCTGGCAGTTCGGTAATTGGTCAAAGATCCTTGCCTTGTGAGCGGTTGCTCATCAGATAAGGATTCGATTTCAACTGATGAGGTTGGCCTAAATCTAATGGCAATATCTCCGTTGTCATAGGTTATAAAACTATGAACCGGCTGGCTAGGCGGCTGAATAGGAATCGGATTAACTCGAGGGCAGATCCATTCCTCTGGGTAATCAATTTCGTCCCATTTTAGTAGGCGTGGAATCATCATTTCAACATTTGGTGAAGCTTCAAAACACAAAGTTTGTTTTGGGGTAATAGCTGGTGAGGTATACCTAGCTAATCCTGATGAGGTCATTACTCTAAAATGGATTTTGTAGATTAATTTATACGGGCATGTTCCTAAAAGGAAATTATAGTTATGTGTTTTAATATCTAAGGTTAAACTCTTTTCTTTATGTTCATCATTATCAATTCCAATGATAAAATTTGGATATGTATTAAAATATGCAGGGCCATTGGTGAGTGAAGTTTGAGCATTACCAATTATAGATTCTTTGTAATCGGGAATTCTTGCATCTCTAAGAACTACAAGCATTGAGCTATTTAGTCCTAATTTGGCTAAGGGTTTGAGTCCAATTTGAACGCAACCTATATGACAGTCCCTATATCCTAGTCTGGCATATTTCTTTAGAGATTTCTTAGATAATAATTTGCAAGAATAATTTCGAGAACTATCGAATTTAACATTAACTTTTTTCTTTTCACAGATTGCAGATTTAAATTCTAACATCTTTCCTTTAGTATAAATTGATTTCGGATTAATGGAAGGGAGCTTCCAATCTTGTAAACTTCTTTCTTCCCAAGCACCTTCGGTGCTAATAATTGAAGAACTAGTTGGAATTTCTTCAGATCTTACAGATCTTGTTTCCATGCTTCTTAGTTGTCTATTCTCACGGTTACGACTGATTACAGGTTAGACCTAACTCGGCTACTCCGCCATCAACGGTCTCTACCTAACGTAATACAGGAGCCTAGACAAATAAGTTGCAGAGCTACAAGATATGGAAAATCTAAATAGATTCCAAATAATTTTTCAATTATTAGGTCGAAGATATTCGATGAAGATTTCTGTTTACTCAATTAAAAGGCTCTGATACCAACACGACTAAGGATCGCAGAAGAAATGAAATCCAGAAATCAATAAAATGCATGAACAAATTATAATAAAGGCTAAAAATAAATCTGCCTCAGAAAGCAAATAAGAGATAGAAATATAAGATAAATGTGAGAACTTTATTAAAGAGAAAGATTGCTTACATAGGAGAATTCTGTTCCTCTTCGTCACAGATATCGCTCCACAATTTTCCTCTCAACATTCGTTCTGATTTTCTCTCTTCGACTAACACTCCTTTTATAGGGGAAAAGATTACATGAATAGAGAAAACAGGAATACAATAATGAAAATAGTAAAAGCTGACTCAGGATCGACTCGATGTCTTCATGACTTCTTGTCTTCTTGTGTCGGCGAAACTTTTGCTGACTCAGGATCGACTCGAAATTTCTTGTCGTCTTGCGTCGGCGGAACTTTAACTGTGCTGAGTGGGCATCTTCATGATGTTCACGGGCCAGATTGTTGCGACGGTGCTCCATGCTTTATGTATGGTAGGACCCTCGATTGTCGAGGTCGAGAGGATCCAAAATACCGTAGCAATCATCTTCATTTTCCTGTGCCAAATCAGGAATGTATTCCGATGACTCAGCAGGCTGACTGGTCCCTTCGTGAGCTGGTGCTGACGAGGTTGACTGTTGCTGGGTTTGCTGAGAGAGCTGGAATTCTCTCGTGATTGCCTTCATTTCTTCTTCAGTTTCTGCTTTAGAAATTCGGGCTTTGAATTCTTTAAATGTCATCAGGTGAGGCTGCGGGGCCGGAATAGCTGCACTGGCTTTTGCCAAATGTGGATGGAGAGCTATCCACTTGTTGACTGAATCGAATGAAAAGTTTGCAAGATCCATGGCATTCCACCATTTGATCTTAATTCTTCTTCCGAATTGAGGGACGATGAAGTCGTCAATGGTCTCTTCATGGAATTGGTATTCCAAATATAGAATCCAAGTGAGGCTAAAATGTTTTGAAAAAATAAAAAGCTCTGGCACCTCAGACCAGGTTTCAGGGAGCTTAATTAAAGATTTCCAGTAATTAAAACAAATTTCAACGTCGGCTGGAAGGATTTGTCGGTTTAAACCAAAAGTCTTCCACCAATTAATAAACCAGAAGGGAATTTTAGTAGAAAGCTTTGGACAGAAATAACAAAACCATGTTAAAGAATAATTTTGATTTTGTTTAAAAAGAAATTTTGTCCAAGCATCTCTGTAATCCCAATAGTTGAAATATTGAGGGGAAAATGGAAGTGAAAACTTCCGATATTTGCAGGGATCTCCCTGTCTATCCCATTGTTCAAGTGAAATGATTTTCTTAATTTTAAATTTTATAAAAATTGTCCGTGAAGGATCATTTTTGTCTGGAACCTCGGCGAGGTCAACTGATTGGGTGTCAAGAAGAATGAATTCATAGAATTCAAGGGTTTTTGGACTGGATGGATTAAGAGAATCATGGGATCTCTTAATAATTTTATCAGCAAGTTTCTGGGGCTGATCAAGAAATTCAGGTTTAAGAAATGAGGGTTCAAGATCACAAAATTTAATATAGCCTTTATTAATATAGCCTGAAGCAAGAGATTGCCTCGACCGGAATTGGCTTGGGTTAGGAGATCTCAATGGAGTAGCTACAACCTGAGCAAAGGAAGTAGCCGGGGATTGCAGAGCAGGAAAGTCCACGGGTGACAAGGGACTAAACCTGTTGCTCAAATGAGAAGAGATCTCAGGATCCTTTAAGGAGGTTCCCACCCCTGTATGAATGAGAGCCGCCTTCAAACGGGGAGACTCTAATGCAAGGAGATTAGGGTTTGGTGGCTTCATGCCGATTTTTACCTTAGGACTGGTGTCCATTGATGAGGCTGGAGAGGCTGAAGCACTCGCCTTTTTATTTTTATCGAATTTTGATATTGAGACTGGGGTTCCCAGACTCTGTTTGTTTGCAGTCATGGTTGACTTATTCTTTTCCCTGCAAAAATTCACGTGATAAGAAATCGGGTAAATTATTAGATTCACCCTTGATATATTCGATGTCAAAATCAAATATACTAAGGATGGCCTGCCATCTTGCAAATATCTGTTTTGATGCAAGGTTCTCAACATCCTTGATCAACACAAACTTTGCAGATTTACAATCAACGCGAATAAGAAATTTTTGATTTAATAAGTCACTTTGGAATTTAGAAACACAAAGAACTATTGCTAAAATTTCTTTTTTGACTGTAGAATAATTCTGCTGAGCAGAGTTCCAAATACCAGAGGCAAAGCGGACTAACTCCTCTTCCCCCTCGGAATTTTGTTGTTTCAAAATTCCACCATAACCAAGCTCAGAGGCATCGGTTTCAACAATTTTAAAATAGGTAGGCTGGATAATTGCAGCACAAGGCAGCTGTTGAATAAGACGCTTAAGTTCTTGAACTTTGGCGGTATGAGCGGGTGTCCAAGGGGACGGAGATTTTTTAAGACGGTCGAATAAGATTTTACAATGGGGGCGTAAATGTTTCAAAAAATGGGAAACATAATTTAAACAGCCTAAAAATCGTTGTAACTGAGTTTTATCTTTAATTTCATCAGGGAATTTAGACGCAAATTCAATAGCGCGATGAATTGGTCGAAGACGACCGAGGTAAATATCATGACCTAAAAAGCGAATTTTTGTTTGAAAAAGTTTGATTTTAGGAGCTGATAGCACGAGGCCATTTTGCTTGACAATGCGTTGGAATATATGAAGATGCTTCCAATGCTGATCAACAGATTCAGAAAAGATTAGAACATCATCAATATAAACAATAGAGAATAATGAATAGGGAAGGAAAATATCATTCATAATTTTCTGATATTCACTAGGGGCATTTTTTAACCCAAAGGGCATAACATTCCACTCATATTGTCCAAATGGGACAGTGAAGGCAGTTTTATATCTATCTTGTTCAGAAATTTGTATTTGCCAAAATCCTGATTTCATATCAAATTTTGAAAAAACTCTTGCCTGATGTAACCTTTTAAGAAGGTCATCTTTATTTGGAATGGGGTATCTTATCCATCTTAAAGCTTTATTTAAGGGTTTGTAATTTATTACAAGTCGTGGAGCGCCTCGCTCGATTTCTGCAGCATTCTGAACATAAAATCCAGAACAACTCCACGGAGATTTAGATGGCCGAATTAATTGTTTTTCCAGGAGATTCTGAATTTCCGTTTTACAGTATTCAATTAATTCTGGTGACATTTGAATCGGTCTAGCTTTTGTAGGAATATGTTTTTCATCAAAAGTAGGTTCGTAAGGTAAATCTACTTGATGATGTTTTCTAGCCCAGAAGGCGTTGGGGATGTTTGAACAGACTTCTTGTTCAAGAGCTTGTTGAAATTCGTGTATCTTGATAGAAGATTTGTCTATTTGTTCTTCTATTCGTTTAATAGCAATTTCTTCCTTTAGAGAATTTAGATGATTGGTTTTTAAGCTTATGAGATTAAGTGTTTCTGGTTGGATATTATTAAATTTAAGAATATTCAAATCTCTAGCCTGTGGTGGATATTCAAAGTAAAACTTAATAGGTTTTCCTAAAACTTTAGTTTCAATTCCTTCTCTCGTAACTTGCATAGGATGCAAAAGATAAAAGGTAATCCAAGAATTAAAGGATGAGATAGGTCCTTAATAAGAACAAAACTTGTATTAAAGCAAATTCCTTGATTGCAAACCTTTGCTTTTGGTAACTTGTATTTTAATTCTAGTTTTTGATTAGATGCACTTCTTAATTGTTCCTTAGTTTTAACAAAGTATTTGGTTGGAATTAAACCTTCTCTAATGCAATTAAGATCAGCGCCTGAATCAATCATAGCAACAAAATCTTGTGAATAATCTGTAGAAATTCTTAAAGTAATTCTACAATACCATTTTTGGATGACAATTTTCTCAATTGGTGAAATATTTAAGCTTGTATCATCTCCTTCTTTTTCGTGTCGAAGATATTTTTCAGATGTAATAGGCAATTCTAAATTTTCTGAATTCGAATTTTTCAATTTATCTACTGCATCTTTCAAAGCTTTAATTTCTAATTTGATTACTTTAACTTCTTGTTGTAAATCTTTAATTTCTGTATTTTTAATTATATTAGATATAATGAAGGTTTTAACCAGGATGTCTTAGAGGTTGTTAAACGACCAAGGCCAGTAAATATAATTAAAAATACAGAAATTAAAGATTTACAACAAGAAGTTAAAGTAATCAAATTAGAAATTAAAGCTTTGAAAGATGCAGTAGATAAATTGAAAAATTCGAATTCAGAAAATTTAGAATTGCCTATTACATCTGAAAAATATCTTCGACACGAAAAAGAAGGAGATGATACAAGCTTAAATATTTCACCAATTGAGAAAATTGTCATCCAAAAATGGTATTGTAGAATTACTTTAAGAATTTCTACAGATTATTCACAAGATTTTGTTGCTATGATTGATTCAGGCGCTGATCTTAATTGCATTAGAGAAGGTTTAATTCCAACCAAATACTTTGTTAAAACTAAGGAACAATTAAGAAGTGCATCTAATCAAAAACTAGAATTAAAATACAAGTTACCAAAAGCAAAGGTTTGCAATCAAGGAATTTGCTTTAATACAAGTTTTGTTCTTATTAAGGACCTATCTCATTCATACAGGGGTGGGAACCTCCTTAAAGGATCCTGAGATCTCTTCTCATTTGAGCAACAGGTTTAGTCCCTTGTCACCCGTGGACTTTCCTGCTCTGCAATCCCCGGCTACTTCCTTTGCTCAGGTTGTAGCTACTCCATTGAGATCTCCTAACCCAAGCCAATTCCGGTCGAGGCAATCTCTTGCTTCAGGCTATATTAATAAAGGATTGGGTTCAGACGTATCCATGTATTCGGGTGGAGACGTATGAGGTGGTGGCTGAGTATCAGCACGTAATGGTGAACTAAATCCTGGAGCTTTAGATGTTTGACCTTGCTCTAAGGGATTAATGGTTTTAATGGTTCGTGTACTAGGTGGCCGATGGTTATACCAATCAGGAAAAGGGATATTTTTTTCGGACTGAAGACAATAATCTTTCCAACGGTCATATGTTTGTTTAATTTGATTATCAGGAATCTGATGGAATTCAGGACTTAACCAAAAGGTTCTTTCTAATTTTTGATCAAAAACAAATGGGTTTAGGATTCTGTCTAAACATCCTATTGTTCGAAAGGGGTTAGGAATCCTAACATTTTCTTGTAATTTCAGATTCATGAGGAGATCGAGGCTCATCATTATTAACCTGAGGTTGGGCTATTTGGTTAGCAACACGAAGGCTATTAGCTTGAATAGTTGTTGGATTACGAATGTCAGAGACCGAATTTCGAGATCTGACAAAACTCTCAGTTCTGGCAGTTCGGTAATTGGTCAAAGATCCTTGCCTTGTGAGCGGTTGCTCATCAGATAAGGATTCGATTTCAACTGATGAGGTTGGCCTAAATCTAATGGCAATATCTCCGTTGTCATAGGTTATAAAACTATGAACCGGCTGGCTAGGCGGCTGAATAGGAATCGGATTAACTCGAGGGCAGATCCATTCCTCTGGGTAATCAATTTCGTCCCATTTTAGTAGGCGTGGAATCATCATTTCAACATTTGGTGAAGCTTCAAAACACAAAGTTTGTTTTGGGGTAATAGCTGGTGAGGTATACCTAGCTAATCCTGATGAGGTCATTACTCTAAAATGGATTTTGTAGATTAATTTATACGGGCATGTTCCTAAAAGGAAATTATAGTTATGTGTTTTAATATCTAAGGTTAAACTCTTTTCTTTATGTTCATCATTATCAATTCCAATGATAAAATTTGGATATGTATTAAAATTTGCATCTCTAAGAACTACAAGCATTGAGCTATTTAGTCCTAATTTGGCTAAGGGTTTGAGTCCAATTTGAACGCAACCTATATGACAGTCCCTATATCCTAGTCTGGCATATTTCTTTAGAGATTTCTTAGATAATAATTTGCAAGAATAATTTCGAGAACTATCGAATTTAACATTAATTTCTTTTTTCTTTTCACAGATTGCAGATTTAAATTCTAACATCTTTCCTTTAGTATAAATTGATTTCGGATTAATGGAAGGGAGCTTCCAATCTTGTAAACTTCTTTCTTCCCAAGCACCTTCGGTGCTAATAATTGAAGAACTAGTTGGAATTTCTTCAGATCTTACAGATCTTGTTTCCATGCTTCTTAGTTGTCTATTCTCACGGTTACGACTGATTACAGGTTAGACCTAACTCGGCTACTCCGCCATCAACGGTCTCTACCTAACGTAATACAGGAGCCTAGACAAATAAGTTGCAGAGCTACAAGATATGGAAAATCTAAATAGATTCCAAATAATTTTTCAATTATTAGGTTGAAGATATTCGATGAAGATTTCTGTTTACTCAATTAAAAGGCTCTGATACCAACACGACTAAGGATCGCAGAAGAAATCCAGAAATCAATAAAATGCATGAACAAATTATAATAAAGGCTAAAAATAAATCTGCCTCAGAAAGCAAATAAGAGATAGAAATATAAGATAAATGTGAGAACTTTATTAAAGAGAAAGATTGCTTACATAGGAGAATTCTGTTCCTCTTCGTCACAGATATCGCTCCACAATTTTCCTCTCAACATTCGTTCTGATTTTCTCTCTTCGACTAACACTCCTTTTATAGGGGGAAAAGATTACATGAATAGAGAAAACAGGAATACAATAATGAAAATAGTAAAAGCTGACTCAGGATCGACTCGATGTCTTCATGACTTCTTGTCTTCTTGTGTCGGCGAAACTTTTGCTGACTCAGGATCGACTCGAAATTTCTTGTCGTCTTGCGTCGGCGGAACTTTAACTGTGCTGAGTGGGCATCTTCATGATGTTCACGGGCCAGATTGTTGCGACGGTGCTCCATGCTTTATGTATGGTAGGACCCTCGATTGTCGAGGTCGAGAGGATCCAAAATACCGTAGCAATCATCTTCATTTTCCTGTGCCAAATCAGGAATGTATTCCGATGACTCAGCAGGCTGACTGGTCCCTTCGTGAGCTGGTGCTGACGAGGTTGACTGTTGCTGGGTTTGCTGAGAGAGCTGGAATTCTCTCGTGATTGCCTTCATTTCTTCTTCAGTTTCTGCTTTAGAAATTCGGGCTTTGAATTCTTTAAATGTCATCAGGTGAGGCTGCGGGGCCGGAATAGCTGCACTGGCTTTTGCCAAATGTGGATGGAGAGCTATCCACTTGTTGACTGAATCGAATGAAAAGTTTGCAAGATCCATGGCATTCCACCATTTGATCTTAATTCTTCTTCCGAATTGAGGGACGATGAAGTCGTCAATGGTCTCTTCATGGAATTGGTATTCCAAATATAGAATCCAAGTGAGGCTAAAATGTTTTGAAAAAATAAAAAGCTCTGGCACCTCAGACCAGGTTTCAGGGAGCTTAATTAAAGATTTCCAGTAATTAAAACAAATTTCAACGTCGGCTGGAAGGATTTGTCGGTTTAAACCAAAAGTCTTCCACCAATTAATAAACCAGAAGGGAATTTTAGTAGAAAGCTTTGGACAGAAATAACAAAACCATGTTAAAGAATAATTTTGATTTTGTTTAAAAAGAAATTTTGTCCAAGCATCTCTGTAATCCCAATAGTTGAAATATTGAGGGGAAAATGGAAGTGAAAACTTCCGATATTTGCAGGGATCTCCCTGTCTATCCCATTGTTCAAGTGAAATGATTTTCTTAATTTTAAATTTTATAAAAATTGTCCGTGAAGGATCATTTTTGTCTGGAACCTCGGCGAGGTCAACTGATTGGGTGTCAAGAAGAATGAATTCATAGAATTCAAGGGTTTTTGGACTGGATGGATTAAGAGAATCATGGGATCTCTTAATAATTTTATCAGCAAGTTTCTGGGGCTGATCAAGAAATTCAGGTTTAAGAAATGAGGGTTCAAGATCACAAAATTTAATATAGCCTTTATTAATATAGCCTGAAGCAAGAGATTGCCTCGACCGGAATTGGCTTGGGTTAGGAGATCTCAATGGAGTAGCTACAACCTGAGCAAAGGAAGTAGCCGGGGATTGCAGAGCAGGAAAGTCCACGGGTGACAAGGGACTAAACCTGTTGCTCAAATGAGAAGAGATCTCAGGATCCTTTAAGGAGGTTCCCACCCCTGTATGAATGAGAGCCGCCTTCAAACGGGGAGACTCTAATGCAAGGAGATTAGGGTTTGGTGGCTTCATGCCGATTTTTACCTTAGGACTGGTGTCCATTGATGAGGCTGGAGAGGCTGAAGCACTCGCCTTTTTATTTTTATCGAATTTTGATATTGAGACTGGGGTTCCCAGACTCTGTTTGTTTGCAGTCATGGTTGACTTATTCTTTTCCCTGCAAAAATTCACGTGATAAGAAATCGGGTAAATTATTAGATTCACCCTTGATATATTCGATGTCAAAATCAAATATACTAAGGATGGCCTGCCATCTTGCAAATATCTGTTTTGATGCAAGGTTCTCAACATCCTTGATCAACACAAACTTTGCAGATTTACAATCAACGCGAATAAGAAATTTTTGATTTAATAAGTCACTTTGGAATTTAGAAACACAAAGAACTATTGCTAAAATTTCTTTTTTGACTGTAGAATAATTCTGCTGAGCAGAGTTCCAAATACCAGAGGCAAAGCGGACTAACTCCTCTTCCCCCTCGGAATTTTGTTGTTTCAAAATTCCACCATAACCAAGCTCAGAGGCATCGGTTTCAACAATTTTAAAATAGGTAGGCTGGATAATTGCAGCACAAGGCAGCTGTTGAATAAGACGCTTAAGTTCTTGAACTTTGGCGGTATGAGCGGGTGTCCAAGGGGACGGAGATTTTTTAAGACGGTCGAATAAGATTTTACAATGGGGGCGTAAATGTTTCAAAAAATGGGAAACATAATTTAAACAGCCTAAAAATCGTTGTAACTGAGTTTTATCTTTAATTTCATCAGGGAATTTAGACGCAAATTCAATAGCGCGATGAATTGGTCGAAGACGACCGAGGTAAATATCATGACCTAAAAAGCGAATTTTTGTTTGAAAAAGTTTGATTTTAGGAGCTGATAGCACGAGGCCATTTTGCTTGACAATGCGTTGGAATATATGAAGATGCTTCCAATGCTGATCAACAGATTCAGAAAAGATTAGAACATCATCAATATAAACAATAGAGAATAATGAATAGGGAAGGAAAATATCATTCATAATTTTCTGATATTCACTAGGGGCATTTTTTAACCCAAAGGGCATAACATTCCACTCATATTGTCCAAATGGGACAGTGAAGGCAGTTTTATATCTATCTTGTTCAGAAATTTGTATTTGCCAAAATCCTGATTTCATATCAAATTTTGAAAAAACTCTTGCCTGATGTAACCTTTTAAGAAGGTCATCTTTATTTGGAATGGGGTATCTTATCCATCTTAAAGCTTTATTTAAGGGTTTGTAATTTATTACAAGTCGTGGAGCGCCTCGCTCGATTTCTGCAGCATTCTGAACATAAAATCCAGAACAACTCCACGGAGATTTAGATGGCCGAATTAATTGTTTTTCCAGGAGATTCTGAATTTCCGTTTTACAGTATTCAATTAATTCTGGTGACATTTGAATCGGTCTAGCTTTTGTAGGAATATGTTTTTCATCAAAAGTAGGTTCGTAAGGTAAATCTACTTGATGATGTTTTCTAGCCCAGAAGGCGTTGGGGATGTTTGAACAGACTTCTTGTTCAAGAGCTTGTTGAAATTCGTGTATCTTGATAGAAGATTTGTCTATTTGTTCTTCTATTCGTTTAATAGCAATTTCTTCCTTTAGAGAATTTAGATGATTGGTTTTTAAGCTTATGAGATTAAGTGTTTCTGGTTGGATATTATTAAATTTAAGAATATTCAAATCTCTAGCCTGTGGTGGATATTCAAAGTAAAACTTAATAGGTTTTCCTAAAACTTTAGTTTCAATTCCTTCTCTCGTAACTTGCATAGGATGCAAAAGATAGAGAAAAGGTAATCCAAGAATTAAAGGATGAGATAGGTCCTTAATAAGAACAAAACTTGTATTAAAGCAAATTCCTTGATTGCAAACCTTTGCTTTTGGTAACTTGTATTTTAATTCTAGTTTTTGATTAGATGCACTTCTTAATTGTTCCTTAGTTTTAACAAAGTATTTGGTTGGAATTAAACCTTCTCTAATGCAATTAAGATCAGCGCCTGAATCAATCATAGCAACAAAATCTTGTGAATAATCTGTAGAAATTCTTAAAGTAATTCTACAATACCATTTTTGGATGACAATTTTCTCAATTGGTGAAATATTTAAGCTTGTATCATCTCCTTCTTTTTCGTGTCGAAGATATTTTTCAGATGTAATAGGCAATTCTAAATTTTCTGAATTCGAATTTTTCAATTTATCTACTGCATCTTTCAAAGCTTTAATTTCTAATTTGATTACTTTAACTTCTTGTTGTAAATCTTTAATTTCTGTATTTTTAATTATATTTACTGGCCTTGGTCGTTTAACAACCTCTAAGACATCCTGGTTAAAACCTTCATTATATCTAATATTTTTACTAGAGGATTCTTCGGCTGTTGCTTTTGTGCTTAATTTTTCCCTAACTCTCTGTAGGCATTGTTCCCTAACTTCTTGGTCACTAATCTTTGCGGCGGTATTTAATAAAAATTCTATATCATAATCTAGGGTACCAATCGTTTTCTTAGAACATGAGCATTCAGAGCAGATTTGAACTTGTTCTGCTTGTTTAAAAGCTTCTTCTGGAGAATGATAATCACTATCATCTTCAGAAAGATAATCAAGATCAAATTCTTCTTCAGATTCTTCTGAAGAGCTGTTTTCACTTTCTTCAATTGTACAGAGCTGAAGAATTAGTTTTTCTTTTATTTCTTCATCAAGATCTAAAGATCTAACTCTCCTAGCGAGCTTGCATTTATTAGGGAAAAATTAAGCACAAAAGCAACAGCCGAAGAATCCTCTAGTAAAAATATTAGATATAATGAAGGTTTTAACCAGGATGTCTTAGAGGTTGTTAAACGACCAAGGCCAGTAAATATAATTAAAAATACAGAAATTAAAGATTTACAACAAGAAGTTAAAGTAATCAAATTAGAAATTAAAGCTTTGAAAGATGCAGTAGATAAATTGAAAAATTCGAATTCAGAAAATTTAGAATTGCCTATTACATCTGAAAAATATCTTCGACACGAAAAAGAAGGAGATGATACAAGCTTAAATATTTCACCAATTGAGAAA
>JAXCHL010000073.1:0-12960 GCA_034195605.1 Santalum album
CCCTTTATCGATACTCCAGATGATAAATCATCTGAAGCTCTTCACAACCATCCAGTCAATCAGAATCAAATTAAATATTTGTTTCACCAACTAAATTATACTAATGAATTTTTAAATCATCTCGGAACTTTGTTCCTTAATACCCGTAATAGCCTTGAAATGCGTCTTGCAACGCTTGAACTTCAACATAATACACTTTTGCGTTTTTTTTGCAAAAAAAGGGGAGGGAAAAGCGGCACCTACTGCTGATCCTCTACAAGAAACAAAAACAAAACAAGAAAGATTAGTTAGAAATACTGGAACCCTTTATAAATTTCCTGATCCCTCATACATGTTGACAAGAGACATTTCGGTCTTAGGAAAAGAAGAACCAACTATAGAAGATTTAGACAATTTTATCAAAGACTTAAATCTTGAAGATTCACCAAAAAATTGCTGCTCATACATCCATCACTAAAAATTATTATCCAAGACCATCCGCTCCAGACCTTCAATATGAAGAAGATTTGCCCATAAAAATTTATAATACTGATAGCTTCTATGAATGGAAAATAGATGGCTTATCAGAATTTCAAATTACCAATACAGCTCGACAAATGTATAAAGTAGGTTTAATCTACCAAGAAAAACAAAATTTAACAGTCAGAAAATCCACAGAGAAAATCATATTAGGATTTATTGGTATTCTCGCTGTTTGGTGGGAAAACTTTACAGATTTTCAAAAGAATGTAATCTTAGAAGCAAAATTAGAAGACAATCATGGAAATGTTGTCTATAATAATAATGGACAAACAATCCCAAATGCCTTAAATGTTCTACTTCAAACATTACTTTTACATTTTATTGGATGGGCTAAGGATGAAGCTCATGGATATAATATCTTGAATAATATTCGTTGTAAAAAAATGTCTGATTATCGATGGTATAGAGATACATTTATTTCTAGGGTCTATTCTAGAAAAGACTGTCATGAACCCCATTGGAAAGAGAAATTTGTTGATGGCTTACCCCCAATTTTAGTGAAAAGGTTAAAGATGAAATGATGGCCATGAAGGACCAAGATGGCCATACATATGATTTCTCCGAATGGACATTTGGAGAAATTAATCAAGTCATTAATGAAGTCGCATCTAAACTTTGTAAAGACTTAAAATTTAAGCTCAGTTTAGAAAAGGAAAGACAAGCTACCAAGCAAGAATTAGGAACCTGGTGTGAACAATTTGGATACCCAGGCTTCACAAAAAGAAAACATAAAAGAAGATATTACCCTAAAGATAGGAAATATTACCCTAAGGATAAGACAGAAAAGCATACAAAACATTATAAAAGACCATCTCTAAAACCACCGTCAAAATCTCGCCCTAAACAAAAAATCTTCAAGTAAACCTAAAATAATTAAATGCTTTAATTGCGGAAAAACAGGTCATTATGCTAATAAATGCAAACTCGCTAGGAAAATTAGATCTTTAGATCTTGAAGAAGAAATAAAAGAAAAATTAATTCTTCAGCTCTGCACAATAGAAGAAAGTGAAAACAGCTCTTCAGAAGAATCTGCCTCAGAAAGCAAATAAAGAAAAGGAAGAATAAAAAATAAGAAACAAAATAAAGACTAAGATAAAATATAATCAAGATTATAAGAATAATTGAGAACAATTTTATTGAGAAAAGAAATCTTACATGAGAGATTCAAAAATCTGTTCCTCTTCGTCACAGATATCGCTCCACAATTTTCCTCTCAACATTCGTTCTCCCTACTCTCGATGGCAAAATTTTTAAAGGGGAAAAAGATTATTAAACAAGAATAGGAAAAGCTAGAATACAATAATCATCAAGAAAGCTGACTCAGGATCAAATGACTCGATGTCTTCATGAATCTTCTTGTCTTCTTGCGTCGGCGGAACTTTTACTGTGCTGAGTGGGCATCTTCATGATGTTCACAGGCTGGATTGTTGCGACGGTGCTCCATGCTTTATGTATGGTAGGACCCTCGATTGTCGAGGTCGAGAGGATCCAAAATACCGTAGCAATCATCTTCATTTTCCTGTGCCAAGTCAGGAATAAATTCTGATGACTCAGCAATTTGTTGACTGGACCCTTCGTGAGCTGGTGCTGACGAGGTTGACTGTTGCTGGGTCTGCTGAGAGGTAGCTGGAATTCTCTCGTGATTGCCTTCATTTCTTCCTCAGTTTCTGCTTTGGAAATTCGGGCTTTGAACTTCTTTAAATGTCATAAGGTGAGGCTGCGGGGCCGGAATAGCGGAACTGGCTTTTGCCAAATGTGGATGGAGAGCTATCCACTTATTGACTGAATCGAATGAAAAATTTGCAAGATCCATGGCATTCCACCACTTGATTTTAATTCTTCTTCCGAATTGAGGGACGATGAAGTCGTCAATGGTCTCTTCATGGAATTGGTATTCCAAATATAGAATCCAAGTGAGGCTAAAATGCTTTTGAAAAAATAAAAAGCTCTGGCACCTCAGACCAGGTTTCAGGGAGCTTAATCAAAGATTTCCAGTAATTAAAACAAATTTCAACATCGGCTGGAAGGATTTGTCGGTTTAATCCGAAAGTCCTCCACCAATTAATAAACCAAAAAGGAATTTTTGTCGAAAGCTTTGGACAGAAATAACAAAACCATGTTAAAGAATAATTTTGATTTTGTTTAAAAAGGAATTTTGTCCAAGCATCTCTATAATCCCAATAGTTGAAATATTGTGGGGAAAATGGAAGTGAAAACTTCCGGTATTTGCAGGGATCTCCCTGTTTATCCCATTGTTCAAGAGAAATGATTTTCTTAATTTTAAATTTTATAAAAATTGTCCTTGATGGATCATTTTTGTCTGGAACCTCGGCGAGGTCAACTGATTGCGTGTCAAGAAGAATGAATTCATAGAATTCAAGGGTTTTTGGACTGGATGGATTAAGAGAATCATGAGGATCTCTTAATAATTTTATCAGCAAGTTTCTGTGGCTGATCAAGAAATTCAGGTTTGAGAAATGAGGGTTCAAGGTCACAAAATTTAATAAAGCCTTTATTAATATAGCCTGAAGCAAGGGATTGCTTCGACCGGAATTGGCTTGGGTTAGGAGATCTCAATGGGGTAGCTACAACCTGCGCAAAGGAAGTAGCCGGGGATTGCAGAGCAGGAAAGTCCACGGGTGACAAGGGACTAAACCTGTTGCTCAAATGAGAAGAGATCTCAGGATCCTTTAAGGAGGTTCCCACCCCTGAATGAATGAGAGCCGCCTTCGAAACGGGGAGACTCTAATGCAAGGAGATTAGGGTTTGGTGGCTTCATGCCGATTTTTACCTTGGGACTGGTGTCCATTGATGAGGCTGAGAGGCTGAAGTACTCGCCTTCTTGTTCTTGTCGAATTTTGATATTGAGACTGGGGTTCCCAGACTCTGTTTGTTTGCAGTCATTGTTGACTTATTCTTTTCCCTGTAAAAATTCACGAGATAAGAAATCGGGTAAATTATTAGATTCACCCTTAATATATTCGATGTCAAAATCAAATATACTAAGGATGGCCTGCCATCTTGCAAATATTTGCTTTGATGCAAGGTTCTCAACGTCCTTGATTAAAACAAACTTTGCAGATAATCAACACGAATAAGAAATTTTTGATTTAATAAGTCGCTTTGAAATTTAGAAACACAAAGAACTATTGCCAAAATTTCCTTTTTGACTGTGGAATAATTCTGCTGAGCAGGGTTCCAAATGCCAGAGGCAAATCGGACTAACTCCTCTTCCCCCTCTGAATTTTGTTGTTTCAAAATACCACCATAGCCCCGGTCAGAAGCATCGGTTTCAACAATTTTAAAAATAGCATGGGCTGGATAATCGGCGGCACAGGCAGCTGTTGAATTAAGACGCTTGAAGTTCCTGAACTTTTGCTGTATGGGCATGGTGTCCAAGGGGACGGAGACTTTTTAAGACGGTCAAATAAGATTTTACAATGGGGGCGTAAATGTTTCAAAAAATGGGAAACATAATTTAAACAGCCTAAAAATCGTTGTAACTGAGTTTTGTCTTTAATCTCATCAGGGAATTTAGACGCAAATTCAATAGGCGCGATGAATTGGTCGAAGACGACCGAGGTAAATATCATGACCTAAAAATCGAATTTTCGTTTGAAAAAGTTTGATTTTAGGAGCTGATAGAACGAGGCCATTTTGCTTGACAATGCGTTGGAAGATATGAAGATGTTTCCAATGCTGATCAACAGAATCAGAAAAGATTAGAACATCATCAATATAAACAATAGAGAATAATGAATATGGAAGGAAAATATCATTCATAATTTTCTGATATTCACTAGGGGCATTTTTTAACCCAAAGGGCATAACATTCCATTCATATTGTCCAAAGGGGACAGTGAAGGCAGTTTTATATCTATCTTGTTCAGAAATTTGTATTTGCCAAAATCCTGACTTCATATCAAATTTTGAAAAGATTCTTGCCTGATGTAACCTTTTAAGAAGGTCATCTTTGTTTGGAATTGGGTATCTTATCCATCTTAAAGCTTTATTTAATGGTTTGTAATTTATTACAAGACGTGGAGCGCCCTCGCTCGATTTCTGCAGCATTCTGAACATAGAATCCAGAACAACTCCATGGAGATTTAGATGGTCGAATTAATTGTTTTTCTAGGAGAGTTTGTATCTCCTTTTTTACAGTATTCAATTAATTCTGGTGACATTTGAATAGGTCTAGCTTTTGTAGGAATATGTTTTTCATCAAAGGTAGGTTCGTAAGGTAAATCTACTTGATGATGTTTTCGCGCCCAGAAGGCATTGGGGATGTTTGAACAAACTTCTTGTTCAAGAGCTTGTTGGAATTCGTTTATCTTGATAGAAGATTTTTCTATTTGTTCTTCTATTCGTTTAATAGCAATTTCTTCTTTTAGAGAATTTAGATGATTAGTCTTTAAGCTTATGAGGTTAAGTGTTTCTGGTTCGATATTATTAAATTTAAGAATATTCAAATCTCTAGCCTGTGGTGGATATTCAAAGTAAAACTTAATAGGTTTTCCTAAAACTTAGTTTCAATCCCTTCTCTCGTAACTTGCATAGGATGCAAAAGATAGAGAAAAGGTAATCCAAGGATTAAAGGATGAGATAAGTCCTTAATAAGAACAAAACTCGTATTAAAGCAAATTCCTTGATTGCAAAACTTTTGCTTTTGGTAATTTGTATTTTAATTCTAATTTTTGATTAGATGCACTTCTTAATTGTTCCTTAGTTTTAACAAAATATTTTAGTTGGAATTAAACCTTCTCTAATGCAATTAAGATCAGCGCCTGAATCAATCATGGCGACAAAATCTTGTGAATAGTCTGTAGAAATTCTTAAAGTAATTCTACAATACCATTTTTGGATGACTATTTTCTCTATTGGTGAAATATTTAAGCTTGTATCATCTCCTTCTTTTTTCGTGTCGAAGATATTTATCAGATGTAATAGATGTAATAGGTACCTCTACATTTGCTGAATTCGAATTTTTTAATTTATCTACTTCATCCTTTAAAGTTTTAATTTCTAATTTGATTACTTTTACTTCCTGTTGTAAATCTTTAATTTCTGTATTTTTAATTATATTTACCGGCCTTGGTCGTTTAACAACCTCTAAGACATCCTGGTTAAAACCTTCATTATATCTAATATTTTTACTAGAAGATTCTTCGGTTGTTGCTTTTGTGCTTAATTTTTCCCTTAACTCTTTGTAGGCATTGTTCCCTTACTTCTTGGTCACTAATCTTTGCGGCGGTATTTAATAAAAATTCTATATCATAATCTAGGGTACCAATTGTTTTCTTAGAACATGAGCATTCAGAGCAGATTTGAACTTGCTCTGTTTGTTTAAAAGCTTCGTCTGGAGAATGATAATCACTATCCTCTTCAGAAAGATAATCGAGATCAAATTCTTCTTCAGATTCTTCTGAAGAGCTGTTTTCACTTTCCTTCTAATTGTACAGAGCTGAAGAATTAATTTTTCTTTTATTTCTTCTTCAAGATCTAAAGATCTAATTTTCCTAGCGAAGCTTTGCACTTATTAGCATAATGACCTGTCTTTCCGCAATTAAAAGCATTTAATTAATTTTAGGTTTAGCTTGAAGATTTTTGTTTAGGGCGAGACTTTTGACTGGTGGTTTTAGAGATGGTCTTTTATAATGTTTTGTATGCTTTTCTGTCTTATCCTTAGGGTAATATTTCCTATCTTTAGGGTAATATCTTCTTTTATGTTTTCCTTTTTGTGAAGCCTGGGTATCCAAATTGTTCACACCAGGTTCCTAATTCTTGCTTAGGTAGCTTGTCTTTCCTTTTTCTAAAACTGAGCTTAAATTTTAAGTCTTTACAAAGTTTAGATGCGACTTCATTAATGACTTGATTAATTTCTCCAAATGTCCATTCGGAGAAATCATATGTATGGCCATCTTGGTCCTTTCATGGCCATCATTTCATCTTTAACCTTTTCACTAAAAATTGGGGGTAAGCCATCAACAAATTTCTCTTTCCAATGGGGTTCATGACAGTCTTTTCTAGAATAGACCCTAGAAATAAATGTATCTCTATACCATCGATAATCAGACATTTTTTTACAACGAATATTATTCAAGATATTATATCCATGAGCTTCATCCTTAGCCCATCCAATAAAATGTAAAAGTAATGTTTGAAGTAGAACATTTAAGGCATTTGGGATTGTTTGTCCATTATTATTATAGACAACATTTCCATGATTAGTCTTCTAATTTTGCTTCTAAGATTACATTCTTTTGAAAATCTGTAAAGTTTTCCCACCAAACAGCGAGAATACCAATAAATCCTAATATGATTTTCTCTAGTGGATTTTCTGACTGTTAAATTTTGTTTTTCTTGGTAGATTAAACCTACTTTATACATTTGTCTAGCTGTATTGGTAATCTTGAATTCTGATAAGCCATCTATTTTCCATTCATAGAAGCTATCAGTATTATAGATTTTTAATGGGTAAATCTTCTTCATACTTGAAGGATCTGGAGCGGATGGTCTTGGATAATAATTTTTAGTGATAGGATGTATGAGCAGCAATTTTTGGTGAATCTTCAATGATTTAAGTCTTTTATAAAGTTGTCTAAAGTCTTCTATAGTTGGTTCTTCTTTTCCTAAGACCGAGATGTCTCTTGTCAGCATGTATGAGGGATCAGGAAATTTGTAAAGGGTTCCAGTATTTCTAACTAATCTTTCTTGTTTAGTTTTTGTTTCCTGCAGAGGATCAGCAGCAGTAGTTGGTGCCGTTTTCCCCTCCCCTTTTTTTGCAAAAAAACGGAAAAGTGTAGTATGTTGAAGTTCAAGCGTTGCAAGACTCATTTCAAGACTATTACGGGTGTTGAGGAACAAAGTTGCCGAGATGATTTAAAAATTCATTAGTATAATTAAGTTGGTGAAATAAATATTTAAGTTGATTCTGATTGACCGGGTGGTTATGCAGGTCTTCAGACGATATATCATCAGGAGTATCAATAAAAGGTGTACCAATAATTGGGTTTCTGACTTAATGGGATCTAAGATGAATATGAATTTTGGTGCGTGGGGGCAAAGGATTGGGTTCAGACGTATCCATGTATTCGGGTGGAGACGTGTGAGGTGGTGGTCTAGAATCAGCATATGATGGCGAATAAAATCCTGGAGTTTTAGACGTTTGTCCTTGCTCTAATGGATTAATGGTTTTAATGGTTCGTGTACTAGTTGGCCGATGATATATCGTCTGAAGACCTGCATAACCACCCGGTCAATCAGAATCAACTTAAATATTTATTTCACCAACTTAATTATACTAATGAATTTTTAAATCATCTCGGCACTTTGTTCCTCAACACCCGTAATAGTCTTGAAATGCGTCTTGCAACGCTTGAACTTCAACATACTACACTTTTCCGTTTTTTTGCAAAAAAAGGGGAGGGGAAAACGGCACCAACTACTGCTGCTGATCCTCTGCAGGAAACAAAAAACTAAACAAGAAAGATTAGTTAGAAATACTGGAACCCTTTACAAATTTCCTGATCCCTCATACATGCTGACAAGAGACATCTCGGTGGGCTTTTGGTTGGAACCCGAAGGCTAAGACTTGAATAGTTGGTGGATTACGTATGTCAACTATAGAAGTCGAGATCTTAGACAACTTTATAAAAGACTGGCAGTTCGGTAAACATTGGTCAAGATTTGTCTGGTGACGGTGGCTCGTCGGAAAATTGCTTGCTCAACATGTGGTTGGCCTATTACTAAAAACTATTATCCCAAGACCATCCGCTCCAGATCTTCAGTATGAAGAAGATTTACCCATTAAAATCTATAATACCGGCTGATAGCGGCTTCTATGAATGGAAAATAGATGGTTGATCAGGGCAATCCATTCCTCTGGGTAGATTATTTCCCCAATACAGCTAGACGTGGAAATGTATAAAGTAGGTTTAATCTACCAAGAAAAACAAAATTTAACAGTTTTGGAGAAAATCCACTGGCGAGGTGTACCTAGCTAATCATATTAGGATTTAAAATGGTATTCTCGCTGTAGATTGGTGGGAAAACTTTACTATGATTTTCAAAAGAATGTAATCTTAAAGCAAAATTAGAAGATAATCATGGAAATGTGTCTATAATAATAATGGACAAATAATCCCAAATGCCTTAAATGTTCTACTTCAAACATTACTTTTACATTTTATGGATGGGCTAAAGATGAAGCTCATGGATATAATATCCAATGAATAATTTGGGTATTCGCTGTTAAAAAATGTCTGGGCCATTATCGATGGTATAGAGATACATTTAGCATTACCAATAGTGGATCTATTCACGAAATCGGGAGATTGTCATCTCTAAGAACCCCATTGGAAAGAGAACTTTTAATCCTAGTTGATGGCTAAGGGTTTGACCTCCAATTTTTAGTGAAAAGGTTAAAGATGAGATGATGGCCTATGAAAGACCAAGTCCCTATGGCCATACTGGCATATTTCTTTAGATTTCTCCGAATAATTTGCAAGACTTTTGGAGAACATTAATCAAGTTAACATTAATGAAGTCGCATCTAAACTTTGTAAAATTGACTTAAAATTTAAACTCAGTGCCTTTAGAAAAAGAAAGACAAGCTACGGATAAGCAAGAAGGGAACCTGGTGCGAACAATTTGGTTACCCTGGATTCTCAACACCTTCGGAAATGCTATAAGAGAAAGTTGGAATTATCCAGATAAAAGATAGGAAAGAAAAGCGTATAAAACATCATAAAAGGCCATCTCTAAAAACCACCATCAAAGTCTCGCCCTAAACAAAAATCTTCAAGCAAACCTAAAATTATTAAATGTTTTAATTGCGGAAAAGACAGGTCATTATGCTAATAAGTGCAAAGCTTGCTAGGAAAATTAGATCTTTAGATCTTGAAGAAGAAATAAAAGAAAAACTAATTCTTCAGCTCTGATACCAAAGACGACTAAGGATCGAAATACGCTAAAATAATCTGCCTCAGAAAGCAAATAAGAAAAGGAAGTAAATAAGAAACAAAATAAAGACTAAGATAAAATATAATCAAGATTATAAGAATAATTGAGAACAATTTTATTGAGAAAAGAAACTCTTACATGAGAGATTCAAATCTGTTCCTCTTCGTCACAGATATCGCTCCACAATTTTCCTCTCAACATTCGTTCTCCCTACTCTCGATGGGCAAACACTCCTTTTAAAGGGGAAAAAGATTACAAGAATAGGAAAAGCTAGAATACAATAATGAAAGCTGACTCAGGGATCGACTCGATGTCTTCATGACTTCTTGTCGTTCTTGCGTCGGCGGAACTTTACTGTTGCTGAGTGGGCATCTTCATGATGTTTCACAGGCTGGATTGTTGCGACGGTGGCTTCATGCTTTTATGTATGGTAGGAACCCTCGATTGTCGAGGTCGAGAGGGTCTAAAATACCGTAGCAATCATCTTCATTTTTCCTGTGCCAAGTCAGGAATAAATTCTGATGACTCAGCAATTGGCTGGCTGGTCCCTTCGTGAGCTGGCGCTGACGAGGTTGACTGTTGCTGGGCTTGCTGAGAGAGCTGGAATTCTCTCGTGATTGCCTTCATTTCTTCTTCAGTTTCTGCTTTAGGAAATTCGGGCTTTGAATTCTTTAAATGTCATAAGGTGAGGCTGCGGGGCCGGAATAGCCGAACTGGCTTTTGCCAAATGTGGATGGAGAGTTATCCACTTGTTGACTGAATCAAATGAAAAATTGGCAAGATCCATGGCATTCCACCACTTGATCTTAATTCTCCTTCCGAATTGAGGGACGATGAAGTCGTCAATGGTTTCTTCATGGAATTGGTATTCCAAATATAGAATCCAAGTGAGGCTAAAATGTTTTGAAAAAATAAAAAGCTCTGGCACCTCAGACCAGGTTTCAGGGAGCTTAATTAAAGATTTCCAGTAATTAAAACAAATTTCTACGTCGGCTGGAAGGATTTGTCGATTTAAACCAAAAGTCCTCCACCAATTAATAAACCAGAAAGGAATTTTAGTAGATAGCTTTGGGCAGAAATAACAAAACCATGTTAAGGAATAGTTTTGATTTTGTTTAAAAGAAATTTTGTCCAAGCATCTCTGTAATCCCAATAGTTAAAATATTGTGGGGAAAATGGAAGTGAAAACTTCCGGTATTTGCAGGGATCTCCCTGTTTATCCCATTGTTCAAGAGAAATGATTTTCTTAATTTTAAATTTTATAAAGATTGTCCTTGAAGGATCATTTTTGTCTGGAACCTCTGAGAGGTCAACCGATTGCGTGTCAAGAAGAATGAATTCATAAAATTCAAGGGTCTTGGGACTGGATGGATTAAGAGAATCATGGGATCTCTTAATAATTTTATCAGCAAGTTTCTGGGGCTGATCAAGAAATTCAGGTTTAAGGAATGAGGGTTCAAGATCACAGAATTTAATAAAGCTTTTATTAATATAGCCTGAAGCAAGAGATTGCCTCGACCGGAATTGGCTTGGGTTAGGAGATCTCAATGGAGTAGCTACAACCTGAGCAAAGGAAGTAGCCGGGGATTGCAGAGCAGGAAAGTCCACGGGTGACAAGGGACTAAACCTGTTGCTCAAATGAGAAGAGATCTCAGGATCCTTTAAGGAGGTTCCCACCCCTGTATTAATGAGAGTCGCCTTCAAACGGGGAGACTCTAATGCAAGGAGATTAGGGTTTGGTGGCTTCATGCCGATTTTTACCTTAGGACTGGTGTCCATTGAGGAGGCTGGAGAGGCTGAAGCACTCGCCTTTTTATTCTTATCGAATTTTGATATTGAGACTGGGGTTCCCAGACTCTGTTTGTTTGCAGTCATGGTTGACTTATTCTTTTCCCTGCAAAAACTCACGTGATAAGAAATCGGGTAAATTGTTAGATTCACCCTTAATATATTCGATGTCAAAATCAAATATACTAAGGATGGCCTGCCATCTTGCAAATATTTGTTTTGATGCAAGGTTCTCGACGTCCTTGATTAAAACAAACTTTGCAGATTTACAATCAACACGAATAAGAAACTTTTGATTTAACAAGTCACTTTGAAATTTAGAAACACAAAGGACTATTGCTAAAATTTCTTTTTGACTGTGGAATAATTCTGCTGAGCAGGGTTCCAAATGCCAGAGGCAAATCGGACTAACTCCTCTTCCCCCTCTGAATTTTGTTGTTTCAAAATACCACACATAGCCCCGGTCAGAAGCATCGGTTTCAACAATTTTAAATACGAGGGCTGGAGAATCGCGGCACAGGGCAGCTGTTGAATAGACGCTTGAGTTCCTGAACTTTGGCAGTATGAGCAGGCGTCCAAGGGGACGGAGATTTTTTAAGACGGTCGAATAAGATTTTACAATGAGGGCGTAAATGTTTCACAAAAATGGGAAACATAATTTAAACACCTAAAAATCGTTGTAACTGAGTTTTATCTTTAATCTCATCAGGGAATTTAGAAGCGAATTCAATGGCTCGATGAATGGTCGAAGACGACCCGAAGGTAAATATCATGACCTAAAAAGCGAATTTTTGTTTGAAAAAGTTTGATTTTAGGAGTCTGATAGCACGAGTCCATTTTGCTTGACAACGCGTTGGAATATATGAAGATGTTTCCAATGCTGATCGACAGATTCAGAAAAGATTAGAACATCATCAATATAAAAAATAGAGAATAATGAATATGGAAGAAATATATCATTCATTAATTTCTGGTATTCACTAGGGGCATTTTTTCAACCAAAGGGCATAACATTCCATTCATATTGTCCCAAATGGGACACAGTAAAAGCAGTTTTATATACCTATCTTGTTCAGAGAATTTGTATTTGCCAAAATCCTGATTTCATGTCAAATTTCGAAAAGACTTTTGCCTGATGTAACCTTTTAAGAAGGTCATCTTTATTTGGAATTGGGTATCTTATCCATCTTAAAAGCTCTATTCAATGGTTTTATAATTTATTACAAGACGTGGAGCACCTCGCTCACCATATTTTGCATGCATTCTGAACGTAAAAATCCAGAACAACTCCACGGAGATTTAGATGGTCGAATTAATTTTTTTCAAGAGATTCTGAATTTCCTTTTACAGTATTCAATTAATTCTGGTGACATTTGAATAGGTCTAGCTTTGGTAGGAATATGTTGTTCATCAAAGTAGGTTCGTAATGGTAATCTACTTGATGATGTTTTCGAGCCCAAAAGGCGTTGGGAATGTTTGAACAGACCTCTTGTTCAAGAGTTTGTTGGAATCGCGTTTTCTTGATAGAAGAATTTTTTCTATTTGTTCTTCCTATTCGTTTAATCGTAATTTCTTCTTTTAGCGAATTTAGATGATTAGTCTTTAAACTTATGAGATTAGTGTTTTCTGGTTGGATATTATTAACATTTAAGAATATTCAAATTTAGCCTGAGGTGGAATATTAAAATA
>JAXCHL010000074.1:0-10701 GCA_034195605.1 Santalum album
GAGGAGGAATAATTTCCACCACTATGCCATGTCTTGGAGACTTTGGAGGGCTATATAAGGAGGGCCTCTCCCTTGGACGAAATCACACCTTCCTTGAGCATTGAGAGAGCATTTGAGTGAGAGAATTGAGAGAAATTCTCCTAAGGTGGTTGAAGAGTGCCTTGTTTGTTCTTGAGCACTCTTAGGGTTTCAAAGGGTTGAGTTTATGTGAGCTTGGGAAACACTTGTGAGAATTGTGTGTAGAGATCCCAAGATACATTTCCGGTGACCCGTGTAGTGTTTCCGTAGCTGGAGAAGGTGGCAGCCTTGGTGCATATTCCGGAGCTTCTTCGAGTACTTTGCGCTCTTCGTGCGACGACAAAGCGTTTGGTTTCGTGAGTTGCTCTTGTCATTCTAAATTTATTATTGTTGAAGCATTGTAAGTTTGTCAACCCTAGTGAAGGGACGACAACATTTTTTTTTGGTCAGTGAGACCGTTGTATCGCTCTAGTGAAGGGCTCGTACAATTTTAGTGAATTCGTTGGCGACGGTAGTGAACCCGAACCAGCCGTGGACGTAGGTTGCACACATTGTGTAGCTGAACCACGTAAATATTGTGTTTGCGATTGGTTGCCTTATTTACTTGTTTTATGTTGTTCCCATTGGAATGTTATGGTGTTGTCATTGTTGGCAAACCTAAATGAGTGTCCGCATCATCGGAACATCATGCATATTGTCTATATATGACCTCATAATGTCAGAAAAGCATGGAAATGAAGAAGAAGCGGTGACGGAGTGAAATATCCATATACGGCATAAACAAGTGATTCTAAGCTTGTTTGAGCGCGTTTTGGAGCTATTGATGAGATGAGCATCTTCGGGCGATCCGATAACCATGGGAAGACACCAGCAACCATATTATATCATGGTAGAGTGTTACGGATGCTTACGGCACAGCAAAAATCGTTTTGGCTATATAGGTCTCAAACAAGCGATTCTAAGCTTGTTTTAACCTAGTTTGGAACGGTTATTGATTTGAGGCACTCCGGGTGATCCGATTATCATGGGGAGACACCAGCAGCCATAATATACCATAATAGAGTGGTATGGACACAAACGGCGCAACGAAAATTTGTTTTGCTCAGGACGTCATATTGGAGCTCGGTTTTGCGCAATTGGACCATATACACCGTTTTGGGCTTACAACAGCTACTTTGAGGTTTGTGGGCTTCAATGAAGTTAATATGGAACTAATGGGCTACAATGAGCCCCAAAATAAGCAATGGGCTTATGAAATTCGTGGTGGGCATTTGGGGACATCACTTTGGGCCTAATTGTGCAATGTGAAGGAGTTGGGCCAACTAATGGGCTTGGCACACAAGTGCAACAACTAATCAAGCCCAATGACACTTGGAGGAGCCCAAGCACACTTGGACCAAGTCAAATTCGTGGGAAGATGCCATTCCACTATTTGGTCCACCATTGGTGACAAAATGCCTTAATTTGTGGTATGTTGTTGGAGCATCCAAGGACATCTATGCTAGATGCCTTCTTTTGGCATGTGGAGACACAATAATGAGTCTCCCACCCCTAAAACATGGATCATGTTTGGAGGAGGAATAATTTCCACCACTATGCCATGTCTTGGAGACTTTGGAGGGCTATATAAGGAGGGCCTCTCCCTTGGACGAAAACACACCTTCCTTGAGCATTGAGAGAGCATTTGAGTGAGAGAATTGAGAGAAATTCTCTTAAGTTGGTTGAAGAGTGCCTTGTTTGTTCTTGAGCACTCTTAGGGTTACAAAGGGTTGAGTTGGGTGAGATTGGGAAACACTTGTGAGAATTGTGTGTAGAGCTCCCAAAATACATTTCCGGCAACCCGTGGTAGCATTTCCGTGGCTGGAGAAGGTGGCAGCCTTGGTGCGTATTCCGGAGCTTCTTCGAGTACTTTGCGCTCTTCGTGCGACGACAAAGCGTTTGGTTTCGTGAGTTGCTCTCTTTATTCTAAATTTGTTATTGTTGAAGCATTGTAAGCTTGTCAACCCTAGTGAAGGGACGACAACATTTTTATTGGTTAGTGAGACCGTTGTATCGCTCTAGTGAAGGGCCCATACAATTCTAGTGAATTCGTTGGTGAGGGTAGTGAACCCGAATCAGCCGTGGACGTAGGTTGCACGCATTGTGTAGCTGAACCACGTAAATATTGTGTTTGCGATTGCTTGCCTTGTTTACTACTTGCCGTAAGTAAATTTGAAAAGACATACGAATTGTTAAAGTGCACTGATTCACCCCCCCTCTCAGTGCTTGTATTGGGACTAACAATTGGTATCAGAGCTAAGTTGACATTGAAGGGCTTAACAACCTGTCAGATCATTAGCTCACAAGAGCAAGGCGAGATATGAACTACTCCGGCGTCGGCAAGATGGGTGTTCCTTTGTTTGATGGCTCCAACTACTCAAGTTGGAAAAGTCGAATGACGAAGCACTTGGGCGCTCTAAGCATTGACATCTACGACATTGTTCTCAATGCTGGCTACACTCCCCCGGCTAGTGGTGCGGTTTGGACGGATGCTGACAAGAGGGCATTTGAAACCGATGCTAGAGCTTCAAATGCAATTCTGTCCGCGCTTAATGAAGTTGAGTTCTCGAAGGTGAAAAATTGCAAGACGGCGAAGGAGATGTGGAACAAACTCGAGAACATCTACGAAGGTGACAGCAAGGTCAAAGAAGCGAAGCTGCAAATTTACCGAAGTAAGTTCGAGCAATTGAGGATGAATAACGAAGAATCTATTGAACCTTATTTCAATAGGGTTATAGAGATCGTTAATTGCATCCGTGGATATGGTGAAGATATGACTGATGCTACTGTGGTAAAGAAAATCCTAAGATCTTTACCCGAGTCATATGATGCGAAGGTTTCATCTTTAGAAGAAAGAGACTTGAACACACTCTCTCTCGACACGCTGCAAAGCATATTAATTGCGTATGAGATGAGACGTGCAGCGGCGAGAACGACGAGTGATTCTGCATCGGCTAAAGAGGTTGCATTCAAAGCCATGAGCAATGCAAGTGAACGAGGAGATTCTAGCTCGTCTCAAATTTGTGCACCCAATGAAGAAGAAGATCATATAAAGGCGTACATCTCAAGGAACTTCAAGAAGGGAACCGGAAAATATAAAGGTAAACTTCCTTTCAAATGCTTCAAGTGTGGTAAAATTGGCCACTATGCTCTGGATTGTCCAGAAAATATTAAAGATGGAAGTGACGATGAGAAGGAAGACAACCACAAAAAGAAGAAGTTCCAAAGGTATAAAAAGAGAGGCTATTCTTCGAAAAACGTCAAAGCATTGAAGAATCTCCTTAGCAAAATCCTAGAAGGCTCCAATTCATCCAGCGAAGGCGAATCCGACGATGAATCTGAAGATGAAGAGCATATCGCATTCATGGCCTCCGAGGCGCAAGAAGATTCTGCGGCAGAAGATGATGATGCTGAGGTCGACATGCAAGGTGAGATTGAAAGATGCATTGTCGTTGTTTCTCAGCTTGAAAAAGAAAAGAAAGCGTTGAAGCGTGACAAAGATGAGCTAGTCAACGAAGTGGGAAGGCTAAAAATCCAATGCGAAGAACGTTCAAAGATGTGTGATGATCTTACCATCGAGCTAAAAGGAAAGGCTGCCTACATCGACAAACTTGAAGGAGAGCTTTGCACCGTCAAACAAAAGGTTAGCGAACAAATGAAAGCATTCAAAGTGAGCTCTTCTTTTGCTTTCAATGATGGTTCGAGCTCTAGTAATGCCATGCTGAATGATCAAAACGAGGCCACACGAAAGCTCAATGAGTGTCTAGCATTGCAAAGACCTCACTCGCTTGGAAGACAAGGGGTTGGCTTTGAGGAAAGTAACTCCAAAACCTCAAAGACCACTACCTTTGTAAAGGAGAAGATTGCAAAGGAGCCGGAGGTTCGAAGAAAGATTCCTACGACGCTTCCCAAATTCGATATCTGTGGCACAGAACCCGACGAGTTGCAACAACCGAAGCTCAAGCGTAAAATCATTCATGCGGCGGCATTCAGAGGATCTTGTTACTCCTGCGGCGTTTACGGGCACATGGCGAGGAATTACCGGAGAAGGATGATAGCAAGGCCTCATCAACGTGATGTACATTCTGTTCGGCCCTTGAAGAATGGCTATGGACAACGCATAACTCCTCCTCTGAAGCTGTACAACCGATTCCAGGTACTTGAGCAAAAGGAGAGAGTTGTTTGCCATAGATGCAACTACATGGGGCATTATGCTCGAAATTGCATGACATTCATTCCAAGTCCCTACAAAAATGGAATGAATGGCCAAGTGCAGCAAAGTTCGCAAAAGATGCCAAAACCAGCCAAGAAGTTCAAAAAGAAGGCCATCGCGGTGGAACGATGTGAAGAAGCGAACGTGGTGGAAGTTGCGCTCAAGGCAACTACAAAGAGTTCACGTTGGATCCTCGATAGCGGATGCAGCCGACATATGACGGGTGATGCGAAGCTACTCCAAAGTGCTTCTGATGCGGCAAGTGGAAAGGTAAAATTTGGCAACGATGACTCTTTGAAAATTAAAGGAAAAGGGGTTGCCAAAATCGATGGGGCAAAGTTTACATCTAAGGAGGTGCTACTTGTCGAAGGCCTCAAATACAATCTATTGAGTGTTAGCCAACTATGTGAATCGGGTCATGAAGTGACATTCACAAGTAAAGGTTGCACGGTGAAGAAGGCCGGAAGCACAATCGTGGTGGCAAAGGGCTCAAGAACGGAGGGAAATCTATACCAACTGGGAGACAAAGACGATGCTTGTTTGATTGGCGTGGAAGATCAAAATCAACTATGGCATCGACGACTGGGGCACATAAATCAAAAGAGCATGAGAGAATTGTCCACACAAAAGGCGGTAAGTGATCTTCCAGAAATGAGACGGGATAGAGAAACCGTTTGCGAAGCATGTCAAAAGGGGAAGATGGCACAATTCCCTCATAGAGTGAAAGAGCATAATTCGTCCAGCTTGCTGAGTCTGGTACACACGGACTTGTGTGGACCTATGCGAAACAAAGGTACAAACGGCGAATTATATTTCATGTTGCTGATAGATGATTATAGCCGCATGACATGCATTATACATCTCCGTCATAAGAATGAAGCGTTTAAAGGCTTCAAAAGCTACAAGAAACGGGTGGAGAAACAATTTGGCAAGAAGATCAAAGCATTAAGGTCCGATCATGGTAGCGAATTCACATCCAACGAATTCGAATCATATCTGGCAAACCACGGCATCATGCATCAGCGGTCGAGTGTGAGAACACCTCAACAAAATGGTGTTGTCGAAAGGAAAAATAGAGCCGTTATTGAAATGGCGAGGACGATGCTGATCGAGAGCGGTGTTCCGGTGAAGTTTTGGAAGGAAGCTACCGAAGCAGCGGTGTACTTGCAAAATCGAACCTTGTTGCGGCCTAAGTCTAGCAAGACTCCGTATGAGATGTGGAATGGAAGAAAGCCTACCGTAAAATACTTTAGAGTATTCGGGAGTCCTTGTTTCATCAAAAACAAGGATGCGTCGCTCGGAAAGTTCGAGGAAAGAGCTGACGAGGGAATCTTTCTCGGCTATTCACAAAGAAGCAAGGCATATCTATGCTACAATCAAAGGCTTAAACGGACGATAGAAAGCTGTGATGTCAAAGTTGTGGAGAATGACCCCAATTCGGCAAATGAGAGGTACGTTACTCCTTTAGATATTCCATCAAAAGGGGATGACGTTATAAATAAATCATGTGACGAAGAAAGCACGAAAGAATTAGAGACTGCTGATGATTCGGGGGATGAGAGTGACAACATCACTCAAGTACCCGTTGTTAGAAATGCGAAGAAGTCCAAAGAAAATTGGACTAAAGAACAAGTCGAGAACTCGAGGAGATGCCAAATGGGAGATTTCCACATCATTGGAGACGTTGATGCACCAATTCAGACACGACGAAAGGCGAAGAATATAAGTGCAACATCCCTAATCTCACAAGTCGAGCCCAAAAACGTGATTGAAGCTCAAGAGGACGAGCATTGGGCAAAGGCTATGAATGAAGAGTTGGATCAAATCGAGAAGAACTGTACATGGGAATTAGTGCCTAGACCAGCCGGGAAGAACATCATCGGAACTAAATGGGTCTTCCGGAACAAGTTGAACGAAGATGGCAAAGTTGTTCGCAACAAGGCAAGGTTAGTATGCAAAGGCTATTCTCAAATTAATGGAATAGATGTTGATGAGACCTTTGCACCTGTGGCAAGACTTGAGGCAATTCGGTTATTCCTTGCTGTGGCTGCACAAAGAGGATACACCGTGTTCCAAATGGATGTCAAATCGGCATTCTTGAATGGAGACTTGAAGGAAGAGGTGTACATTGAACAACCCGACGGCTTTGTTCTAGGCGATGACGAGAACAAAGTATGCAAATTAAAGAAGGCGTTGTATGGCCTCAAGCAAGCACCTCGAGCATGGTACTCAAGACTTGACACATATCTTCGCAAGCTAAAGTTCAAGAAGGGAAGCGTTGATAGCAACTTGTACGTGCTGAACAGTGACGAAGGGCAATTGGTCATTGTCGTCTACGTCGACGATATCATATTCGGAGGAGATAAGGTAAAGTTATGCCATGACTTTGCCTTGAAGATGAAGAATGAGTTCGAGATGTCTATGATTGGTGAACTCTCCTACTTTCTCGGTTTACAAGTGTCTCAACGGAATGATGGACTTGTCATCTCTCAAGTCAAATACGTCAAAGAACTTCTGAAGAAGTTTGGCATGGCGGAGTGTAAACCGGTGAGTACTCCTATGCCTACTGCATGTAAATTGAGCAAGGATGAAGATGGAAAAGGCGTTGATCAAAAGGAGTATAGAAGCATGATTGGGAGTCTTCTATATTTGACGGCTACTCGACCCGACATTCTACATTCCGTGTGTCAAGCAGCGAGATATCAAAGTAATCCCAAAGAATCGCACCTAGTAGCCGTGAAACGAATCCTTCGATACATTCGAGGTACGTCAGATTTAGGGCTATAGTATACTAAAAATGATGGTATCAAATTGATTGGGTATAGTGATGCTGATTGGGCCGGCTGCACCGATGATCGACGATCCACCTCGGGCGGTGCATTCTTTCTTGGAAAGAAGTGTGTTTCTTGGCTCAGCAAGAAACAAGACAGCGTATCATTGAGCACAGCAGAAGCCGAATATGTGGCGGCAACATCAGCATGCACACAAGTCATATGGATGCGCCGACAATTGCTTGACATGGTTGATGAGGTACGGTTGCCTATCTCTATTATGTGTGATAACCAGAGTGCTATCGGCTTGGGCAAAAATCCTATTCAACACTCAAGATCGAAGCACATCGATATTCGTTATCACTTTCTTAAAGAGAAGGTTGAAGAAGGAGTGATTCTGATGGAGTATGTGCCCACGGAAGAGCAAGTTGCTGACATCTTCACAAAACCATTGCCAACAGCGACATTTGAGAAGCACCGATTGAGCCTCGGAGTTCAACCCATTCCATCCAACTAGAAGGGGATGGGTTCGCACAATGATTCATTGCTCTTACCTTCCTTTGAAATGGTTGTCAAAGGGGGAGAAAGTTGCTGATTTTGGGAGATGATACAAGAAGAGCATAGAAGAGTGCATACATGCAAGGGGAGTAGCGATATTAATTGCGCAGCGGCTAAAGGGGGAGTTCATGACCTGAAGAGGTAAGCATCACTCAAGGGGGAGTCTTAATTGAAAGAGGACCCCAAAGATATCCCAAAATACATGTAGGTTGCCAACAATTCCAAAGGGGGAGATTGTTGTTCCCATTGGAATGTTATGGTGTTGTCATTGTTGGCAAACCTAAATGAGTGTCCGCATCATCGGAACATCATGCATATTGTCTATATATGACCTCATAATGTCAGAAAAGCATGGAAATGAAGAAGAAGCGGTGACGGAGTGAAATATCCATATACGGCATAAACAAGTGATTCTAAGCTTGTTTGAGCGCGTTTTGGAGCTATTGATGAGATGAGCATCTTCGGGCGATCCGATAACCATGGGAAGACACCAGCAACCATATTATATCATGGTAGAGTGTTACGGATGCTTACGGCACAGCAAAAATCGTTTTGGCTATATAGGTCTCAAACAAGCGATTCTAAGCTTGTTTTAACCTAGTTTGGAACGGTTATTGATTTGAGGCACTCCGGGTGATCCGATTATCATGGGGAGACACCAGCAGCCATAATATACCATAATAGAGTGGTATGGACACAAACGGCGCAACGAAAATTCGTTTTGCTCAGGACGTCATATTGGAGCTCGGTTTTGCGCAATTGGACCATATACACCGTTTTGGGCTTACAACAGCTACTTTGAGGTTTGTGGGCTTCAATGAAGTTAATATGGAACTAATGGGCTACAATGAGCCCCAAAATAAGCAATGGGCTTATGAAATTCGTGGTGGGCATTTGGGGACATCACTTTGGGCCTAATTGTGCAATGTGAAGGATTTGGGCCAACTAATGGGCTTGGCACACAAGTGCAACAACTAATCAAGCCCAATGACACTTGGAGGAGCCCAACCACACTTGGACCAAGTCAAATTCGTGGGAAGATGCCATTCCACTATTTGGTCCACCATTGGTGACAAAATGCCTTAATTTGTGGTATGTTGTTGGAGCATCCAAGGACATCTATGCTAGATGCCTTCTTTTGGCATGTGGAGACACAATAATGAGTCTCCCACCCCTAAAACATGGATCATGTTTGGAGGAGGAATAATTTCCACCACTATGCCATGTCTTGGAGACTTTGGAGGGCTATATAAGGAGGGCCTCTCCCTTGGACGAAAACACACCTTCCTTGAGCATTGAGAGAGCATTTGAGTGAGAGAATTGAGAGAAATTCCCTTAAGTTGGTTGAAGAGTGCCTTGTTTGTTCTTGAGCACTCTTAGGGTTACAAACGGTTGAGTTGGGTGAGATTGGGAAACACTTGTGAGAATTGTGTGTAGAGCTCCCAAAATACATTTCCGGCAACCCGTGGTAGCATTTCCGTGGCTGGAGAAGGTGGCAGCCTTGGTGCGTATTCCGGAGCTTCTTCGAGTACTTTGCGCTCTTCGTGCGATGACAAAGCGTTTGGTTTCGTGAGTTGCTCTCTTTATTCTAAATTTGTTATTGTTGAAGCATTGTAAGCTTGTCAACCCTAGTGAAGGGACGACAACATTTTTATTGGTTAGTGAGACCGTTGTATCGCTCTAGTGAAGGGCCCATACAATTCTAGTGAATTCGTTGGTGAGGGTAGTGAACCCGAATCAGCCGTGGACGTAGGTTGCACGCATTGTGTAGCTGAACCACGTAAATATTGTGTTTGCGATTGCTTGCCTTGTTTACTACTTGCCGTAAGTAAATTTGAAAAGACATACGAATTGTTAAAGTGCACTGATTCACCCCCCCTCTCAGTGCTTGTATTGGGACTAACATTTTATACTTGCCGTAACAAGTAAATTTTGAAAAGACATACGAATTGTTAAAGTGCACTGATTCACCCCCCCTCTCAGTGCTTATATTGGGACTAACAATTGGTATCAGAGCTAAGTTGACATTGAAGGGCTTAACAACCTGTTAGATCATTAGCTCACAACAGCAAGGCGAGATATGAACTACTCCGGCGTCGGCAAGATGGGTGTTCCTTTGTTTGATGGCTCCAACTACTCTAGTTGGAAAAGTCGAATGACGAAGCACTTGGGCGCTCTAAGCATTGACATCTACGACATTGTTCTCAATGCTGGCTACACTCCCCCGGCTAGTGGTGCGGTTTGGACGGATGCTGACAAGAGGGCGTTTGAAACGGATGCAAGAGCTTCTAATGCAATTTTGTCCGCCCTTAATGAAGTTGAGTTCTCAAAGGTGAAAAATTGCAAGACGGCGAAGGAGATGTGGAACAAACTCGAGAACATATACGAAGGTGACAGCAAGGTCAAAGAAGCGAAGCTGCAAATTTACCGAAGTAAGTTCGAGCAACTAAGGATGAATAACGAAGAACTTATTGAACCTTATTTCAATAGGGTTATAGAGATCGTTAATTGCATCCGTGGATATGGGGAAGATATGACTGATGCTACTGTGGTAAAGAAGATCCTAAGATCTTTACCCGAGTCATATGATGCAAAGGTTTCATCTTTGGAAGAAAGAGACTTAAACACACTCTCTCTCGACACACTGCAAAGCGTATTAATTGCGTATGAGATGAGACGTGCAGCGGCTAGAACAACGAGCAATTCTACATCGACTAAGGAGGTTGCGTTCAAAGCCATGAGCAACGCAAATGAGCGAGGAGATTCTAGCTCGTCCCAAATCCGCACACCCGATGAAGAAGGCGATATAAAGGCGTACATCTCAAGAAACTTCAAGAAGGGAACCGGAAAATACAAAGGTAAACTTCCCTTCAAATGCTTCAAGTGTGGTAAAATTGGCCACTATGCTCTGGATTGTCCAGAAAATATTAAAGATGGAAGCGACGATGAAAAAGAAGACAACCACAAGAAGAAGAAGTTCCAAAGGTATAAAAAGAAAGGTTATTCTTCGAAAAACGTCAAAGCGTTGAAGAATCTCCTTAGCAAAATCCTAGAAGGCTCCAATTCATCTAGCGAAGGCGAATCCCGATGATGATCCCGAAA